>QRDG01002430.1:813336-834795 GCA_012064385.1 Puccinellia tenuiflora | reverse complement strand
CCGGCCTCGCCGCCCATGTCTTTCCGAGCCATCGTCCTTGTCTTTACGGTTCCAAATAAAAGGTATAAAATCCTACTCCGGAATAAAGTCCGCTGGCTCAGGTCGGAAGGTGAAGTCATATCCCTTAAGCATCAGGACACCATCAATTTTATGAGAGGCCCAAGTTCATCCCTCTTGCTGTGAAACTGTGCTCAGAAGCCATTCCCACCCAGATGCGAACAATACCACAACGACGAAGAGCAGTAAAGATCCACATCGATGGTAGTACAGATAAGAGTGCCAACCGCCCATAGACCGAGGAAGTGTCTCAGAGTATAAGGTCACTTGTAACATGAACCCAGAGTTGATGCAACTCCATCTTGTGCGGTATCTCTTCCGGCACCCACTGGGAAAGAAAAGTTTCGCTGCCTGCAAAGGGACCCCAAGCTCTAGTCCATCACTCGCAGTAAATCCTCCAAGGATGGGAAACCAAGCAAAAAGGATTGTCACTCTGTGAGATAGCCTCCCATTCCAAGACGGTGCGGGGCAAATACGAGCCACTGTCGCTCCACTGTATCAGCTGACATCATCTCACCAATGATCGTAACACAAGCTGTAGGAACACTCGGCATCATCTGTGCTTTGTATACACTATCCGGAAACTGAGTAAACATGAGCTCCTCATCTCCAAACCCGCCACAAAAGTTGATGGTCTGGTAACTTCAGATGGGGCACTTTGACATTGGGTGCTTTATGTTGTCACATATGAAATAGTAATGCTCGACGGTGCAATCTCTAGTCGCATGCGATTTCGACTTGCACTTCCAACAGTAGACCTTAATCTTCTTTGGTGCCGGGATCACCACACCACCCAGATCAGCCAGCGGCGCCACCACCGGTACAGGCTGTTGCCGCACCTCTGCAAACCGGCTGATGAAAGGCATGACCCTGCTCCGGCGCGCCCAGGGGAGCGGCATTCTTCTTTCTCTTCTGTCCCCTCGCAGCAGGTTGCCCCGCTCTGAGCTGCGGAAGCGGCACATGGGCCAGAGCCGCCCGTGCAGGAGCACCCCCACCCCCGCGCCTGACGGGACCGAAGCAGCCAGAGGCTACCCCCTCCCGCCCTCGGAGGCTGACCAGCCATGGCCGCGGCCGGCGAAGCCAACACCTCAGCAAAAGATCGATGTAGCCCGCAAGGAGACCTCGACGACGGGGAGGCAGCCAGAGAAAACAGGTGACGGCGGGCGGAGAACACAGAAGCCGTTCATCGACAGGAGCTTGGGACGAATTCGTCCTAGGGCAGCAGCGTAGGTTGGACCAAATCCCCCTGAAGCGACGGCCAGATGTGCCCATGGTCGTGGAAGGCCGAGATCGACCGCAGGCCCACCGGGCCCACCTCCATGCAGAATTCGAACGCGATCGACCCGCGATCCTGGACAGACGTAACGGCTGTTGCCGCGCCGGCCGATGACAGCAACGCCGTCCCTTGCACCGGATCTCGCGCCCGGCCACCGCCATGGCCTCCATCAGCCTCCTCCTAGAAGAACTCCCCAAGGCAGGTGGCGGCGTGAGCCGAGGTCGAGGTAAAGGCCCACGCTAGCCGAGCCTCACCTTCATCTTCCCGAGCGAGACGACTGCGACGAGGTCGACCGGCGTCCATCCTTCGAGCAGCTCCCCTCCTCCAAGCTCACGTCCCCGGCGGAGCTCGGCGTCCTGCACACAGAAGAAAATGACATACCAGCATGGTCGTCGTCGACAGGGGCTGGATCGCTCCCAGAACCTAGATGCCGGCGTAGGGTAACCCGCATCCACCCAAAACTCCTGAGCTAGATCTTCACGCGACTTTGGAGGCCGCCGGACCACCGTCGACCATTCCCGGCAGTCGCCATCGTCGAGCACATCCTCAGCAGCACGCGCAGCCGTGCCCCCGCCGCCTCCAAAGCCAGATCCACTTCTGGCTCGCTTTCTTCCCAAACCTCCACCTCCTCCACACCCAAGGACCAGAAACAAGATCCCCGGGCGGCCGGCAGACCAGCCTCATCAGCAGAGCCAGGGCCCGCCGGTGAGAGGGCGCCCGGCACCAACGTTAGCTGCCGCCGGGTCATGTCATCTGTAGCCCTCCAGGCTCTAGCTTAGCCTTCGACTCCATCAGCTCAGTGTAATTTTTCATGAGGAACCAACTCCACATTCAACATGACCCCATGGTAGACGATCAATTCATCCTCGCCCCCGGTGACTTCAACCTTCGTGGTGAACACCGTTTTGAATCAACCCCACGTCATCGCATGTTGAAATGCGCAAATCCATGTAGCTTGTTGCCAGCCAAAGAATTCAGACAACATCGGCATCAATTTTTGCATCATGGAATTTCTGTATCAGGGAATTTTTGCATCTTTCCATCCCTAGATTTTTCCTTGCCTTGAAATTTGAACACAGGCTTATTTTTCCTTGCGTCTTTTGTCTTTGCATGAAACGTTGCTATGAAAATTTCAGTGTGATGTTACTTCTCACTAAAGTTTTTTCACAGAATAAATTGGGTGTCAAGTCAATTTGGGACACTGAGTCGAGATGATGTTTGCATTGTACCTACAAGTCAGTATTGTGAGCCAGGCCCTCATATTGGTGACGCATTCTCGCAGTTGGTCCTTTATTAAGCGCCCCGGTGTTCTCTTGGTCATGCTTCTTGCTCGCTCAGTTGGTACGTGCAAAACAGCTACTCAGCAGATTTACAAATTCAGCGCAATCCAATTCTACCTCTGCTTCTTATGGTTGGGAGTTGGGACACAAAGAACTGTGTGAGTTGACGTACATCAAATTGGAGATGGCTATTGAAGATCATTGTTGTTCTTGGTGCCGAATTTGCAATCGTAAATTAGTGCTAATTTGCAATCATAAGCTGTCCGTAATGATACACTAGAGTTTTTTTTTTGATAAAGGGCTTATATTACTTATAAAAAGTATTACACCCGGCCTCTGCATAACAAGATGCACACAGCCGATAAAGTCATCATCCAGCAACGAGCTAAAACATAGATAGATTACAAATCAAAAGATCATGCCAATCATCTATGGTGTTGGGCCGCCAATCCGAAGATCCCTATGCCACCTATGTTGTGTAAAAATGTCCCTCGCCGTGGTCTCCAGTCGCACAGTAACCTCCATAAACAGGTCGCGAAACTCCACGCGTTGTAATATGGACCATGAACGGAGCAAACCTGTGCACCGGTAGATTACCTGCATAAAGGAAACATTTTTATCATTAAAAACCTTGTCGTTTCTACTCAGCCATAGCGACCATAAAACAGCAATCGCTCCCACCCGAATAACTGTTCTAAATTTATCATCTATACCATGTAACCAGTTGCCAAATATGTTTGCAACGGAACTTGGTGGATATAAATTTGAAGCAACTTGGATGGTTGACCAAATAGATCGTGCAACCTTGCAGTCGAAGAAAAGATGTTTAATAGTCTCATCATGTAGACAAAAACACACTTTGTACTTCCATGCCAATTGCGCTTGACAAAATTATCTTTGGTTAGGATCACTCCTCGACGAGCATACCACGCGAAAATCTTAGTTTTTAGTGGCATTTTCATCTTCCAAAGTTTTTTATGACTATCAACTGGCATATCCGATTGGATCAAAGCTTTATACATAGAGTCTACCGAGAATTTACCATTCTGAAGTAGACTCCAACGAAATACATCTGGTCCAGGCTCTAGGTTAATCGCGGCCAATCGACACAAAAGGGTGTTCCACGTAGCCAACCTGGTACCAAGTAGATCGCGTCTGAACGTCACATTTGGAGGCGATGATTGCATAACCGAAGCTAGCGTAACCTCTTTGTAACGAACAATATTGTATAGAGCAGGATACTGATCCTTTAGAGAGGTATGGCCTAACCATATATCCTCCCAAAATCTGATCTGTGATCCATCTTTGATAGCAAATTTCGCAAAGGGAAGAAAGACGCTTTCGCCGCCATGAGACCAGCCCAAAAATGTGAGTCACCTGGTTTCCAAACCACCTGTGACAACGTTTTGGAGCCGATGTATTTGCGTTTTAACATTGTTTGCCATACCCCTTCTTCCGAGATAAGCTTGAATAGCCATTTCCCTAGAAGGGCCGTATTTTTAATCCGTAGATCATGGATATCAAGTCCACCTTGATCCTTAGGACGGCAAACAATATCCCATCTTGCCAGTCGATATTTCTTTTTCTCACTGTCACCCTGCCAAAAGAATCGCGAACGATAATAGTCCATCTTTTTAAGGACCCCTTTTGGCAGCTTGAAAAATGATATCATATACAGTACCATGTTTGTTAGGACTGAATTGATAAGAACTAATCTCCCGCCTAGGGATAATAGTTTTCCTCTCCAACTGGTCAAGCGAGCTTGTAGGCGCTCCTCAATATGTTTCCATTCGGCATTAGTCAATCTCCTATAGTGTATCGGGATTCCCAGATACCTAATAGGAAACGAATCTTGTGCACATCTGAATAAGTCTGCATATTGAGTTGCAAAATCCAGAGCCTCCCCGAAGCAGAACAACTCACTCTTATGGAAATTAATCTTTAGACCAGAAAGTTTTTCAAAAGCTGTTAAAATCAGCTTCATGTTCATCGCTTTCTCAAGGTCATGTTCCATAAACAGGATTGTGTCATCTGCATACTGGAGAATAGAGAGTCCGCCATCAACCAAATGTGGTATGACGCCCTCAATCTGTCCATCCAGTTTGGCCCTTTCAATCATGACCGCTAACATATCCGCTACTATGTTAAATAGTATGGGAGAAAGCGGGTCACCCTGCCTTAGACCTTTTTTTGTCTGGAAGTAATGACCAGCTTCGTTGATCAGTTTAATGGCCACACTACCTCCAGTAACAAAATTTCGGATCCAGGCACACCACACCTCTGAAAAGCCTTTCATACGCAAGGTTTGCTGCAGAAAATCCCAGTTAACCTTATCATAAGCCTTTTCGAAGTCGATCTTAAAGATCACCCCGTTCAACTTTTTCGTGTGCATCTCATGAACGGTTTCATGTAGTACAACTACCCCGTCTAGGATGTTCCTACCCTGCATAAACGCAGTCTGGGTAGGTCTCACCACATGATCTGCCACGGAATTCAAATGGATCGTTGCCACCTTGGTAAATATTTTGAAACTTACATTATGGAGGCAGATTGGTCTATACTGTTGTATCCTTTCTGCATCGATAACCTTAGGTAACAAAATAATCTCCCCAAAGTTCAACTTGAAAAGCTCCAGCTGTCCAGCATGCAACTCGCCGAACATAGCTAGAAGGTCCGTTTTAATGATATCCCAGAAGTTTTGATAAAACTCTGTTGGGAACCCATCTGGACCTGGTGCTTTATTGTGCTCCATCTGGAAGACAGCTGCTCTTACCTCCTCCTCAGTGAAAGGGGCCGTAAGAAAGCCATTCTCCTCACCCGATACCTGGGGGATATCATCAATCCGAGACTCATCCAGAGAGAAGGTACCTTCCTCTGGCGCCCCGAACAACCCCTTATAATACCTGGTGATGTAGCGCTTAAGCTCTTCCTGTCCTTCAATTACCCCTTCATCCTGATGTAGTGAATGAATAAGTTTCTTTCTATGTCTACCGTTGGCGACATTATGAAAGTATCTAGTATTCGAATAACCTTCAAGGATGAACTGAGCTTTTGAACGCTGGTACCATTTGAGTTCCTCTTCGCGCAATAGCTGAGCGATCTTTGCATTTGATACACTAGAGTTGGGATCCACACTTCTATGTGGCGAGACTAGGAGCAAAGTATTATCTGCAATTTGTTTCTGAATGAAATTTTCTGATCTCTGCAGTGTATAAGCAATATGGCTACATATGTACTAAAATGCAGCACCCCCTTATAGCATTCATTATGGCATATAACGATACAGTTGTGTGACTAAATTCAGTGTCATAACATATTATGAGTTCGTGGCAAAGTTTGCTCAAGGCAATCTTCAGAAGAAGAAAGAAAACTAGAGCTTAAAATAACTATAGTGTCATACCACAACTTCCTTAACACAGAAATTTTAGTCTATCGGCCATCTCCATTAGCTACACAAAACGCCACTCGGATTCAATGGAAAACTACAGGTAGTCTCACTTCTCTGTCCTTAATATCCAATAAGGCTCAATACAACACATAATAAGGTGCAATACACAGACCTTACTGAGAAAGGTTGGCCATATGAACGGTTTTATGGGGCACTAAGGGTTTACTACGCTTTTTCGATTCATTTTTTTAGATGTAACGCCATATTCTATTAATTAACAGGCTCTGCGGAATCAGCCAACAACACCAAAACAGAGTCACGTAAATTCTCCAGCCACATGCGGCTGGGTTCGCACTGGCTCACACCAATCTCCCCAAGGGCGTGTACTACCTTATTACAACCACGTGGGCAATACAAAAATTGGGCCCCAATAAAGTTCACTCGAACAAATGACTTAATATCATGATATAACACTCCTTCAGGCGCGAGGTCAAACTCATTTGTATCCATCGCACGAACCAGGTTTGATGAATCTGTTTCAATGCTCGCATGCGTCATTCCCCATGCTGATAAAAAAACGATAAACTGTGAGCGTGCAAACTAGCATTGTGGTTATTTGCACATGATTCAATACGAAAACTGAGATGACAACTACCACAACACCTTTTGCATTACCAAGGGCTGGAAGGCAATATGGATATGCTAAATCATTAGACCACCTGGTTACTAAAAGCCAAAGATTTAACATTTACTTGTTGAAAAACCTAAGATAACACATGACCGTAAACTCAACAGCCAAAACAGATGTCACCACATGGCATGCTATAAATTATCGGAATGGAGAAGCCACAACCGACTTAAATTAGATATTCGAATAAACTAAGACATCCACCTGAACGGTTTTATGGGGGTACTCAAGGTTTGCCACTCAGAAACATAAACTCCAACAATGGCTCCAAAATGTGAACTCATAACTTGGAACTAGCAGCAGGAAGAATGAAAACGTTGTGGTTCCTGCAGACTTGTCTTGGTTCTAAGTGTGCCGGCCCATAGGCCGGGCAAGAAGTGCCACCGCCCAGGCCCGAAGCATAAAATTTATAATAATATCCGTTACACATAAAAAAATATTTAATACTCTATGCAAGAAAAACTAAAGTACACTGATGAATCCCCCATGAAGTGGTGAAAAGTGGGTCTTTTTGGTGGAAAGGAGTTTTTGCACTGGCAAATGAATTGCAGAATGGCCACCTGCAAGTTGGGCAATGGACATTCAGCTCTCTTTTGGGAGGATAATTGGTATGGGGAAGTTTTATCTGAGAAGTTCCCAAGGCTTTTCTCCTATTCAAAGGATTGCATGATTTCAGTTCATGATTTTGCTTCTTCTCCACAAATATTGGAGGAGTTTCAACTACCCATGTCGGTTCAAGTGTTTGAGGAGTACAATGAGGTGCAGGAGCTTCTTCTTGGGGTTTCACTGGAGGATAGAGCTGATAAGTGGATTTTTTCGTCAAATAATAGAATATATACCTTGAGATCATTTTGCAACCTGCAGTCTTCGCATCTAGAAAATCATCTTCCCTCGTGTTGGATCTGGAAATCTGGGTGCATTTTCAAGCACAGTTTTTCGCATGGCTTTTGCTTCATGACAGACTTAACACAAAGGACATGATTGTTAGGAGGAATTGGCAGTTACAGGATAATAATTATGATTGTGTGCTCTGTCAGGAGGCAGTGGTTGAAGACGGGATTCATCTCTTCTTTCGATGCAGATTCAGCGCGAGAGTCTGGAATTATCTGTAGATCCAATGGATGGATGGGACTATCATTCAGAACCTTAGGTTGGCGAAACAATCTTTTGAGGGTCCATCCTTTTTGGAGATTGTTACTCTGCCCTGCTGGAATATTTGGAAACAGAGAAATGACTGGATTTTTAATAATGTGCCTGCCTTGTTTAGGGGCTGGAAGGCTGGTTTTGTGGTAGATATCACCATGCTTAACCATAGGGTGAAGGCTAAGTTGGTCCCTAAATTTCATCATGGATTGACAATCTTTTGCAAAATCACTCTGTAAATATGTAAATATTGTTTGTTGGTAATAAAGGGCTGTGGGGGTTTCCCCCACGGTAGTAAATTTCAAAAAAAAAGTACATTGATCACTTTTTTCTGATTAACAACGTACAAATTCGAATATGATTTTCACTTATATTATATCAAAAATAATATTATATAATATGTCAAGAAAATATAATGATGCCATTTATACAAGGTAACCCATACACTTCACTTAACATGAACAAAAATATGATCAGTAGTAACAACAAGTTTAGTTAACATGATATTCTCTTTGTGGTGGAAAGACAACATATTTTACGAATTAAAGTGGTGGAAGCACATGGCATATGAAAAAAAAATTTACATACACAAATATTATAATCTACTCTTTTTATTCATTGGTGATTATGCTAATCAATGTCGTTTTAATATTAGGTACAAAGCATGCACACTTTGTTAAATTCTAACTTGCTAGAATTTTTTACATTGAAATAGTAATGTCATTGGTTCAGTTTATACTCTATTTTAATATATAAATATGCTTACTTAATCATACACTAGAGTGCTATTAAGATATTTGTCAGATTGTACTCCTTAGTTATATCAGCATAAGCACATATAAATTATATAGATTATGTGTTGTATATAAAATAATTTAAGGACTTCAGCATCTTTCATTAATATTCAGTACAAAAAACACCAATTAATATTTAGTTATATTGCTAGTTATGTGGTTGGCTTATGCGAAAACAGAAAATTATGATTATAATAGTATAATGTGCTAAAAATAAGATATAGAGAAGTATAAAAGTTTAGTATAAATTTTATTGATTTTGATTTTCCCCAGGCCCTTTTTCTTGGACCAACCCTATCGATTCTCTAGAGTCGATCACTTGTCTCATTTGTCGCGCAGCCTAGTCGGAAGGAGACTCACTCTGCTCATCAATGATGGCTGGTCCTACAAGAGAGAGCACACTGAACACTATGGCGACAGAAAGAAAAAAAGAACTGACAACAAAAAAACATGGAACACACGTACCGTCCTCAATGATCTTATTGATCCTATCCAAACGGAGGATCTTCTCCATCAATCCGAGCGTCTCGTGTTGTCAGCCAGATTTCACCAGGGGAGAGAGAGAGAGGACCGTAAACATAGCGAGAATGAATGCTCCACCGGACCCAAGGATACGATAGCTAAATTTAGTTCTTCCTGCCATGAAAAGAGAAGGATGATGCCAACCAAAACAAGAACCATATGCACAGGCAAACTTGAAATTAAGAAGTAGGACAATCAAGATCCATATAAACATGTGGACTTGAGGCAAGCTAGCATTACGATGTGTGCGTTTGAATGGAGCATTTTTTCCAGAAGCTCATGATTCGCCTTCAGCAGTCCCTCGTAGGCAATCCACTGTAGGAGTTATGCCCTAGAGGCAAATAATAAAGATGTTTTATTATCATAACTCGTATATGTTCATACTAAGATTTATACCATGCTATAATTATATTAAGCGGAGACATTAATACATGTATGGTATATAAAAAACTAGGTCCCTAGTAGCCTCTATTTGACTAGTCCATTGGTCAACAGATGATCAAGTTTTCCTGACATTTATGTCAATTAACAATGGAGTCATATCATTGGATGAATGATGTGATGGACACACCCAATATAAGTATCATGACGTGATCAAATGTTCAGCATCGTGATAGTTACAAACATAGTAACCTAATCCTTAGACCGTGAGATCTTACTTAATCACTATCACTGGAAGATATCTTGACTGCATCAACCGTCACACCGTAACAGGGTGATCATAAAGGTGTTGATCAGGTATACTAAAGTGATAAGTTGAGGTGTATGATCAAAACCGGGATTTGTGCATCTGAATGTCGAAGAGATACTAAAAGGTCCCACTCGGTGAGATCACATCAAAATTTGCAAACATGTGACTAGGTCACAGGATGTGTGATCATGAGAACGAGTTAAACGGTGTTTGTGGGTAACGAGATAGAACTAAGTATCAGGATACTTAAGATCATATCTTGGACAAACTAGTATCGAGCTACAAAGGGAATAGTATACGGATGTTAAGGTTCAAGCGAATTAATTCGTGGATCGCACAGGGGCCATCATGGGTTTCCAGATCCCGCTGTTGGTCATTGATCGGAGAGGGGTCTCGATCATGTCTGGAGTGATCCCGAACTATAGGGTGGCACGCTTAAGGGTATTCAACGCTTAGGAATAGTTTCGACACCAAAGAGAAATGAGAAACAAACTCTCGAATCATTGCGGGAACTATCCGATGATGATTGGAGGAGTCTGGAAGGTGTTTCAGAATAAGGGAGAAATATCCGATGGAGATCGGAGGGCAACGAAAGGAGTTTCGGAGCAAGATAAATTGAATAATATGTATTTAATATTAATTAGTGTAATTGACAATAAATAAATATTTTAATTTAATTTATAGGGGCAGCCCACCTAAATGGGCCTCACCCGAAAGGGGAGGCCCAAGAGGGGGTGAGCCGCCCCCTTTGAGAGGCCAAGGAGGAGCGGCCGGGTGGGCCACTTGGGGCCTACTAGGGTGGCCAGCGCACCAAGGAGGGGGCGGGTTGGTATGGGATTAGTCCCATACCCCCTAGCCACCGAGTGTGGCAGCCCTCCTCCACCTATAAATATAGGTGCCCCCTTGCCCTCAAAGGTACAAAATTTCTTCTCTCTCTCTCTCTCTCTCTCTCTCTCTCTCACCTCGTGCATGGTTTCGCCTTTCGGAGTTGTGCACGGTAGAGAGGTTTCTCCACTATACGCACACCATCGTGTTGCTGGTGCTTCGATTCGAGCTACTCTTCTTTCGCTGCTGCCGCTGGACCGGAGCCGGGGGGGAACATCGTCTACACCGGATGTGTGTAGAACTATGGAGGTGCCGCCAGTTGTGGCACTCGCCGCTTGTACGACTACTCGACCCTGAGGTCGGCATCGTCGTACATCATCATCAATGTGTCGTCATCAAAACAGATCTTTTGATCGTTGACGCTTAGAGCCGCACTTGCATCTCACAATTTTGATCTCTGTTACTTGTTGACAATGGTGTGTTACGTGCACCGGTCCATCGTGTGTGTGTGTGCGCGCGCGGCGCGCACATGCGTGCGTGCATGGGTTATATTTTGTCATTCACAGGTTCGAACTTGAGGAAAGTAAGGTTAAAGATATTTTTTAATTGGAAATTACACGTCAAATTTAGTTTAATTTGGATAAACTATGAAACTGTGCCGCCAGTTGTGGCACTCGCCGCTTGTACGACTACTCGACCCTGAGGTCGGCATCGTCGTACATCATCATCAATGTGTCGTCATCAAAACAGATCTTTTGATCGTTGACGCTTAGAGCCGCACTTGCATCTCACAATTTTGATCTCTGTTACTTGTTGACAATGTGGTGTGTTACGTGCACCGGTCCATCGTGTGTGTTGTGTGCGCGCGCGGCGCGCACATGCGTGCGTGCATGGGTTATTTTGTCATTCACAGGTTCGAACTTGAGGAAAGTAAGGTTAAAGATATTTTTTAATTGGAAATATTACACGTCAAATTTAGTTTAATTTGGATAAACTATGAAACTGTGTTCTTAAGTACAAGTGAATCGTGTCAGTTCTACAATATTAGAGGTTTAGGACTGGTGAAAAAGCTAGGATTTCTAAGTTTGTTAAATCGATGCAAAATTTTATCCAAAGCTACTGAAAATTCATCTGTTCTGAAATTTCTTTAAAGATACTGAATTAATTGTACTGAATCCATATTGCACAAGCTTTATGTCACATACCTAGACCACGGTGCAAACTCAATGATGTGCAAGACAGAATCTCTCTCTGTTTTAATCTTGTATCTTAGAGCTTTGGTAGCTCATAATATTTGTTATCTTCTTATATAATTTCTAAACTTTGCAGCTCCATGTTCCCGGTTCTCTTAATATTCAGTTTGTTAATGTCTTATTGCAATTTCGGATGAATGTTGTCTCTATGGTTCTTCTCTGTTAGTTGAGATAAGATAAGAATTTAGGAATTCACGTTGTTTTCATTACCATTTGGTGCATTATAATTTTTTTCTTATTTAACCTTTGCAGTCAATACATCTATACTGTGAAATTCCTTTGTGGTGATTCAGAGAGCGGTGAACATCCATTTTTTACTCTCAAGTGTATCTGTTGCCATCTTGATAAGCACATGGTTAGTTCTGTACTACTTCTCATGTGTTAGAACCTATGGTGGATGTGATGAGATCTAGAAAGCGTAAGCCCTGTCCGACTGCTCCTCCCAGCCTTTATAGTAGGCTGGGTCTCGGGTATCCGTGTCCGGGTAGGTTACAGATTGAGGGTGAAAACGCTAAACCTAACTTGCCTATCAAGATAATTACTTGTACCGCCTTTTGAATGGGCCTAGGCTTATTTTTATGGGCCACCCGGTAGGTTCTTCAGGGTAGGCCGCACCGGGTGCCCGAAAGGTGGGACCCGGTGACCATATCCATGTCACTGGCGTTGGTGGCTAACCTTGAGAAGGACACACCTAGGCCTACTGAATGCCATCTTCACGACGACCGGATGGTCAACTAAGAATTTGCTAAGTCTTAGCCGACAATGAGGACCATCGACCCTACGTTAAGATCCTTGCAAAAAAAATTACATTTTGAAACTCTGGAAAAAGAGTAGCACAATGTTTCCACTATGTGAAAAAATAATTTATCCTTAGAGCGAGATTAAAATCACCCTTTAAACTTTATTCTGTACCCATTCGTTCAAGATAGAAAGCTCATATTGGCTGCCCACATATAACTTTCATGATGTGTTATGAACCACGTGAATTGTTTGTTCCATAAAATTAGTTTAAGGAATAAAATCAATAAGCTGTTATAAGGAATGTTCAGCTAAGGAAAGTAGTATAAGAAAGCTTCCTATTAGACGAAAGTTTAGTTTCTTGGCATCTATCGAATCTACCCTCTGATGAAAAAAATACTATTTTGTCAACAACTATTGATCAATTTGGACCATTTGATCTGCTAGTTGAACGGTTGAGTTGTGTAGGTGCCCCTCCCCCTCTAGATAGATCTTAATCTAATGGATGCTGACGGACTGGAGTGGGTAACTGGCAACCACTAGGCTTAGCCGTGAGGATCTTCAACACGCTTCATTGACACATTATATCGGTATGAATCTATGAACAAGATCTGAAGTCTTAGATCTAGATCTGATGATTTGGGGGGGGGGGGGGTACGGGACATCTCATTATTGGCGCACCAATAGAGTTTGTCTATCATACTTGCCGAACACTTGGTAATGGAAGGGTGCGGGACAATCTCATTGCCACACGAGCTGAGCTGACAGTCATGATTAATGGCGATGCACAGGAGGTCGGTCCAAGATTAATGGTGGCCACTCGTTGGGACCATTTACGCCTTCACCACATGTAACATTTATGCCGACGCCACCTCGACATGCCCCACGGCGGTATAAGAAGCCCTCCACCCGTGCCTCGCTGCCCCCATCTTCTACCGCCACCTCCCTCCCCCAGTCTCTTTCGCCATCGTCGACCATGTGGCACTGAGGTTGGCAGTTCAGGTGGGCCGTTCTAGGGGCACAACCTACGCCAGGAGCAGTCATGGGAGTTCAGCCGGTACGGCTTGTCTGTCCCGTTGGACTCCTCCAACCCAAGAGGTGGGTTCTTAGCGTGGGTGGTCTCGTGGTGCCTCCGCTCCCCGCTTGCCTCGAGCAGTTCCAGATGGCCATCCCTCAATACCGGCGAACGGTGACGCTGCAGAAGCGTGTCCTCCACAAGAACGAGGACGACAACTGGGCGCTTGGAATGAGAGCTACTCGCGCGAGCACCAGCACCTCAGCGGCATGTTTAGATCATCGCGGTACAATACATGCCGCAACACCGGTGGTGGTGGGAGGTGACCGGCACACGTTGGAAGGCTCCATAGAGTGTGTACGCCACGACGGGGATCATTGTTCCCTTCCGATTGGTTCCTCCAATGCGATGTGAAATGGTGGGAGCGACGCTCGCCCCGTGTCGAGGAGGCAGGCGGCATCATCATCCGCAACGCCGGAACCGCAGCCTTTCCCACCACGCGGTCACCTCTTCATCCACCAAGAAGAAGGACGTGAAGGAGGAGCCGCGATGTTCCCATCGCACGGTTGCCTCTTCTTCGTCCGACCGAAGAAGGATAGTAGGAGCCGCAGCTGCCTCCTCAGTGGCAAGGTCTCGTCGCCATTGCGGGACGAGGCCGATGGCGACCCTCCTGGCTACTAGAAGGTTCTGCTGGCGTTGGTGGCTCACCTCGAGAAGGACACCCAGGCCTAGTGAACACCATCTTCATGACGACACAGATGGTCAAGTAAGAATTTGCTAAGTCTTAGCCGACAATGAGAACCATTGATCCTATGTTAAGATCCTTGCAAAAAAGTTACATTTTAAACTCTGGAAAACAGCAGCACATAGTTTCCACTATGTGAAAAAATATTATGTTGTTAGAGCGCGAGATTTAAAATCACCCATTAAAATTTATTCTGTACCCCTTCGATCGAGATAAGAAAGCTCATATTGGCTGCCCACATAACTTCCGTGATGTGTTATGAACCACGTGAATTGTTTGTTCATCGAAATTAGTTTAAGGAATAAAATCAATAAGCTGTTATAGGAATGTTCAGCTAAGGAAAGTAATATAAGAAAGCTTCCTATTAGACGAAAGTTTATTTTCTTGCATCTACCGAATCTGCCCTTGATTAAAACTACTATTTTGACAACAATTGATCAATTTGGACCATTTGATCTGCTAGTTGAACGGTTGATATTTGTTAGTCCCTACCGTAAAAGTAAAAAAGCCTCGCCGGCCGCTCATAGTGCTCAATTCAAGGAATTGGAGTTCACAGTTTTAATTTTTTTTTTTTTTTTTTTTTTTTGCAATTCATGGTTTGCTTTTGACACCCTGTACAAGTTTATGGCTTAAACCAGACTTTACTCGCATATACAAATTCTACGTACTACTATGTTTGTTAACGTAAATTTTATCGTTAGTGTGATGGAGTTGGGATTAGCCACGTCCTGGTTTTTTGTTAAAAAGGTGGGGCCGCACCATGGTTAATTCTACGAGTCCGATTCGACGAGGCGTAGGATTCAGTATATACTTGGACGGGATACAGGTCGGTAGGTTCGAGGGATCGAGTCGGACACGCAGCCGTCACGCCAACAATATAAGCGTGCACCCCTACCCCGGTACTGTAGTAGCCAGCGAAACAAGGACGGCGAAACAAGGACGGTATCTTCTCCAATTCCAATATCGTTGGTATTCACAGGAACCCACCGTACGACATGGCGGCGTTACGGCAGCTGCTGAACCGCGGGCTTCTCGCCGTCCGCCGCGCGGCCACGGCGCCACCACGAGCTCCTCGCTCCTTCTCCACCACCACCACCACCACCACCACCCGGCGAGCAGCCACGTTCCTCAGGTTCGTATCGTATCTCATCTCATGGCTGGTTACCTAATCGGAATTAGTCCCTTCTTTTCTTGATCCATCGCGCGTACCTTGTTTCCTGCATGCTGCAGTATCATCAGCCGCGGGTCGGATCGTCACATCTTGGCATCAACGAGACAACGACGCCAACCTTGTCGGAGATCATGGAGTTAGCAGAGCGTCAACATCTACGCAACCTCTGGCAACGCCACAAGTACAGGGGCCGGATTTGGCCCGCCTTCCTGGTTCTCTGGGCCGGATCCAAGTTCCTTCTGACACCATACCTGCTACGTCGTTCGTCAGAATCCCCTAGCCAGGAGATTGAATAAGACAGTGGATGCATGGATCGACACGAGACTCCTGTATCGGAGGATGATGAAAGTTTATTGAGCAACTTTTCGTTTATAGATGATCATGAAGAAGATGTATGATGACATTTGTTACAGCTTAATTATAGTCCGCCTTTCCAATTTAAAAGCTTGGTCCGATTTTTCCTTGCTTGCATGCTAAGGGCATGTACAGTGGTCTAGACGGTGGACTATCTGTAATATGCATCCATGTCACCTGTAGATGGCCCTAAAGACAGCTAATACAATGGGCTATCGCTTTGGTTGTCTGTAAAGATTCAGTGGTAGCATAAAGCTTATTCACGTTTCCAAAATCCCTAAATACAGAAGCACGCAAGAAGATGATTCCAAACCGGTGAAATAATCAATCTATTGATGCGTAGGGACTAGGGAGTCAGTTCCTGCAAGCATGCGATGGCCGGACTTGCTTCATGCGACGGCAGAGGTAAGAAAGTTTTGCAATATAATAAAGAACAATAAGATAAAAATTAGTTTGTACAGCAATAAAGTATACTAAAAAAACCATGAATAACAGAATCATGAGTGTGGAAAAGTGGTGGAAGGCGTGATTGAATTGTTCATAATTAATTAGTGAAATTATTCGGTTCATCGTATTCGATACAGTTTTTATGTGAGAGAGGCAAAGCATACACGTTCTCAACTACTTGTGATTACATGTAGTATATGATTAGAAAATTAGCAAGCATCCGCAACTACTAACATTATTAAGATAAAAACCCAACCATAGCATTAAGATCATAAGGTCCTCTTTATCCCATACAATGTCAAAAACCGGGATGGGGCTTTGGTTTCTGTCACTCCGGCAGCCCTACCCCTCGGCCTCCTTCACATACTACAAACCCTGTGATGTTATCCATGCGCGCATAAGTATATAATGGACACCATAGAATTGTACCATATCAACATACAACTCGAATCAACCAAATATATTCAATAACTCAACCATAAGACAACAAGGAACTACACAACATGACAGAGATTATATGATAATTTTGTAGCATCAAACACCATGTTTACATAGGAGATTACAGAGGTTTGTGAGAGAATGGACCACTGTAGCTATGAAGGAATTGGCGATGAAGATGGCGGTGAAGGCGGCGGCCATGGAGGAAAGGGCAAGGCGGAAGCAGCGTGGGCGGCCGGCGGCGGCGCATGGCGGCGGTCGGCCAGCCAAGGGGGAGCGCCGCCCCCTAACCCCTTCCTCCATGACTTATTGGTGCTGTAGAGCAGCCCTCCCCCTTGTATATGAGGGCCAAGGGGGAGGCAAATTCGTGGCTTTTGATGGCTGCCCCCAAAACTAGGGTTCTTCTCTTTATATAGGTGGAGACAATGCTTCCCGGCCCTCCGATGGATGGCCCTTGATCCAATGGCTCTTGGGCACCTCTAGAACCTTCCTAGGGACCCCTCATATCCTTAATGAGGTCCCAAAGTCGTGGCTTGGTTGGTAGAATCCTCCAACTTTGGTAAGAGTTGGAGTCAATCACGTCACCAACTTTCGGAATCCCGTAATCAGATATTTGACCTTCAGTAAAACGGGGATTCCCGGAGCTACGGACCTCCGATTGGCTGTTCTTGGGTTTAAATGAAAGATATGGAAATTTCCCACAACGTTGCAGGAAAATTTATTTTCAGTTGACGTCATCTTCTGGTCTCAAACTGTCGATCTCTCAAATCTGTGAGGAGGACAGATTTCAAGAAAGTCATAGTCCACCTCCACAAGGCTACTTTGCGTTTTTGCCAATTTCCAAGTGATTCCTACACATCAAAGTGTAAAACAAGAACATTGTGCACTTTTGCAACTATTAGTAGGTTAGTCAAAATAAATCATAAACTTATTATAAAAACAAGTGTCAAAAGCATAAAAATGGCATGAAACAATCAAAAATTATAGATACTTTTGACACGTATCATGGGGACATTGTGACTAGAAGTATGGGAGTGGTTAATCTCGACGAGGGACAAGGATTTACCCAGGTTCGGCCCATCTCGAAGGAGGTAAATGTTGGGATATGCCCAAGAGGCAATAAAAAGTATTATCATATTTCTGTTCATGATATATGTTTATTCCATGCTAGAATTGTATTAACCGGAAACAAATACATGTGTGGAATATAAACGGTAATGTGTCCCTAGTCTTTCCTCTTGTGACTAGTTCGTTTGATTAAGTGATGGTTAGATGTTTCCTAACCATGGATTTATGAATCACTTAATAAACGAAGTTTGTATCATGGTGATGATATAATGGACAAGACTCAAATTAAATAGATGTCAAATATAGTTTCCTTAGACCATGAGATTATGTCACTCCCGCTTATCGGAGGAGTGCTTTGTGGACATCAAACGTCACTTCGTAACTGGGTGATTATAAAGGTGGCTTTCAGGTTCTCCGATGATAGGTTGTTGGGTGGCATGTTTCAAGACTGGGATTTGTTCGTCCAACAGTTGGATAGATATCTCTGGGCCCTCTCGGTAGTATAGCATCCAAACGCTTGCAAGCATATGACTAAGTGGCTAGTCATAAGGGATCCTATTCTATGGGAACGAGTAAAGAGAACTTGTCGGTAACGAGATTAATCAGATATGGAGATATCGGTGGATTGAATCTCGGACAAGTAATATATCGTGAAACAAAAGGAATCGTATATGGATTAATTGAATCCCGGACATTGTGGTTCGACTAGTAAAGTACTTCGTCGAATATGTAGGAATTAATATGGCATCCCGGTCCCGCTATTAATATGACATATTCGCGAACCCGCAGAGTCACACACTTAACGTTCGATGTAGTTAGGGTTCGAGATAAATGATGGTGAGAACGAATATTGATTCGGAGTCCCGGATGGATCCCGGACACGAGGAGTTCCGGAGTGGTCCGGAGAATAAGATTCATATAAGGAAAGTGTTTCCGGAGGTTAGAAAGGTTCGGGAATTTATCGGTAAAGTACCGGAATGTTCTAGAAGGTTCTAGAGGGGTCTAGAAGTGGGGCCCATAGGAGTATGGGGCCCACATGGATAAGGGGTGGTGGGCTGGCCTTGGGCCAGCCGCACCACCCCAAGGCCCATGCGGGCCAAGCTTCTAGAAGGGGGGGGCCGGCCGAAACCCTAGGGGGCTTGGGGGCAAGCCCCTTGCCGCCGGCCCTAGGGAGGTGGGGCGCAGCCCCCTGGCCCCTATATAAGGAGGGCTAGGGGAGGGTGCGCACCCGGCTCCACCCCAAGGCCCTAGCCCCGCCCCCTCCTCTCCCTAGCCGCCCCTCCTCCTCCTCTCTCCGACACCGCTTGGCGAAGCCCTGTCAATCTCCACCATACACACCACGCCACCGTCGTCGTGCTGTTGATCTCGAGCCTCTCCACCACCTCTTGCGGGATCAAGAACGTGGAGTCTTCATCGAGCTACGTGTGGATCTCTCGGAGGCGTTGCTCGTGCGGCGCTTGGATAATACATCTCCTCGCGACTAGACGAGTCTAGTTGCGGGGATCGACTAGCCAACCCCTGCCTCGACAAAACGCTCACGGTTTTCTTCGAGGGTGAGATTCGATCTCCTTCTTGCTACCAACCTCTCGTAGATCGGATCTAGATGTTGGGTTTATTCCGCTATCTTTGCGTAGGAAAATTTTTGTTTTCTATGCTGCGACCCTTCAGTGGTATCAGAGCCTAGATCTATTCGTAGATGTTGGTGCGATTAGACACAAGTGTTGTGGGCGTTGATAATTTGAGTTGCTACCTTCTCGCGTGCACTTTGCATCTTTGCGGTACTGTAAGATTGAAGCGGCCCGGACCAACTTTACTCGTCCACACGAGAGACCGGTTCCACGACTGACATGCAACTTGTTTTGCATAAGTGGCTGGCGGGTGTCTGTTTCTCTTGCTTTAGTGAAGATGCAATTTTCAATGGAAGGCCTTTCAAAAGGATGAGTAAATCAGCAACTATTTTATCACCGTTGTGGCTTTGCGTAGATTAGAACGGTTCTATCTAATGACCCATTAGAAGCCACGTAAAAATTGCATAAACAAAGTAGAGGCGTCTAACTTGTTTTTGCAGGGTTTGTGATATGGTATGGCCTCAAGATATGATTATGTGATGTATGCAATGATCATGTTTTGTAATTATCACGACTTGCATGTCGATGAGTACGGCAACCGGCAGGAGCCTTATGGTTGTCTTTATTTATTGTATGACCTGCGTGTCACTTTAAACACCATGTAATTGCTTTACTTTTTTGCTAAGAGTAGCCAATAGTAGTAGTTGCAATAGTTGGTGGAGACAACCATGGTGATGGCGTTTGAGCTGGTGATGATGGAGATCATGCCGGTGCTTTGGAGATGGAGATCAAAGGCACAAGAAAAGGCTATACCATGTCACAATATTGAATTGCATGTGATGTTAATCCTTTTATGCACCTTATGGTTTATGCTTAGATACGATCTCGACGGTAGCATGATAAGGTGATCTCTCACGTTAATATCAAGAAGTGTTCTCCCCTAGTATGCGCCGTTGCCAAAGTTCGTCGTTTTGAAGCACCACGTGATGATCGGGTGTGATAGATTCTACGTTCACATACAACGGGTGCAAGCCAGTTTGCACATGCAGAAATACTACGGTTTCCTTGACGAGCCTAGCATGTACAGACATGGCCTCGGAACACAAGAGCCGAAAGGCTAAACACGAGTCATATGAATGATATGATCAACATGGAGATGTTCACCTTTTGAAACCACTTCACGTGATGATCGGTTGTGGTGTAGTGGATTTTGGATCGTGTGTCACTAAACAACCAGAGAGATGTTGAGTTTAGTGGGAGTTCGTTTTATAATTAGATTATCTTTCGAACAATATCATGAACATAGTCTAAACACCTTGCAAATAATGTTGTAGATCAATGGCCCTTCCCAACATCACCATGAACTTTAACGCGTTCCTAGAGAAAGACAAGCTGAAAGACGATGGAAGCAATTTCTCGGATTGGTTTATGAATCTGAAAATTATCCTCAAAGCTGCCAAGAAACTGTATGTCCTAGATGCACCGCTAGGTGAGGCTCCAGCAGAGGGAGCGGCTGAAGACATTAGGAATGTCTGGGCAGCCCGTTCAGAGGACCACGAGATAGTTAAGTGCGGTCTGTTGTACGGCTTAGGACCTAAGCTTCAAAAGCGTTTTGAGCACCATGGCGTTCATCAGATGATCGTTGATCTGAAAGCTATGTTTCAGACTCAAGCCAAGGTGGAGAGGTATGAGCCTCTTCTAAGTTCTTTAGCTGTATGATGGAAGAGAACAGCTCCGTCAGTGAACACGTGCTCAAGATGTCTGGGTACGGTGATCGTCAGCGTGATTCCCAATGAGTTGGGGATTGACCGTGTTCTCCAGTCACTTCCACCGAGCTACAAAAGCTTTGTGATGAACTATAACATGCAAGGGATGGAGAAAACTCTCCCTGAGCTTTTCGCGATGTTAAAGACCGCGGAAGTGGAAATCAAGAAGGAGCATCAAGTGTTGATGGTCAATAAGACCACCAGTTTCAAGAAAAAGGGCAAAAGAGACAAC
>QRDG01002430.1:391875-812203 GCA_012064385.1 Puccinellia tenuiflora | reverse complement strand
GCTTCAACCTGATAAGCTCGAACCCAAATCGGAAAAGTGCGTCTTCATTGGATACCCTAAGGAAACTATTGGGTATACCTTCTACCACAGAACCGAAGGCAAGATTTTCGTTGCCAAGAATGGTTCCTTTCTAGAGAGAGTTCTCTCGAAAGAAGTGAGTGGAAGGAAGATAGAGCTCGACGAGGTTATTGAACCTGTTCTTGAGATGCCGAGTAGCGCTGAACTGGAAGTTGTTCCAGAATAGCCATCGCCACCTGAAGAAGGAGCAAATGATGGTGATCATGCTGTTCCAGTCAAGGCTGCTATTGAACCTCGCAGATCAACGAGGGAACGTACCACTCCTGACCGGTACGACCCCGTCATGAATGTCATGTTGTTAGACAATGATGAACCTGCGAATTATGAGGAAGCAATGATGAGCCCAGACTCCGATAAATGGCTAGGAGCCATGAAATCCGAAATGGAATCCATGTATGAAAACCAAGTATGGACTTTGGTAGACTTACCTAACGACCGTAAGGCCGTTGAGAACAAATGGATATTCAAGAGAAAGACAGACGCTGACGGAAACGTCACCGTGTATAAAGCTCGACTTGTCGCAAAGGGTTTCCGATAAATTCAAGGAGTTGACTACGATGAGACATTCTCACCCGTAGCGATGCTGAAATCTGTTCGGATTATGTTAGAAATTGCCGCATATTATGACTATGAAATTTGGCAAATGGATGTGAAGACCGCGTTCCTTAATGGTCATATTAAGGAAGAGTTGTACATGGTACAGCCCGAAGGTTTTGTTGATCCAAAGGATGCTAACAAGGTATGCAAACTTCAGAGATCCATCTATGGACTGAAGCAAGCATCGCGGAGTTGGAATCTCCGGTTTGATGAAGTGATCAAAGGGTTTGGATTTGTCCAAACTTATGGAGAAGCCTGTATTTACAAGAAAGTGAGTGGGAGTTCAGTTGCATTTCTAATACTATATGTGGATGACATATTATTGATTGGAAATGATGTTACACTACTTGAAAGTGTAAAGTCTTATTTGAATAAGAGTTTTTCAATGAAAGACCTTGGTGAAGCGGCGTATATTTTAGGCATAAAGATCTATAGAGATAGGTCAAAGTGCCTAATAGGGCTTTCACAAAGTACATACCTTGACAAGGTTCTGAAGAAGTTCAGAATGGAAAATTCAAAGAAGGGGTTCTTACCAATGTTGCAAGGAAAGGTTCTGAGTAAGACTCAGAGTCCTGTTATGGCAGAAGATAGAGAGATAATGGACAAGGTTCCTTATGCCTCTGCGATAGGCTCTATCATGTATGCCATGCTATGTACTAGACCAGATGTGTGCCATGCTGTAAGTTTGACTAGCAGGTACCAAAGTGATCCAGGAGTGGAACACTGGTCAGCTGTCAAGAATATCCTTAAGTATCTGAATAGAACTAAGGAAATGTTTCTCATATATGGAGGTGACCAAGAGCTTGTCGTAAGGAGTTACGTCGATGCTAGTTGGGACACAGATCCGGATGATTCTAAATCTCAGTCCGGATACGTGTTTATTCTGAATGGTGGCGCTGTGAGTTGGAGGAGTTCCAAGCAGAGCGTGGTGGCGAAATCTTCAACAGAAGCGGAGTATGTTGCGGCCTCGTCGGCAGCAAGTGAAGCAGTCTGGATGAAGGAGTTCCTCTCAGAGCTGAGCGTGGTTCCAAGTGCGTCAAGACCTCTGGCCCTGTACTGTGATAATACAGGTGCAATAGCTCTTGCCAAGGACCCGACTTCACACAAGAATACCAAGCATATCAAGCGCCGCTATCACAATTTGCGTGAGAATGTCAAGGATGGTGACATAGAGATTTGCAAGGTGCATACGGATCTGAATGTGGCAGACCCGTTGACTAAACCTCTTTCACAAGCAAAACATGATCAACACCGAGAGGCCATGGGTGTTAGATTGCTACAAATGTAAACTAGATTATTGACTCTAGTGCAAGTGGGAGACTGTTGGAGATATGCCCAAGAGGCAATAATAATGATTATTGTTTATCATATTTCTCCGTTCATGATATGTTTAATTCCATGCTAGAATTGTATTAACCGGAAACAAATACATGTGTGGAATATAAACGGTAATGTGTCCCTAGTCTTTCCTCTTGTGACTAGTTCGTTTAATTAAGTGATGGTTAGATGTTTCCTAACCATGGATTTATGAATCACTTAATAAACGAAGTTTGTATCATGGGAGATGATATAATGGACAAGACTCAAATTAAATAGATGTCAAATATAGTTTCCTTAGACCATGAGATTATGTCACTCCCGCTTATCGGAGGAGAGCTTTGTGGACATCAAACGTCACTTCGTAACTGGGTGATTATAAAGGTGGCTTTCAGGTTCTCCGATGATAGGTTGTTGGGTGACATGTTTCAAGACTGGGATTTGTTCGTCCAACAGTTGGATAGATATCTCTGGGCCCTCTCGGTAGTATAGCATCCAAACGCTTGCAAGCATATGACTAAGTGGCTAGTCATAAGGGATCCTATTCTATGGGAACGAGTAAAGAGAACTTGTCGGTAACGAGATTAATCAGATATGGAGATATCGGTGGATTGAATCTCGGACAAGTAATATATCGTGAAACAAAAGGAATCGTATATGGATTAATTGAATCCCGGACATTGTGGTTCGACTAGTAAAGTACTTCGTCGAATATGTAGGAATTAATATGGACATCCCGGTCCCGCTATTAATATGACATATTCGCGAACCCGCAGAGTCACACACTTAACGTTTGATGTAGTTAGGGTTCGAGATAATTGATGGTGAGAACGAATATTGATTCGGAGTCCCGGATAGGATCCCGGACATCACGAGGAGTTCCGGAGTGGTCCGGAGAATAAGATTCATATAAGGAAAGTTGTTTCTGGAGGTTAAGAAAGGTTCGGGGATTTATCGGTAAAGTACCGGAATGTTCTAGAAGGTTCTAGAGGGGTCTAGAAGTGGGGCCCATAGGAGTATGGGACCCACATGGTATGAAGGGGCAGTGGGCTGGCCTAATGGGCCAGCCGCACCACCACCCCATAGGCCCACCCGGGCCAAGCTTCTAGAAGCAAAAGGGGGGCCGGCCGAAACCCTAGAGGTGGCTTGGGGGCCAAGCCACCCCCCCTTGTGCCGGCCCTAGGAGAGGGAGGGGCGCACCCCCCTTGGCCTCCTATATAAGGAGGGGCAAGGGGAGGGGTGCCGCACCCTTTGGCTCCCCACAAGGTGCCAAGCCGCCGACCCCCTCCCTACCCTAGCCGCACCCCTCCTCCTCCTCTCTCCCGACACCGCTTGGCGAAGCCCTGTCCAATCTCCACCATACACACCACGCCACCATCGTCGTGCTGTTGATCTCGAGCCTCTCCACCACCTCTTGCGGGATCAAGAACGTGGAGTCTTCATCGAGCTGTACGTGTGGATCTCTCGGAGGCGTTGCTCGTGCGGCGCTTGGATAACACATCTCCTCGCGACTAGACAAGTCTAGTTGCGGAGATCGACTAGCCAACCCCTGCCTCGACAAAACGCTCACGGTTTTCTTCGAGGGTGAGATTCGATCTCCTTCTTGCTACCAACCTCTCGTAGATAGGATCTAGATGTTGGGTTTATTCCGCTTTCTTTGCGTAGGAAAATTTTTGTTTTCTATGCTGCGACCCTTCAGAGATCCCCCACCTTCCCTCCGGAGGGATCGACGACGAGGCAGCACACACACAATTCTTCGGGCAATTCCTCGGGGAGATTGAAAAGGTCGCGAAGCGCTTCGACGAGCGCGTTGTGGCGGAGAGCCGCGATCTCCTCGTCCTTGCCATCAGCCGCGTCTTCAGCAACCTTCTGAAGCTCTGGCCCTCGTTCAACCTCGAGGCCGTGATGGAGCCGGTCGAGATCCGCAGCAAGGCGGGGGAGGCCGCAGAGGTGCTCGCCAAGAAGTACGACCAAGTCTTGGTCGATGAAGACGAAGGCGGCGGCGAGGGAGGCGCCCTGGAAGCAGGAGCTGGCGCGGATGGAGCGGGGACCTCGGGAGGCGCAACGGCCTGAACTCCTTCCTGTAGCTGGTCGCACATGAGGCACATTATCGTGGTATTTTGGTTGTAATAACTTTGGTAAAGACTTGCTTTTATCTTTGGAACGTGCTTGTGAATGTCCCTTGGGTGGCTTTTGTCTTTTCCCTTCATGTCTTTTTCGCTCTACGTCTTAGGAACCTCTCTTAGCGCTACACCACTGCCGCTTCAGTATGTGCGAGTCAGTGCTCCACAAGTCCGGGGGGTGCGTGAGGCCTCAAGAAGTAAGAGCTCCGCGAAGCGCGATGCTTGGGGCTCCCCTTTGACGTGCAAGCAGCCCATGAGGCGTGGGAGAGAGAAAAGAGACTCGAGGAGCAAAGACCAGCAAGAGGAAATTCGACCAAGTCTTTGTACTTAGCTTGACGAGGCGTTTCCGCCTTGGAGAGGGTGTTGGTGCCCTGGCGAGGCGTTGTTGCCTTGGAGAGGGTGCCTGATGCTTGTTTCCTGCACTTGGACAGATAGGCATACCCACGAGCAATAGATAGCTATAAAACTTGAGCCCGTAGGTTCCTTCATGTGTGTCTCGCGAGGAGAACAAGCACCAAGGTTTTGGTGATCCTTGGTGAGTTGACGTGCGCGGGAGCTGACCCATGAGTTCAGAGCTCCTTGGGAGTTGACATGCATGAGGGCTGACCCGCAGGCTCAGAGCTCGGATCCCTTGGGTTTTAGGTGCTGCCGGGATGCTCCCGTGGCATGGCACCCTGCTAGCCCCCGCTCGTGAGATACACAGGAGGGATCATACGAGCGAGAAAGAAAAGCAAATAACACCGAAGCAAACAACACCGAAGCGACAAAATATGCTGGCGCGATGCGCAAAGGTTCAACTTGGCCTAAAACATAGGCTCATTACACTGGCGTGTCCAGAAGCACAAAAAATCCGCCATGCTCTTGGCATGGGGTCCACATTCTGTGGCTGAGACTCTCGAGGGGCGTGCCCGAGGCAGACGCATGTAGAGAGAGCTCAGGGGGCCCCTATGCGGGGGTGGCTTTTTAGCCTGCGTTCCACCATGACCGGCATGGGGATCCACTTCGCCAAGACATGGTGCCTGAAGAGGTTACCATGCCGAGGCTTGGTGGCTTGGGAGTCTTCTCGAACGGCCCGCGGCAACGTGTAGTAGAGAGGGGAGCCCGAAATTTTTCCTCGTGGAGGATGATGGCGCGTGGCTCTCCCTTGATGCAAAAAATTGCTCGTCGAGGGCGATCAGGGGTAGAACTTGCGCAGGTGTTGGATGTTCCAGGGGTTGGCGACAGAGATGCCGTCCTCCATCTCGAGCCGCGCGGAGCCAGGCCTGGCGATGTGCACGACTCTGTAGGGGCCTTCCCACATCGGTGAGAGTTTGTGGAGGCCTGCCCTGGAGAGGACTCTCCTCAGGACAAGGTCTCCTGCTTCGAGAGTGCGTGGGCGGATGTGGCGGCTGTGATAGCGACGGAGGTCTTGCTGGTACCTTGCTGCTCTCAGGGCCGCATTGCGGCGGAGCCCTTCAAGTAGCAGTAGGTCGTCGTTGCGGAGTTCGTCCACCTCAGCCTCCTTGAAGGCCAAGACTCGCGGAGAGCCATGAGTGATCTCGCTGGGGAGGACGGCTTCAGCGCCATAGACAAGGGAGAACGGCGTCTCACCAGTTGGCTTTGTTGGCGTGGTGCGGATGGACCAGAGCACCGAGGGGAGCTCATCGATCCAATGCTTGCCGCTGGCCTTGAGGCGGTTGAAGCTTCTCGTCTTGAGGCCCTTGAGCACCTCGGCGTTGGCTCGTTCGGCCTGCCCGTTGCTTCGTGGATGCGCCACCGAGGCGTAACAGATTTGGGCACCGATGCTGCCGCAGTAGGACTTGAAGGCGCCACTGATGAATTGTGAGCCGTTGTCGGTGATGATGCGATTGGGCACGCCGAAACGGCAGACCAGGCTCCTTATGAATTTTACCGCCGACTTCGCCGGAATGGTGCGCACAGGCTCCACCTCAGGCCACTTGGTGAATTTGTCGATGGCGACGTAGAGGTAGCGGTAGCCCCCGAGCGCTCGCGGGAAGGGTCCCAGCAGGTCCAGCCCCCAGACCGCGAACGGCCAGGAGAGCGGGATCATCTGGAGTCCTTGCGCGGGCTGGTGGATTTGCTTGGCGTGGAATTGGCATGCGTCGCAGGTTTGGACGATTTCGGCAGCATCTTGAAGCACTGAGGGCTAATAGAAACCACTCCGGAAAACCTTGCCTGCAATGGTGCGCGAGGAAGAGTGGTGGCCGCACTCGCCGCTGTGTATGTCGTTGATGAGCTGGCGGCCCTCCTCGGCAGGGACACACCGCAACGCAACCCCATTGGGTCGCTTGCGGTACAGGTCTCCGTCGTGGAGGCAATAGGACTTGGCCTGGCGAGCAATTCTCTCGGCCTCTGCGTCGTCTTCGGGAAGGGCTCAGTTCTGCAGGTAGTTCTTGATCTCGTCGATCCAACCAGTGTCTTGTCGTACTAGAGTCAGCAGCAAGCGATCGCCCGAGGGCAACCCACAGTTTGGTGCTCCGCTCAGTGGGGCAGGTGGGAGCTCCTCGTCGATGCTGATGTTGACCACAGGTTGCTTGACTGAGGCCTTGGTGAGCCTCTCCTCGAACACTCCAGGCTTCTGGGCTTCTCTTCTTGCTGCTCGCCGAGCAATTTCATCTGCCTCTTGGTTTTCTGCCTGTGGGATGTGCTTGAGCTCCATGCCCCTGAAGTGTTTCTCCAGCCTGCGTACCTCTTCAAGGTAGGCCACCATGTAGGCGTCCTTAGGCGTGTAGCTTTTGTTGGAGAAGTTGACGAGGAGCTGGGAGTCGCCCTTGATGAGGATGTACTTGATGCCGAGGGCGATGGCGGCTTTGAGCCCGGCGAGGAGGCCTTCATACTCAGCGATGTTGTTGGAGACCTTGTCGCTGTCCTTAAAGCACAGTTGGACGGCGTAGTAGAGCTTGTCGCCTGTCGGTGAGGTGAGAACGGCGCCAGCCCCTGCACTCCTGGCCGCAAAGGCGCCGTCGAAGTGCATGGTCCAGTGGCTTGGCGTCGTTCCTCCTGAGGCTGTAACCTCCTCCTCTGGGAGCTCTTCGTCTTTGCGCGTGTCCGTCCACTCGGCCATGAAATCAGCCAGCACTCTGCCCTTGATGACCCTGGTGGTGTCAAACTCCAGCTCGAAAGGTTGTAGCTCAATGCCCCAGCCTGCGATGCGATCTGTCGCGTTCGGGTTGCGCAGGACCTGCTCCAGGGGATATGAGGTGACCACCTTGATGGGGTGACCCTGGAAGTAGTGGCGCAGCTTCCTGGAGGCGATGAGGAGCGAGAAGAGGAGCTTTTGCTGCATGGGTTAGCGCTCACGAGCATCCCGCAGCACTGTGCTGACGAAGTACACGGGGTGCTCGACGAGGGTAGTCGTTGGTGAGGCAGCGGCTGGCTCCTCCCCAGGCTCGGTGGAGTCCTTGGCGATGTTTTCTTGGGGCTGGGGGCCTGACGAGGCTGCTTCCTTGTCGGGGGGTTCTGGTCTTGGCGAGGTGGATTTCTGCTTGTCGAGGACTGGCTCTTCTCTTTCAGCCACCAAGACCGCACTTACCGTCTGAGGAGTGGCTGCAAGGTACAGCTTTAGAGGCTCGCGAGGGCGTGGGGCGACCATGATGGGTGGGCTCGCCAGATATTTCTTCAAGTCCTCAAAGGCCTTTGCTGCTTCGGGGGTCCACTTGAAAGGACCGGACCTCTTCATGATCTTGAAAAATGGCAGCGCCCTCTCGCCGAACTTGGAGATGAAACGGCCAAGGCTGGCCATACATCCCGCTAAGCGTTGCATGTCCTTGAGGCGGCGAGGGGGCTGCATCTGCTCTATGGCCTTGATCTTGTCGGGGTTGGCCTCAATGCCGCGGTGGGATACCAGGAACCCGAGGAGCTTGCCTGAAGGGACCCCGAAGACGCACTTGGCGGGGTTCAACTTGATGTTGACCTTGCGCAGATTGGCAAAGGTCTCCTCGAGGTCCTGGATAAGTGTGTCCTTCTCGCGAGTCTTGACGACGATGTCATCGACGTAGGCCTCTGCATTCCTCCCCATTTGAGCTCCCAAGGCGATCCTCATGAGGCGCTGGAAAGTGGCGCCAGCGTTCTTCAGACCGAAGGGCATACAGACGTAGCAAAACACACCGCAAGGGGTGAGAAATGCTGTCTTCTCCTCGTCCTCCTTCGCCATCTTGATCTGGTGATAACCAGAGAAGGCATCCAGAAAACAGAGGAGTGCGCAGCCGGCGGTGGAGTCTACGATCTGGTCGATCCTCGGGAGGGGATAGGGGTCCTTGGGGCAGGCCTTGTTGAGGTCGGTGAAGTCGATGCAGAGGCGGCTCCCCCCGGTGTGCTTGGGGACGACCACACCGTTGGCGAGCCAAGTGGGGTGGACCACTTCCTTGATGATGCTGGCCTTCTTCAGCTTGTCTACTTCCTTGACGATGAAGTCTTGCTTCTCTGGCGCTTGGCGCCGCGCTTTTTGCTTGACGGGGCGTGCGTTTGGGCACACGGCTAAGTGGTGCTCGATCACCTCCCTCGGTACTCCGGACATATCTGACGGTGTCCAAGCGAACATGTCAGAGTTTGCCCTGAGTAAGGCGACGAGCGCGCTTTCCTATTTGGGAGGCAGGTTGGCGCCGATGGTGACACAAGCCCCCGAGCCACTTGCCTCCAGAGACACTTGCTTTGTCGCGGCCTTCTCCTGAGAGAACAGCTGCTTCTTCTTCACGGGGGGCCTCGGGAGGGGTTCCTCGTCCTCGTCAGCGGGTGACGCCACCGCGGCATCCTTGTAGGCCGCCTGCGCAGCGTACAGGGCGTCCGAGACCACGCCGCGGATGACAATGGTGCCACCCGAGCCAGGGAGCTTGACGAGGTTGTAGGCGTGGTGGGTCACCGCCATGAATTTGGTGAGGGCGGGGTAGCCGAGTATGGCGTTGTAGGGCAGGCCGATGTGCGCGACGTCGAAGTCGATCAGCTCGGTGCGGTAGTTGGCCTGGGTGCCGAAAGTGACGGCGAGCCTCACCTGCCCCAAAGGGGTGGTGAGACCCTCTGTCACTCCCGAGAAGGGCCTGGTAGGTATGAGCCGCTCGTAGGGCACCTGCAGCTTCTCGAATGTCTCGGCGGAGATGACGTTGAGGCCAGCACCCCCATCAATGAGCGTCTTAGAGACGGCGATATTGTTGATGGTGGGGGTGCAGACCAACGGGATGGTGCCAACGGTTGAAGTGGACTTGGGGTGGTCGCCGGAGTCGAAAGTAATGGGGCACTGGGACCACTTGAGGGGCCTGGAGGCCTCGACTCCAGGAAGGGCTGCTGCGACCTCGCGAGCGAGTTGCTTGAAGTGGCGGTTGGAGCGAGGGGCCTGAGCCCCGCCGAGGATGCAAGCGGCTCCACGAGGCACCTGGTAGCCTTCGTCAGCCTCGGCAGGCAGGTTGTCGTTTGCGGGCTGGGCGGCGTTGGCCTGAGGGTGCTGCTGTTAGTTGTCGTTGTAGTTGTTGTTCCAGCGTCGCCCCCCGCGGCCGCTGCGGCCTCCGCCGCGGCCTCCGCGGCCTCCGTTTGGCTCGCGAGCCTCGCGAGCCTCGCGAAGCCTCTTGATGTCGAAGCAGTCCTCGGTGGCGTGAGAGTGCCTGTTGTGGTAGATGCAGAAGGGACGATCATCCTTCTTCTCAGGTCCTGCGGCTGGAGTGGCAGCTTGGCGAGACTGCTTGGCGTCAGGCTCTGCCGCGAGGACCGCAGTAGTCTTGCGCTTCTCAGAGGATTTCTTCTTCTTGGACCCCTCGGTGGGGTCCCCTGGCTCGTTCTTGACGAACAAGCGGCCCTCTTCAGACTTGGCGCACTTGTCCGCCAAGTCGAAAAGCTTGACGACGGTGGTGATGTTGTCGTGGATGCCGAGCTTCTCGAGCATCCGCACGTCTGTGACCCCAGCCTGGAAGGCCGAAATGACCTGCGCGTCGGTGGCGTTGGGGATCTTGTTGCGCACTTGGCTGAAGCGCTGGATGTACTTGCGGAGGGTCTCGCCGGGCTTCTGACGCACGGCGCGGAGGTCGTTGTAGGTGAGGCCGCGCTCGTACGTGCCCTTGAAGTTGGCGACGAAGCACCGGCAGAGCTCCTCCCAGGAGTTGATGGACTCGGCGGGGAGGTTGGTGAGCCATGAGGACGCAGAGTCCTTGAGGGCCATGGGGAACCAGTTCGCCATGACCTTGTCGTCGCCCCCGGCGGCCTGGATAGCCAGAGAGTAGAGCTGCAGGAACTCTAGGGGGTTGTTCTTGCCGTCGTAGAGCGGAGGGAGGTCCGGCCTGAACTTGACCGGCCAGACGACGCGGCGAAGGCTGCGAGTGAACGCGGCCGTCGTGTCGTAGGTGACCGTGCCGTTGGCAAGGGTGGCGCGGAGGTGGCGCCCGGCGGTGGCGACGTCCTGGACGGCGCGGTTGCGGCGTTCTTGCCCGCGCTCGATGCTCACGCGTGCGTCCTCAGGGGCTCGCTGCACGATCTGGCAGTCATGCGGCGACGATGCGTGCGATGCAGCGCGGCCGTCGCGAGGGGGAGCCCCCGCTGGAGCAGGCTGCGGTGCAACCGGTGGAGCCGGAGCGGGTGCGGGATGGAGAGGAGGCGCGGGAGGTGCGCCGTGCGCCACGTCCCCCACGAGTGCAGACGGAACCAAGGAACGAGACGGCGCAGGTGCCGCGGCGCGAGCGGCGCCGATGAGCTCGGCAACGCGGTTGAGCCAGGCCTCCTGAGCCGCCGGCGTGGGGCGGTACTGCAGCAGCTCCTGCGCCATGAGGAGCGCAGTCGCCGGGCTGGGCGCAGGGCGGCCTAGCGAGGAGGCAGCACGGTCCCGCGACGGGGGCAGGGAGGAGGCCTCCTCTTCGCCGAGGTCGTCCTCAGCATGGTCGATGTCGTCGTCGTCGGGGTGCTCGACACGGGGCTCGGGGTCGACACGGCGCTCCGGAGCAGAGCTCCCACGCGGGCGGCCACGCGGGCGGCCTGCGGGAGCGGTGGCGGCGCTAGCCGTCCGGCGAGCGAGACGTTCGGCACGAGAACCGGCCATGGCTGTGTCGAGGATGAAGACGCGCCTCAGCCCCCTACCTGGCGCGCCAAATGTCGGAGATTGTCCCCAGGAACTAGGGGTGTCTCCAAGGTATCGTGTAAGGGGCTGAACACGGAGTCAAACAATCCACAACGTGCTCCGGCGACGGTGCTCGTCAGGCTCGCTGCGGACGACACTGCAGAGATTGACATGAGGTCTTACCCAGGTTCAGGGCCCTCTTGTGGAGGTAAAAACCCCTACGTCCTGCTTCTAGGTATTGCACTGCTTGGAGAGTTTACAGTACAAGGAGAGCTTGTCGAGCTCGAGGTGGCTAACAATGGCTACTGGCTGATCTTCTGATCTAGGGTTTTTGGGTAGGCTCCTAGGCTCCAATAACCGAACCCTTTGCTTGGGCGTGCTCCTCCTCCTTTTATAGGCGCCTTGGGCCTCTTCTGCCCAAACATTTGGGCGGGAAGGGCTACCACATGGCGATGAAGGAGGGGGGCGCGGTGCACCGTAAAGGTGAGGTCTACCATAAAGGTAAAGCTCGTGGACGCGGTCCACGGCAGGGGAACGGCGTCACCAAAGCTGAAAAGGGGCACCGACCAGCTGGACAGTGGGCTGACGCTTGCCGAGGTGGGAGACGACCCACGGTGACGTCGTCCTTGGAGCGTAGCTGCAGACTGTTCCCTTGTCACCAAAGAGGCAATACTCGTTGTCCGCTTTGCTTGGCTCCGCTTTTTTGACTGCTTTATACATAGAAACGGCAACTGCGGTGTTGTCGTCATCGCGCGTAGGCACGCGCGTCACTCTGCACATGGCGCAGAGCCCATGTGCGCTCTGCCGCGGGGGCAGAGATGGCTTCACGAGGAAGGCCCTTCGCGAGGCGAAAAGCCTCGCCAAGCCCTTCAGCTTGGTCCTTAGCAGAATTGCGGGCGGCGTCGGAGACGCCTTGTCGAGGGGCAATCCCTCGCCAAGGGAAAGAACCCTTGGCGAGGAGAAAAACCCTTCGCGAGGGGAGAAACCCTCGCGAAGCTCGCCAGGCTTGGGGAGCCTGGTCCTTAGCGAAAATCATCCAAAGAATCTTGTGGGCCCTGGCAGGCCGGCCCGTGGTACCCTGGTTTCCACTGTGCCGACACGTGGAGCCGTACTTCTCTGAACTAAACAACCTAAGTCAACAATGCTAACATGTCATGGATTATGCTAAGTTGAAAATAAGTTCCTAGTGGGTAGTTACTGCAACGGTCGGGGAAGCCAACGGGGCACTTGTGTCGCCGCCACGATCCCTCTCGGGGTGTCTCTAACCATTTGTGGAACATTGAAATTGCTAGTTGTTTGCAATATACGAAATGCATTGTTGAGTTTTGGTTTTTGGCACTTCCACTTCCATATTTTGCTAGCCTCTTCGGTGCTGCGCAATGACCTCTCTCACATTGAGATTGGTGCATACATCGTGAGTACATCCAACTCCGTGGGAGAACTTCATCCTGTGTTCCTACACATAAGCCAACTATCTCTCTCAAAACAGCCACCATACCTACCTATCACGGCATTTCCATAGCCGTTCCGAGATACATTGCCATGCAACATCCATCATTACATTACATGACTTGATGTCATTCTTCATTACCATATAGTTTGCTTGATCATTGAGTTAGTGTGCTGCGTGGCCTGCCACATGTTCTACTTTTTTTCCACACTACGCTCAATCATGCATACTTTATTTTATACATCATGTATTAGTCTTATGAGTTATGAGTACCAAAAGTGTGATGATCATCTTGTAAAAATAGAGTGTTGCCCCTACCTGTGAGCATATTGAAAAGAGTCCAAAGTGGCCACATAAAAGATTCCAAAAGAGACAAATGAGAGAAAATTTAAAAGAGCCACGGAGGCCACAATTGTAAAAAAAAAAGAGAAATATAAAAGAGAGAGGGGGCAGCACTACTATCCTTTATTCCACACTTGTGCTAGTTAGCACGTACACTTCATTATAGAGAGTTTTCATGTTTCATTTGTATAACTATGTAGGGAATTAACGTTATAGAACTTGGTTTGTATATTCCAAGAATGAGCCTCCTCAAGTGAGTTCTAGGTCTTCATGAGCAAGCAAGTGGGATGCACCCCCACTAGTTCCATTGGAGAGCTTTCATACACTTATAGCTCTATGTGCATCCGTTGTATGGCAATCACTACTCCTCATACAGTGTCAACTACGGGACTTCCTTCTGTCTTGTGGTTACCCTCTCCACTATTTGAGCTTTTCTTTTTTGCCTTCCAAACCTCCATTATTGTTCTCTTTGCCATAACATCATGGTGCCAAAGCCACTTCTTACTTGCACTAGTTGAGTAGACTTCGAAACAGTTGATTTGTGAAGTAGATGGATTAGGACACTTGACTTGAGCTTGGCTATTCCATGAATAACTAATTAGATGCTTTGAACAATGATTAATACTGTACATTGGAGACATAATTTGCAATTCTTCTTTCTAAACCTTATATATGGTTTCATGTCTCCAACACACTTATTCATAAAAAGTTTCTAGCATTTGTTAGCTAGCATTTGTTAATCATTGTTTGCTTAATATTAACTATAGACAATTGTTTTGGATCACCTCATTCACATCATGTGATTTGCATTACTATCTTGATCATGATTGTGTTGGTTGCATGTCTCATCAAAAATTATTTTGTTATCACTTACCTACTCGAGGACGAGTAGGAGTTAAGCTTGGGGATGCTGATACGTGTCAAACGTATCGATAATTTTTTATTGTTCCATGCATGTTTTACATCATTGCCACTTGTTTTTATATCAATTTTATGATTTATTTCAGCTAACCTATTAATAGTTTCAAAAGAGCACAATGTTCTTGTTTTACACTTTGATGTATAGGAATCGCTTGAAAATTGGCAAAAACGCAAAAGGAAACCTTGTTGGAGTCGAATTGGACTTTCCTGAAATCTGTCCCTTTTAATGGATTTCAGATATCGTCAGTTTGAGACCTGAAGATGACGTCAACTGAAGTTCTCACATCGGACATAGTTGTGCGAAATTTACATAGATTTCATTTAAGCCCAAGAACAGTCCAATACGAGTCTGTACGGCCGAGATATCCCCGTTTTACTGAAGCCCAAAAATCTGATGACGGAAATTCGGGAAAGTATATAAAGATAGGAAACCTAAGTCATCAAGCCCCCACGAATTTTGCTCCTCCTAGGCAGCCGCCTAGGACAGGAGAACCTCCTCCATAGCAGCACCATCTCCAAGCTTGAAGGGAGGGCCAAGGGTCGCCGCCGCCGCCTCCAAGGGCTGCCGCCGCCGCCTCTCCAAGGGCAGCCGCCGCCGCCTCTCCAAGGGCTGCCACCGCCGCCTCTCCAAGGGCTCCCGCCGCCGCCTCTCCGGGCCGCCGACGTCGCCGTCTCTCCTCTGGGCTGCACCTCTCCATCAAACTCCCACTCACCATGGCCATGCGCGAGTAGTCTCAACCGGGGCTGAGGCTTATACAAGTAGCTATGTGGTTATCTCTCTCCCATGATGTGATCTTCATTGTGATCATGAGCTTTATTAGTATAGTTGAATACATGATGTTTCACTATGTGTAATGGATATGATGTTGCTCAAGTGGTGTTATCTAGTATAATTTGCGGAGTCACCGTTGTGATCACGGTACCACGGTGACAGTGAGGGTGCCGTGTGTGGCTCAAAGCATCAAGATTAGAGGGATCTTCATCATGAGTTTGTTATTTATTATTGTTGGATTGAATAGATCATGAGGTTTCTTGATACTTGTGTTATTGAATAAAGAGACTATTTAAGAAATAGGTTGTGGTGTTTGTTAGTACTATCTTTGGATGCGGATAGTGACAGCATGAAGTGTCCATAGATGTGGAATACGAATTTTAAGGTGTGCTTTTCGTAGCCCAATGCAATTCTCATCCTATTTGATCCACAAAAGAATGATCTCCGAGTAACATCCACCGTGCATGTGTTTTTGTGGGAACTATCATGTGTTTAATAATGTTAATGATGTTGAGAGTAGTCACTAGTGAAAGTATGAAGCCTAGGCCTTGTTTCCAAGCATTGATACACCGTTTTTACTCACTTTTGTCACTTTTTTGCTTGCTGCCATTTTTATTACAGAATTACAAAATCACCTTTTACCATTCATATCACTTGCATTTTACCATCTCTTCGCCGAACTAGTGCACCTATACAACTAACAGTTGTATTAGGTGTGTTGGGGACACAAGAGACTTCTTGTATCTTAATTGCAGGGTTGCTTGAGAGAGATATCTTTGACCTCTACCTCCCGTGGATTCGATAAACCTTGGGTTACTCACTTGAGGGAAATTTGCCGCTGTCCTACAAACCTCTGTGCTTGGAGGCCCAACAAGTCTACAAGAGTAGAAGCGTGTAGTAGACATCAGATAGCCAAGTCTCCAATGTCATCCAACACAACCTATTGATGAAGTTTGAGCTTGTTGGTCCCCAACAAAGTTGGGTCCTAAGATGTTAGTCACAATAAGTTTGGGTACCCAGATGGTTCTTTTTTTGACACCACTTTGAGAACCCACATATTTGCCAAACACATTGCCAACCCTATCCTTGCTAAGAGAATAAACATCATCAATTAGAATGGGGTTGGATAGGGTACCGTTAGTGCATGAAGAAGCCACGTGACCCTTCTCACGGCATAGGTAGCAACATCGACTCTTCCCTTTCTTCTTAATAGGCTCCTCAAATTGAGGAGCAATGGCATGAGCCTTCTTAGGAGGTGGCCTTTGTTCAACTCGTGGTTGAGCATGAGATTGAAAAGGAGGCCGCTTCCCTAGTTGCTTCTCATTGAGAGAGGCTTATTCTTCATAGGGCAATCTCTAACATGGTGCCCTTCGATCTTGCACTTGAAGCAAGTAATCTTGGCCGGATTCTTGGTTTGTTCTTGGCCCTTATTCTTGCCGATCTTGGACTTGTTCTTGTTATTGGAGTTGAATCCAAGTCCACTCTTGTCATTGGGGGATTGTTGCACACTCAACATGTTGTCAAGTGTGGACTTCCCTTCATGACGCTTTTCCAAACCTTTCTTAAAAGAAGTGGCTTGGGCCTTGGGCTCATTTCTTTCCCCTACATGGTTAGTGACAACACAAGCACTAGAGGAAGTAGATGCATCATTGTTAGAGCAACAAGGCATGGAAAGTAATTCATCACAAGATGTACCAACATTGTGTGTGGATGAAATACTAGGACTAGCACATGTCAATATATCATTTTTAATTAAGGTTGTGCCATTGTCCACATGAGGCTCACAAGACGTTACCTTGGTAGTGATAGCCTCATGAGCTAACTTTAGCCGCTCATGGGATACTAGAAGATCATCATGAGAGCTAGATAACTTCTTATGACTTTCTTCCAATTTCCCATAATTGCTAGATAGAAAATCAAGTTGATCCCTTAGCTCAACATTCTCCCTTAGAATGGATGCTTCACAAAAAGTAGAGTTAGTAGCACAAGCATCATCATTAATGGCAATGGGAGAACAAGAAGGAAGCTCTTTTAGAATTTGAGCTTGAAGTTGATCATGAGACTTATTGAGACTCGCGAGAGAACTTTCCAAGGACTTGACATCCTTTTCTAGTTTCTCATTAGCCTCAAGAAGTCTAACATTTTCAACAACAAGCTCACTATTTTTATTTTTTAAGACTTTAGCAAGAGCTTGAGCATGATCATGTTCTTTTCTTAATTTAGACATATCTAGATTATTAGACTCCTCAAGATCCACAAGAGTTTCCTCAAGGGTCGACCTACAACCTTGCTCTTCTTCAAGAGCAATAGAGAAGTCCGCAATCTCATTGGCATAATCACGCTCACGAGCTTCCATTTTCTCAATGGTGTCTTCATACTCATCAATAATATTTTTACTTTCATCAACAATAGATGTTTAAGAAAGTAGAGGAAGCATTATCATTTTTACGAAGAGCATGAAGGACAACATTTTTCATCTTATCTAAGAGAGCATCATTATCAACATCATCATTATCATTATCATCATCATTACTTGAGGATTTAGCCATAAGGCAAAAAATATTTGATGAAGAATAACCATTAGTTGATGCATCACTTAGATTCATATCTTGTTTCATAAAGAGTTGGATTTCCTCTACATTGTTAGGAACACAAGGACTAGAGGAAACACAAGCATTTTGATCATGGCAACAAGATATAGCTAGCATATCATCATGAGATTTATTCATGCAATTTCTACATGATATGCAAGGACTATCAACACAAGCATGTAAGGCATTTATAGTGCTAGAAGTGTTTAAGTCCTTAGATGAAGCATTGCAATGAGATAGAGACAAAACATCATCAATAGTGAACTCACTATAAACATTACAATGACCATCAGTACTCACTATGTCATTAGTTTGTGGCTTACCACATGTAGGTGAGGTAGACGAGGTTGAGAACTCATCACGTCCGGAGGTGGAGGGGAAAAATCATCCTCGATAGCCATGAACTTGCCATATTTATCTTCAAGCATCGTCCATAGCTCATGAGCATTTCCATAAGGCATGATTGACCCAAGAACTACATCACTTAAAACATGGAGAATTGCATTAGATACTAGAGAATCGAGATAAGAGATTTCCTCATCCTCTAAAGACACCTTTTGGGAGTCCTTTGGAGGAGGAATTCCCATATCTATGATTCCCTCTATAATTATACCCATGTCCCTAAAAAGATTAAGCATGCGATTTTCCAAACATCATAATTTGTGTCATCGAATATAAAAGTGGGATCGTGCACTAATTTACTAAACGACATCTTTGCTCTCAAGGCGGTGAAGCCTAACAAGGAGAGACCTTGCTCTAATACCAATTGAAAGAACGAGATATCGCCTAGAGGGGGGGTGAATAGGCGATTTAAAACTTTTACATTTAAGGCCTGATAAATGCGGAATAAAACTAGCGTTTAATTTATCAAGCACAAAACCTAATATACTAGCACCTATGTGCACCAACAAATTATGGTTGGCAAGTTAAACAACAAGGATAACAAGATATATAGTACTTCAAGCTCGATGGCTATCACAAGGTAAATGCATAAGTAAAGGGGTTTGGCTATATAGATAACCAACACAAGTGGAGACGGAGGTTTGTTTCCCGTAGTTCATTCCCAATGGAAGTACGTCTACGTTGGAGGGGTGTGGAGGCTCCTTGGCCCTCCTATAAGCATGCCCGTGCTCACCCTATTCTCCGTGAGCTACTCATGTGGGGAATACCCGATGGGGGATTTGCTCATCCACTATGAGGTCGTCTTGAGGGCGTTGACCAAACCCGTACAATGTGCCCAAAGCTTCACAACTTGAAGATCTTCGCGACACCCACCAACCGTCTAGGGTACACAATGCACCCAAGAGGCACAAGCTCTTGGGAGCCCTATGCACCCAAGAGTAACAAGCTTCGCGAACTTCAATCCCACGTATCACCGTGGGGAACTCAAACCTATGCACCAAATGCAAAAGGAAAGACCACACAAGGTGGTCAAGTTCTTCTCTTCGAAATCCAACCAAAGCAACAAATGCTAGGGAGGGATTTGAGAGGAAGAACAAAGGATAAACACAAAGCAACTCCAAGATCTAGATCTAAAGGGTTCCCCTCACTTAGAGGAGAGATGGCTTGGTGAAGTGGTAAATCTAGATCTCCTCTCTATTTTCCCTCTAAATGGAGGCAAGAATCATGGAGGGATGGATAGGAAGCAAGCTCTCAAAAAGGTCAACAATGGAGGAGAGAGAGAGTGCAAAGAGTTGGGCCACCATTGGGGAAGAAGGCCCCTTAAATAGGTTGCCCCGAAATCCAACCGTTGGGGGCAGATTTGTGCAGGGGCGGTACTACCGCCCCACGCGTTTCAGCCGACCAACGGCCAGCAAACGAGCCCGCACTGGCGGTACTGCCGCCAGAGGCGGCGGTACTGCCGCTAGCGCGCAACAGAGGGGCTAAAAGGCAGCAGTGTTTGCGGCACTGCTGGCGGTGCTGCACAGCCCAGGAGAGGGCTCAAAGTCCTCAGGAGCGGTACTACCGCCAGAGGCGGCGGTACTGCCGCTGAGGGCTAACAGAGTACCTCCCTGGCGGTGGTGATGGCGGCACTACTTACGGTACCACCGGCGGTACTGCTGCCAGAGGCGGCGGTACTACCACTGCACAGAGAAAAACATCAAAGCCCTGAAACTGAATAACTTTTGCTAGGAAACTCCGATCGAGGTGAATCCAATTTTGTTGGAAAGAGAACGACAAGAGCTACCCAACAAAAAGCATCAATATTTAAACCAAGAAAGGGATATTTTGATAATAAATGGAAGAGTGAAACCTTAAATGCAAGAGAAGATGCATACGAAATCCGTTTTCGGTGAACTTGGCATTGTCATGACAAGCACGACAAGAACCAAGACCACACCACGATAAGAGCCAAATAAGAACCAATAAAGATGATGTCAAGGATGCAAAGGTTTGAGCTCTCTACGACGATACAATCAAGATACTCGCTCGAGAGCCCCTCTTGATAGTACGGTTATCTATCTTATAACCCGGTCTCTCAACTAACATCATGAGACCGGTAAAATAGAAAACCTATCAAGAACATACCTTTGCCTTGCGCATAATCCACTTGAGCTATATGATGACGATCTTTGTCTTCTCAAGATGGGCCACCTTTCTTGATTGCCCTCCGCTCGGTGAAGACTCCCAACGTGCTCCCCCGTACACCAAGATGGGAGAGGCACTCTTCAACATATCTTCACTTGGCCCTTATCTTGATGACGATCACCCCGTGACGCCATCCTCCATGAGCTACATAGGATATTCCTTTCGTCGCATGCTCATGGAGAACTGTAACATCCCAATTTTCAAAAATTGCATAAGCATGCATTCATGTCATCATATGCATTTGTTTGTGCATTTAGTTTAATTATTTTTAGGTGGCTTGTTTTGATTTTTGGTTTTATCAATTCAAATAATGGAATAAAGGGTGCTAAGTAACCCTAGCCATGTTTCTAATATTTATTTTATTTTGATGGCAAGACAAGTGTCATATTATTCTATATTTGAAAAGCTCTCTAAAAAGTATTTTTGTAAATTTTTATAAAAAGTTTGGCTATGGTTTTATGTAAGTTTTAAAACCAGAGAAAAGAAAAAGGAAAAAGCTTTGTTAAAAAAAAGGGAACAGGCCAGCCAGCCGAGCCGGCCCATTTTCTTCCTCGCGCGCGCGCAGCACCAGCCCGCCAGCAGCCCAGCACCGTCCCCCGCTCCGGCCTCTCTCCTTTCTCCCTCTGACCAGTGGGTCCCATGATGACGCAGTGGCTGACGTCATCGCGTTCAACCTCCAGCCCAAGAAACCGGCCGAAGCACGATTCCGTTCGGCGATCAAATCCGAGCGAAATCCATGGAATTGGTTCCAAACCTTCACGTCCATATAAACCCCGGCCACCCCTCTTTTGTTCGCCCCAAAAACCCTAGCTGCTACACCGCTAGGCTGCTCGGGATCGACCTCGCCGCTCTGCCGTTGCCGCCGGTAGGATCTCAACTCCGGCCACTTCTCCGACGACCCCAGCACCTCTTCTTTCCCATATTCGCCTTATTTCTTCATTGCACACCTTCTAGACAACTTTACCGATTTTATTCATCGCCAGATCGACGAGTCCGTCCACACCCGAACGAAGCCGCCGCGGTGTCCAACTCCGGCGAGCAATCTCCGGCGAAGGAGACCATCCCGGAGCGCACCACCTCGCCACCAAGACCACCTCGCCGCGCTGATCCTCCAGGTGAGAACCACACGTCCAGGGGAGCCCTAGATCGCCGGGAACGTCGATGCCGAGGCCGTCGCCGCCGCGCACCGCCGTTCGCCGGAACCCTAACACCGGTCGGCCCCTTCCCTTTAGATCTGGACCGTTAGATCTTGATCTAACGGCTCCGTTTTGTTTCACAACCCGAACCGGTACCCGCCTATTAGATCGCGCCGCGTCAGCACTGAGTCAGCGCCTAGTCAGCGCCACGTCAGCCCAGCATTTCTGTAATTTCGGCCGAAGTGATTTAATTTGGCAGTTTTGCAGAAAAGACCCTGAACTTTTAACCTTCATATCTTTTTAATGGCTCAGCCAAATTTAACGAACTTTATATTTTTGAAAACCTTATGATCTGTAGATTATTTTAAAACCATTAGTTTTCTGTTTTGCCAATTTGAAATTATTCAAATTTCAAATGTGAGATTTGAGTAATTTTGGCATAACTTTAAATCTATAAGTTATTTTAAATTATTTTCTTCTACAAAAGTGTGTCTTTTAGTGTCCTCTGTCCAGTAGTATTTTTTTTTGGTTTGCAATTTTGCATCATGCATTGACAATGTTTTGTAAAAACTCAAATAGTGGCATTTTGACTATAGTAATTATTTTTAAATTATTAAAGCCACTTAAAATAGGAATCATGGGCATCATGCATATAGTAAATAACAGAAAGTAAAAACTTTATTAGTTGTTTAACTTTTACTTGTGTTGTTAGTAAATCATCATGCATGCATATTTTATTGTATTGCCTTTTGCCTGTGTATTGAATTGTTGCAATTTGCTTGATTAGATTGTGAAGAGTGCCAGGAGTGCTGTGAGTGTTGCAACAACCTGAACAACTATCAAGGCAAGTGCATACACAACTCATGAATGACCTATTACTATTTTATATGGCATTGTAGACTATTTTCCAGTAGCATGCATGATAGGCTGTTTTTAATAAAGTTATATGCTATGCAAACCTATTAGGTTAGCTACATGATTTAGATGACTAGTGACCTATATTAATTTAGTAGATTGGCTTGCTGCAAAAATGGATTGTTTTGTGGTAGATGAGTTAAGAAAAATTCTACTAAATTAATCAATCACCTGGGTGGATTTGGTGTTGCTCTACCGGTTGTTTAAAGTTGAGTGGCTACTCAGGTCCATTTCTATGGTGTGAACCTGAGTATGTGCACTTGTGGTTTGCCACCCAGGGTATTAGAGATATCATGTCACTCCATGTCTAGCTACTTCCAGTGCAGCCACTAGTCATATGGACTCTGTCTAGATTAAGTAAGTTGAGTGGACCTGACCGGACGAACAAGCAGATGTAGGGGATGTAGGTGGGTATTGTTCGGACATGTGTATGGGAAAGCTCTTCGTAAAGATCTCGTCTCGACCCTCTCCTTTCCTTTTCACTAAATGAGTGATTTGGAAGTTAGGGTTAGTTGAGTCTAGTGGGGAAAGTGCCACAAACTCTCGAAAGTAATTAAAACTAAGATCTTAGCCGTGTCCACGGTTATGGACAATTTGAGTAACTAAGCAAGGTGGTCGACAGAAGAATCTCATTCATTCCAATTTCAGAATAAAATTTGATGGGTGAACAAGGGTAGAAGAGATATTGGTTTTCATGCCATGTTTATCTCAATAATAGTTGGTTTTAAAAGAAAAGCTTTTCAAGTGTAGGATAAAATTTGCTTTGCGCAAGAGCCATGAAATCCACCAGCCAAATATGCATGTAGAATAGTCATTGCCATCTAATATCCACCATAGTATGACACTTGCCAGCCTGTCACAAGGTTTTGACCCAAATTCTCTGGGCTGCAACGTTAATGTTGCAGGTTGTTCAGATGAGGAGTAAGGACGTTTGTCTATTTCGAGCTTACAACCAACATGGTCGCCAGTGGCACATGGAGATGATGGAGCTCAGTGCTACTTTATTATGCTGCTTTAACTCTGAATAATATTTGTGGAACTTTATTTATTTTAAGCTAGCTCCGGCTATGCAAAGTTGTAATAAAGTACTTTATTTTTGGATCATTCGTACGTGCGATGTAATAACGTTTAACATTTATGCATGATATTACATCCTGTTGGTGAATGCTAGCCATACTCGATCCAGGGCCTAGCATATTCACAATGTATTCTTGCTTTTCAAAGTGAGGGTGCTACAGAATGGTATCAGAGCCTAATGTTTCCTGTAGGCTCGAAAACCCTAGGTTTGGTTTAGAAGTATTAGGTTTACCCTATAAGCTATTTTCGAATTCTAAGTTATTAAAGTTTTACTTTAAAATTTTAAGTATTTTTCATCTTGTAAATTTTCTTATCATGTTCTTTTGATCTAATAATCCTCTTCTCTTCAACTTATAGATGCCTGAGTTCACCAAGGAGGTTAGAGCTGCCCCTCAGTCATCCCTGCATTTCAGTGCGTTGCTAGCAGACTTGGCATGCACCGTGGGCATCCATAGTCCTACCTTCAGAGGCAAGCTAATATGGAAGGAGGGAGACATTGAGAAGTGGTCAATCGAGACCACGATCCATCGTCGTATTGGTGACCTAAATTCTGAAGAGTTTGTCTATGAGGAGGATTACCCTGACTGGGAGCACAGTGTGGAGATAGCCATGCAGGGAGCTATAGCTCGAATCCGCATGAAGTATCGTAAGTTTATTCCTGAGAATAGCCCTTTTCTATTCTTTGGATAGCGTTATATGGATGGTACTCCAGCGGAATACATTGAGGGCTTGGGCAAACTGCATTCAGTGAAGAGGTACTTGGTTGATAGGGAAGTGAGCTCGGCGCGTATGGAAGTCCTGATGAGGGATGCTATGAGGTATCTTGATCATGCAAGGGACAAGATTTATGAGGCCAACGCCAACATTGATCGCTGTGAGAAAACCCTAGAGTGGATCAGTGACAACATACAGAAGCTTCAAGTGGAGAATAGAGGATTGGACAACCGCAACCTGCACCTGGAGAACGTGGTGGATCTACAGGAGACAAAGATCAATGCTCTTGAGGAACAGAATATTGTTCTTCTTAAGCAGATAAATGAACTAGATAAGCAACTGGCGCAGGGATCTACTTCGCCAACTCAAGAGGACTCCGCAACTCCGACTCCGGAGGTTGAAGATGAAGAAGAGGAGGCACCTCAAGATTACAGTGATGAAGAGATGGCGGAGGAAGATGAAGAGGAAGAAGCAGAAGACGATGAAGAAGACCCAGAGGAGCGCGCCATAGTTACGCCAGATGGTGAGTTGCTGATGATTGTGGAGGACAAGGACGATACCCCTGCAAGGAACACCCGCTCTCATAAAAGCATGGTCATTGGAGTCACCATCAGCAGGAAGTTGTTCAAGTGATAGATAGTGTGACCACCAGTATTAGTGTCATAGTATGCGAGTATCTTTAGTATCGTATCGTTTTTTAAAGTATTGACCCATCAAATTGTGGTATGGCAGTACTAGTACGCTTGTGTTAGAACCTATATCGTGTTAGTTAAAGTTTAAAAAAAACCTTATTTTCGAATTTGCAATTATATGGTTCTGTTTTACTATGTGCTTGTTTGTTTATTGCTGTTTGTTGTTAATTGTTTGTATGGGTAAAAATATTTCTTTAGATCTTTCTATCTATGCTCATCTATGCTACAAACACAGATGCCTCCTCGCCGTGACCCCGACAACAACAACAACAACGACCAGATGCAGCAGTTGATGGCAGCACAGACACAACTGATGAACATGATGGCTCAATTTTTGGCGAACCAGAATGCACCACCACCACCACCTCCTCCACCGCCACCACCACCACCCCCAGTGGATAGGCTTACAAGATTTCTGAGGCTTAGACCAAATAAGTTCTCTACAGCCACTGAACCAATTGTAGCTGATGACTGGCTACGTTCTGTGCACAAGGATCTAGTCACTTGTGAGTGCAATGATGTTGAAATGGTGAGATTCACTGCTCACCTACTCGAAGGACCAGCAGCACAGTGGTGGGAGACCTACCAGATTACTCACCCATTAGCTGGACTCACATGGGACACTTTCAAGGAAGGATTCCGCAATGCTCACATTTCCTCAGGAATCATGAACCTGAAGAAAGATGAGTTCCGCAATTTGAGGCAAGGTAACAGGACTCTGAAGGAATACATGGATGATTTTTGTGCTCTGTCACGCTATGCTCCAGAGGACATTGATACTGATGCTAAGAGGAAGGATAAATTCCTTAAGGGTCTCAGCGGTGAACTGAAAATTCCTTTGTCAATGGCGTATGCACCAAATTATCAAGCACTTCTGGATCAAGCCATCACACTGGATGACAACATCAGGAAAGAGGAGACCAGAAAGAGGAAGTATAGTGGCAGCAGCAGCAAGTACAATTCAGGACCCATACAGAAGAAGCCACACTTTCATGAGCACAGTGGAGGACATAACTTTCACAAGCATGGGAATGGAAACAACCACCATGGCCATAACCATAATAATGGAAATAAAGGAGGAAATGGACATGGGAATGGAAACGGACACAACCATGGCAAGGGGAACAATAATGGCAATGGACAGCATCGTCATGAACACAAGAGAGACATCAGTCAGGTGACTTGTTACAAGTGCAAGAACAAGGGACATTACTCAAATGAGTGCCCAGAAAGGAAGGCCGAGGAAGCCGCCAAGCCCAATCCATTCCAGAAGGGACATGTGAATCATGTCAACGTGGAGGAAGTATACGATGAACCTGATGCTGTGATTGGTATGTTTCTACTCAACTCTTTTACATCATTAGTTTTATTCGATACCGGAGCATCTCATTCTTTCATATCAAGAACCTTTGTGAACAAAAATGCATTACCTGTTGAAACTATGAGGAATCCTATTAGAGTAAGTTCTCCCGGAGGAGAAATGTTTGCAAAAACCCAGTGTAGAAACTTGACTCTAGAAATTGGAAAGAATGCCTTCCCCGTGGATTTGATAATATTAGAAACCCAAGGTTTGGATGTCATTCTAGGTCTGGACTGGATGACCAACTTTGAAGGAGTCATAGACTGTGCAAACCGAACCATCACCTTGACCACTCCGGAGAGGAAGAAGATTAGGTACAAGTCTAAACGTTGTCTTAAAGGAGTTAGACTTAATTCTCTTAAGGGGGTTAGCCTTGAAGAGGTACCCATAGTGAGAGAATATCCTGATGTATTTCTCAAAGAATTACCGGGAATGCCACCAGATAGAGATGTGGAGTTTCTCATTGAATTGGTACCGGGGACAGGACCCATAGCCAAGAGGCCATATCCAATGGCGGTTGATGAATTGAAGGAACTCAAGAAACAGTTAGATGAACATCTGCAGAAGGGATTCATTCGTCCGAGTTCTTCACCATGGGGAGCTCCGATACTATTTGTCGAGAAGAAGGATAGTACGCAGAGGCTAGTTACAGATTATCGTTCACTGAACAAAGTGACTATCAAGAATAAATACCCACTACCCAAGATCAATGATCTGTTTGATCAATTGGAAGGTGCATGTGTATTCTCTAAGATCGATCTTCGATCAGGGTATTTCCAAATGAAGGTTAGGGAGATGGACATACCCAAGACCGCATTTACCACTAGGTATGGTCTGTATGAGTACACAGTGATGCCATTTGGCTTGACCAATGCACCACCTTAATTCATGAATATGATGAATAAGGTATTCATGGATTTTCTGGATAAATTTGTTGTTGTTTTCATTGACTACATCTTAATTTATTCCAAGAGTCACAAGGAGCATGAGGAACACCTACACATAGTGTTGCAGAGGTTGAGAGAGCACAAGTTGTATGCCAAATTCAGCAAGTGTGAATTTTGGATGGAGAAAGTTGGATTCTTAGGACACGTGGTGTCTAAGGAAGGGATCGCAGTAGACCCAGAAAAGGTGTCCGCAGTGACAGAGTGGGAACCACCCAAGAACGTGGGAGAAATCCGTAGTTTTCTGGGATTGGCAGGATATTATAGGAGATTTATTGAGAATTTCTCAAAGATAGCCAAACCAATGACGGAATTGTTGAAGAAGGATAAAAAGTTTGAATGGACCGAAGCTTGTGAAACCAGTTTCCAAGATTTGAAGAAGCGATTAGTTTCAGCACCAGTCTTGTGTCTACCAGATATAGAGAAGGATTTCCAAGTATATTGCGACGCATCGCGTCATGGGTTAGGAAGTGTCTTGATGCAGGGAGGCAAAGTAGTTTCTTACGCCTCTAGACAACTTAAGAAGCATGAAGTCAACTATCCTACTCATGATTTAGAGTTAGCTTCAGTAGTTCATGCACTGAAGACTTGGAGACAGTACCTGATGGGAAAAAGGTGTGAGGTATTCACCGATCACAAGAGCCTCCAGTATATTTTCACCCAGAAGGAGTTAAACATGAGACAGCGAAGATGGCTAGAACTCATTAAGGATTATGATTTGAGTTTGCAATATCACCCTGGAAAAGCCAACGTAGTGGCTAACGCCATAAGCCGTAAGGTTCATGTCAATGGATTAACGGCAGGAGAATTGCCGGAAGATTTGTGCAATGCATTTAAAGACCTTAGATTGGAATTGGTACCTGAAGGATTTATAGCAGCACTGGAGGTGCAACCAATGTTGATGGATAAGATACGGGAAGCACAAAAGGGAGATAAAGTGATAGAAGAAATCAAGACCAATCTGAGTGAAGGCAAGGCCAAAGGATTCCAAGAGGATGAACAAGGCACTGATGTGGTTTGAGAACCGTATTTGTGTGCCGCAGAATGAGGATCTTAGGAAAATAATCTTACAGGAGGCACATGACTCACCTTATTCGATACATCCGGGTAACACTAAGATGTATATGGATGTAAAGGAGAGATTTTGGTGGAATGGTTTGAAAAGAGATATCGCAGAATATATTGCCAAGTGTGATGTGTGTAGTCGCGTGAAGGCAGAACATCAGAAACCCGCTGGACTGCTAGAACCACTACCTGTACCAGAGTGGAAATGGGAGCAAATTGGAATGGATTTCGATATGGGTGATTGTTGACCGTCTGACCAAAGTGGCTCACTTTATCCCTGTGAAAACCACTTACACGAGTGCAAAACTCGCAGATATCTACATGAAGAGAATTGTGAGTTTGCATGGTGTTCCTAAGAAAATTGTTTCTGATAGAGGTACCCAATTTACCTCACATTTCTGGAAGCAGTTACATGAGTCATTAGGAACAAGATTAGAATTCAGTACAGCTTTTCATCCACAGACTGATGGACAGACTGAGAGAGTCAACCAGATTCTGGAAGACATGCTTAGGGCATGTGCACTGGATTATAAATCTAGCTGGGATGATAACTTGCCATATGCAGAATTCTCATACAACAATAGCTACCAAGCTAGTATTGAGATGGCACCTTTTGAGGCATTGTACGGAAGAAAATGCACTACACCATTACTGTGGAGTGGTGTAGGTGAGCGTAGCTTATTTGGTCCTGACATAATCCAAGAGGCTGAAGAGAAGGTCAGATTGATAAAGGACAGGTTAAAAATAGCACAGTCAAGACAGAAGAGTTATGCAGATTCCAAGCGTAGGGAAATCACCTATGAGGTAGGTGATAGAGCATACCTTAGAGTCTCACCCCTACGTGGTGTGAAGAGGTTTGGAATCAAAGGAAAGTTAGCACCTCGATTCATTGGACCCTATAAGGTTCTCTCTCGTAAAGGAGAAGTAGCTTATGAGCTGGAACTGCCAGAGGTACTATCAGCAGTTCACAATGTGTTCCATGTTAGCCAGTTGAAGAAGTGTCACCCTGAGATGGCCGAGACAACACTACGTGATACTGTGCCTTTGGAGGAAGTTCAGCTGGAGAGCGACCTGACTTATGAGGAGAAGCCAATCAAGATTTTAGAGACTGCAGAGAGGATTACTCGTACCAAGACAATCAAGTTCTGCAAGGTCCAATGGAGCCATCATACCGAAGAGGAAGCTACCTGGGAACGGGAGGATGACCTGCGATAAGAACACCCGCACCTATTTGCTAACCAAACCGAATCTCGGGGACGAGATTCATCTTAAGGGGGTTAGGTTTGTAACATCCCAATTTTCAAAAATTGCGTAAGCATGCATTCATGTCATCATATGCATTTGTTTGTGCATTTAGTTTAATTATTTTTAGGTGGCTTGTTTTGATTTTTGGTTTTATCAATTCAAATAATGGAATAAAGGGTGCTAAGTAACCCTAGCCATGTTTCAAATATTTTATTTTATTTTGATGGCAAGACAAGTGTCATATTATTCTATATTTGAAAAGCTCTCTAAAAAGTATTTTTGTAAATTTTTATAAAAAGTTTGGCTATGGTTTTATGTAAGTTTTAAAACCAGAGAAAAGAAAAAGGAAAAAGCTTTGTTAAAAAAAAGGGAACATGCCAGCTAGCCGAGCCGGCCCATTTTCTTCCTCGCGCGCGCGCAGCACCAGCCCGCCAGCAGCCCAGCACCGTCCCCGCTCCGGCCCTCTCTCCTTTCTCCCTCTGACCAATGGGTCCCACGATGACGCAGTGGCTGACGTCATCGCGTTCAACCTCCAGCCCAAGAAACCGGCCGTAGCACGATTCCGTTCGGCGATCAAATCCGAGCGAAATCCGTGGAATTGGTTCCAAACCTTCGCGTCCATATAAACCCCGGCCACCCCTCTTCTGTTCTCCCCAAAAACCCTAGCTGCTACACCGCCAGGCTGCTCGGGATCGACCTCGCCGCTCCGCCGTTGCCGCCGGTAGGATCTCAACTCCGGCCACTTCTCCGACGACCCCAGCACCTCTTCTTTCCCCTATTCGCCTTATTTCTTCATTGCGCACCTTCTGGACAACTTTACCGATTTTATTCATCGCTAGATCGACGAGTCCGTCCATGCCCGAATGAAGCCGCCGCGGTGTCCAACTCCGGCGAGCAATCTCCGGCGAAGGAGACCATCCCGGAGCGCACCACCTCGCCACCAAGACCACCTCGCCGCGCTGATCCTCCAGGTGAGAAACACACATCCAGGGGAGCCCTAGATCGCCGGGAACGTCGATGCCGAGGCCGTCGCCGCCGCGCACCGCCGTTCGCCGGAACCCTAACACCGGTCGGCCCCTTCCCTTTAGATCTGGACCGTTAGATCTTGATCTAACGGCTCCGTTTTGTTTCACAACCCGAACCGGTACCCGCCTATTAGATCGCGCCGCGTCAGCACTGAGTCAGCGCCACGTCAGCCCAGCATTTCTGTAATTTCGGCCGAAGTGATTTAATTTGGCAGTTTTGCAGAAAAGACCCTGAAACTTTAAACCTTCATATCTTTTTAATGGCTCGGCCAAATTTAACGAACTTTATATTTTTGAAAACCTTATGATCTGTAGATTATTTTAGAACCATTAGTTTTCTGTTTTGCCAATTTGAAATTATTCAAATTTCAAATGTGAGATTTGAGTAATTTTGGCATAACTTTAAATCTATAAGTTATTTTAAATTATTTTCTTCTGCAAAAGTGTGTCTTTTAGTGTCCTCTGTCCAGTAGTATTTTTTTTGGTTTGCACTTTTGCATCATGGATTGACAATGTTTTGTAAAAACTCAAATAGTGGCATTTTGACTATAGTAATTATTTTTAAATTATTAAAGCCACTTAAAATAGGAATCATGGGCATCATGCATATAGTAAATAATAGAAAGTAAAAACTTTATTAGTTGTTTAACTTTTACCTGTGTTGTTAGTAAATCATCATGCATGCATATTTTATTGTATTGCCTTTTGCATGTGTATTGAATTCTTGCAATTTGCTTGATTAGATTGTGAAGAGTGCCAGGAGTGCTGTGAGTGTTGCAACAACCTGAACAACTATCAAGGCAAGTGCATACACAACTCATGAATGACCTATTACTATTTTATATGGCATTGTAGACTATTTTCTAGTAGCATGCATGATAGGTTGTTTTTAATAAAGTTATATGCTATGCAAACCTGTTAGGTTAGCCACATGATTTAGATGACTAGTGACCTATATTAATTTAGTAGATTGGCTTGCTGCAAAAATGGATTGTTTTGTGGTAGATGAGTTAAGAAAAATTCTACTAAATTAATCAATCACCTGGGTGGATTTGGTGTTGCTCTACCGGTTGTTTAAAGTTGAGTGGCTACTCAGGTCCATTTCTATGGTGTGAACCTGAGTATGTGCACTTGTGGTTTGCCACCCAGGGTATTAGAGGTTTCATGTCACTCCATGTCTAGCTACTTCCAGTGCAGCCACTAGTCATATGGGCTCTGTCTAGATTAAGTAAGTTGAGTGGACCTGACCGGACGAACAAGCAGATGTAGGGGATGTAGGTGGGTATTGTTCGGACATGTGTATGGGAAAGCTCTTCTGAAAGATCTCGTCTCGACTCCCTTCTTTCCTTTTCACTAAATGAGTGATTGGGAAGTTAGGGTTAGTTGAGTCTAGTGGGGAAAGTGTCACAAACTCTCGAGAGTAATTAAAACTAAGATCTTAGCCGTGTCCACGGTTATGGACAATTTGAGTAACTTTGCAAGGTGGTCGACAGAAGGATCTCATTCATTCCAATTTCAGAATAAAATTTGATGGGTGAACAAGGGTAGAAGAGATATTGGTTTTCATGCCATGTTTATCTCAATAATAGTTGGTTTTAAAAGAAAAGCTTTTCAAGTGTAGGATAAAAATTTGCTTTGCGCAAGAGCCATGAAATCCACCAGCCAAATATGCATGTAGAATAGTCATTTCCATCTAATATCCACCATAGTATGACACTTGCCAGCCTGTCACAAGGTTTTGACCCAAATTCTCTGGGCTGCAACGTTAATGTTGCAGATTGTTCAGATGAGGAGTAAGGACGTTTGTCTATTTTGAGCTTACAACCAACATGGTCGCCAGTGGCACATGGAGATGATGGAGCTCAGTGCTACTTTATTTTGCTGCTTGAACTCTGAATAATATTTGTGGAACTTTATTTATTTTAAGCTAGCTCCGGCTATGCAAAGTTGTAATAAAGTACTTTATTTTTGGATCATTCGTATGTGCGATGTAATAACGTTTAACATTTATGCATGATATTACATCCTGTTGGTGAATGCTAGCCATACTCGATCCAGGGCCTAGCATATTCACAATTTATTCTTGCTTTTCAAAGTGAGGGTGCTACAAGAACTACCCTTGATCAACATAAACTCTTCTTCTTTTAGCCTTGACTCCAACATATGGAGTTCAAGCATTGCTATGGACCAAACCTACAAGTATAGCTCAAAGCACACATTAGTCCTCAAGGATTGTCATTAATTACCAAAACCACACATGGGGGCAACCATGCTCTTTCACCTTTGGTTTTAGGTCGAGGGGGTATTTCTAGGGGAAGAGGAAGTCCAAGAGGAGGTCCCACGGCCATGGGTGGTTGCTGGCCGCAGTCCCCTCCAGCCCGCGGCTAGGGGTCACCCTGGGCCCTGTGGCCCCTCTTCGGTTGTCGTTCGGTCTACGTCTTTGTCATGTTGTAAAAACAATTCCCGTAAATTTTCGTCCAATTCCGAGGAGTTTTGCTTAAGAAATGTTTTGAAATAAAAATCAGGGCGGAAAATAGGAACTGGCACTGGGTATCTTGTCAATAGATTAGTCTGATAAAATACCCTAAAATGTTATATAAAGGTAGTAGAAACATGTAGCAATGGTACAAAATAAGCATGGAACATGATCTAAAAAAACAAGCATGGAACATTCAAAAATTATAGATACCTTTGACACATATCAATTGTGAAGCCTTGAAGATCATCGATCCCCTTCATGCTTTCCTGGAGCTCTATGTGCACGACACCGTGACTGGCAGGTGACCGGTTGGTGATGAGTGGGTTCTCGTGTGGTGGATTATGTGATAACGACGACTATGGGTGTGATGGGGTTGTGTTGCAGCAAGAACTTGTTAGTCGGCTTCTTGATAGGCATGTCCGACTCGTCTTCTGCTGGACCACTGCTACTGTGAAGTCAGAGCTACCGCGGGCAATGCTAATGAACTCGTGGTGTGGTCCGGTCATGAAGATCTTCCTCGGCACCGGTCTAGCTCATCTCCTCTCCGTAACTCCTCATCTGAATCACAACGGTCAGTCATCTACGTGAAGATTCACTTGTTTGGCATTGACCAGTGCAGGCTTCACGAGGCTGCTTTGGAGAGGTCTCCCTAGATGGTCGGAGTTGGTGAAATCGGAGTCACTGAAGAGGGATCACGATGACACTGATGCGCAATCTTGATCGGTGTGTAGTTTATGTTGGTATCCAGGGTGGACTGGGTCTGCCCTCGCAACGGTCGGTGAGGAAGTCTGTTCTGATATTTGGCCGAACCGACCAACTCTTTTATTATTAATTAATGAAAATAGTAAAAAATTGAAAAGGGGATATATCGCGGCCTCTGCATCAAAGAGGTACGATCTGCTTTATTTGTTTTATAAAATAAATGTTGGCTAAAAGCCTTACAACAGTCATACATACCGAAGTCGGCAAACAAGATGACAAAGCACCACCTAGTAGCACAATGACAGAGTTAGACGGGGCCTTATGCACCGGGCACAACCATCGCCGGCCCACCGGTTACATCCGAGGGTAGCACCTTGTATGGTCACTGCATATCTCAGTATGGAATTCGCCATGCATATATTTTTCTTCTGCCAGGTCACTACATATCCCTTCAATCTCTAATATACATGGAAATGGGATGCTCTCCTTGCTCCGAGTAGAGATGTTGTATGGGACCTAGCTTAAGTGGAACATGCTACATGTTTTATTTAGTGACTAGGCTTCACCTATGGGGGAGTGGTCTCATTTCTTTGTCCATAACTTGCAACATTGTATTCAGACCAAAATACAAATATACATGAAATATATGTGTGTTGATCAGGGGGTTCTATTGCGGTGCTCGGTTTCAACTTTCATCGACTGTAACTTCTCAATTTCGAGCCGATGTTTGGAACATTTTTAGACGTATTTTGTCAAATTCGTCATACTCGGTTGACTGTTTGAAATAGGCTTTGACGAGCAGTTTCATCTCGATGTTCCGCACTGCTTTATTCTTGTATTTTTTCTGTTTCGGAGGTCATATGAGTAGATCTGGTACACGTGTGTGTGTTCTTCAATGTCTTTGTCTTCTCATCTCAACCATAGCCACTCGCTGTTATGAACTCCTTCATAGCATTCCTTAACCTGGTCCATAGGAGTAGATATTATAATATACATATGATGATCGTTAAACCTATGAACATGTTCATGGTATGATAGTATGTTCGCTGTCATCGCAAACTTCGTCGGCGTCGACACAACTCCAGTTGCAACCTCCTCCGCCTCACCACCATTGTCATGTAGATGAATTTGTTCCAAACATAGAGGTGTGAGGTAAATTCACCATATAGGTAGAGGTGAGAATAAATGCCAGTGCACACGACACACATTGCAACCAATCGTTGTTGTTTGTTTCTCTAAAGCCAGGAAAAAATCAATGCACGCAACAAAATGGGGTGTAGAACATGACTCGGCTTATGTTTCTCCTCAGCCAAGAAGGGTCAAGTGGGGGCCTTCGCCCCCACTGAAATTTCAGAATTACCATATAATCTTATTTTAGGAAAAACCCTGAAGTTTATAGGAATTTGCTAACAAAGTGCCCCACTCACATGATTGGCCCCCACTGAAACTTTTTTCTGGGTCCGCCCTAGGGCCCAGACTCTCGAAGACCACATACGCAAGGAGTAAAAAATGATGCAGGTAACCAAACACATCTTTGTTGTATGCTATAGATGGATTAATGTTCAACATGGCGATATTTTTGGCAGATCAAATCTTGGCTACTACAAAGAGAGGAAGTATTTTTTTTTGTCTGGCTTAAATTCCACAAATCGTCAGCTTCAAGATAAATTTCACAAACCACAGTCGATTTCTCAATCATCAATTTATCGCTAATTTATACGCACCGATCGGAAAACGGCGGCGATATAAACTGGAGGCAATACAGTGGCAACGACAGACTAATATAGACAAGGACATATATTATGTCGTGCGGTTTGGGTCAGAGCAGGCAGTGAAACTAGGTACTGATGCCGATCGAAGGAGGGGGTGACTATCGGTCGGGCTGTACATGAGGTCGGATCGCCGGAGACTAAATATGATACAGGTTGAAGAAAACAAGAAGACGCTGAATGGCAATCTGATGTATGCTACATCTATAGCAAATTTTCAAGTATATGAACTATATCTACATACAGTTCTTTTTCGTCAAAGATAGGTAAGTATGAAATAAAATTAAAATCAAACGTAGCAAAAATCATGCGGACGTGGCAATGTGCGCCTTACCCTTCTAGTCCCGCATTATTTACAGAAGAATCCAGACGGCCACGATTTACACCTGTTTTCTACCTTAGCTTTTAAACTAATAAAGTAACTTTTATTAGTTTGATTGGTGTGGGGATGTATCTCACGGAGCGAGTGGCGTTTGGCGACTCGGGGGGCGATGGGTGCGCCTCCCCCACCTCCTGGCGGCGCCCGGGCAAGCGGCACCGATGTAAGGGACGCCGGAGCCTAGCGGCGCTTCAGCTGGTGGTGCCAGATCTGGATCCGGAGGTAGAGGAGGCCGGCAGCCTTGGGGGCTCGCCGCGCGCACCACGAGGGGTGGTGACGTTCGGGGACTTTCTTCCGGTGCCTTCGGTGGACTGTGGGGAGCGCCGGGAAGGGAGCGCTGCCTCCTCTCCTGGTCGACCTGGACGGGAGCCGCGCTCGCCGAAGGGGGAGCTACCGCACGGGGCGGCATCGTCTTCGTCGGCGAGATCTGGCTCTTTTTGGATGGAGGATTTCCCGTCGCTCCCCTCGGGGCGGTCGGCTGCGTGCTCTCCGGTGGCGGCTAGTGGGCTGCCTGCGCCGGTGGAGGTGCTTGTGGGGTCGGTGTCGGTGTGCCTGCGTGATGTAGTGCAGTGCCGCCGCCGTCTCCGTGGTTCCCGGTGGAATTCGCGGATCTAGGGTTCGCGTTTGGGACGATGCAACCCTTCCTGGGCTAGGGGGCGCTCCTGGGCCAGCCCAGCTCAGGGCCTACTCTACCGCGCGGGCCGATGAGTGTGGGGTGCCTTTGGGGGCGGGTTCCAGTGAGTTGGCTTCTTTGGACCAGGCTGTTGGGCTGTTCGGGGGGTCTCGGCCCAGCACGGTGTGTGTCTCGGCCTAGGTGGAGGGCCACGGGGGGCCGGCACCTACTTATAGGTGGATGTGGATCCCGGTTGGAACCCTAGATCTCACTCTAGGGTTTCCAGCCTCCTCTGATGACATCCGCCGCCACAAGCGTAGAGCTAGAGCCCGTCCCTCCCCTCCTCTTCTCCGGCCTCGCTGAGCCCGGGGGCGATGGATCATGACAGGCAAGACCGGGAGCGTTGGGGGAAGCGCACGTATGAGGAGGCGGGACGCGGCGATGAGCGGTCTTGACCGTGACCAAGAGGCGCAAAGAAGGCAGGAGAGAGAGAGAGAGGAAGGGCTGGCGTGGCAACGGGAGCAGGATCGCCGGGAAGAAGAGAGGATGCGGAACCAGCTCCTGGCGAATCCGTGGGGGCGTGATTCCGGCCGTGGGGGCCAGTGGAGAGAACCAAGGGCCGAGGGTCAGCTTCCTCTGCGTGGGACGTCGTCGGGGGTGGGGGCCCGCCGGAGGCTCCGGACACCTCGAAACTCACCTGCTTCAAGTGTGGGGAACCAGGGCATATTCAAGCTGCATGCAGTGAAGAGGCCTTCTGCATGAAATGCAAAGTCAAAGGACACATGACTGCGATGTGTACTGCTGAGAAGAAGGCTCTGCAGCCAGCCTGGGTGGGCTACTGCATGGAGGGAAGGGGTTTCTTCCACGTCTCGATCCCAGCTGACCAGATGAAGAAGCCCATGTCTAACACTGCTAAGGTTTATGTGGAGAAAGGGAATTTCTCCCCGGAAGAGCTGCAAGAGGAATTCAAGGAATTGGTGGATGACAAGTGGGATTGGCAGGTGCGCAAACTCAGCACCACCGACTTCATGATGGTCTTCCCCTCAAAGGAGTTTCTTCGGGTGGAAAGCCGCGGTGGAGGAATTGTGCTGCCAATTACAGAGTATCGTGCCGTCGTGTCGGAGGTGTCGGGGGACCCCCTGGCGGCAGACACGCTTGAGGTAGTTTGGATGCGGCTGCTTGGGTTCCCCGAACCTCTACGGGTGGAGGCTGCTCTCATGGGCTGCACACTGGAATTGGGCACTCCGCTGGAAGTGGATTCGGCGTCGCTTGTTGACTCTGCCGCTCCGGTCCGCATGAAGTTCGGGTGCCGAAAGCCGGTTCTTTTGAACCTTTCATCATGGTCTACATCAACCTCCAAGGGTACAAGATTGTGGTGGAGCGGGAGGGGGAGGAGCGTGACCTGGGACCGCTGCCCCCTCCTCCGCCTCCGCCGGCACCACGACGCAAGGATGATGACGATGCAGCGGCCGACGACAGCTCCGATGGGGAAGAGGATGACTATGGCAGAAAAAGGAGGAGGAAGTCCAAGACAAACTCTGCAGAAAAGGCGGGCGAGGGCACTCTTGGGGATGGAAAACACCCTGAGCAGGGGGCTGCGAAGGCGTGTGCCCTGTCCCAACCCCGTGTCCCGGAACTGCAGCTCGTCATTACCGCAGCGCAGCCAGTGGCGCCGCTGGAGCTCCCCAAATCCATGTTCTCTTAATACGGATCGAACCTATCGCCGGAAGGCAATGTTTTCAAGGCGCTGGGTGCCATCGTCCAAGCGGCTGCTGCTCCGGCCGAATCTCTCATGATCTCTGAGGTGTTCCCCCCTTCTGCGGTGAGTAATTCCGCGCCGGGAGAGACCATGGTGGGTTCCTCTCCCGAGGTGGCAGCGGCCCTTTCGGCTCAAGAGGAGGTGAACTCTGCCAGGACCAAGGAGTGGCGTAGCAAGTTGAACCACGACCGTGCTGCCAAGGCTGCGTCCCTTGCTAAGTCGATCCTGGGGGCGGCTGCTTCTGCCGGCGCTGAGCACCCTGCCCCCTTGGCGGCTCAGGTGCCGGGCGACTTCATGTCCGTGCCAGAGGTCCTGGGGCTGGACGCTCCTGTGGCCAGGGGGCTCAGGTCCAAGGCTGCCCCGTTGGAAATCATTCGCAAGAGCGCTAGGAGTGCCGGGGATAGCGACGAGTCAATTCTCAACCGTGTTGTGCGGCTGATTGCTGACAAGAACTCCTCCGCGGCAAAGACAACTCCACCAACCAAGAAGCAACACAAAGGTACACATCTTGATCCCATCTTTGCCATTTTACAAAACATTCCAGATGCACATCTTCTCTCGGTTGCCTCGGACAGCTGTGTGGTGTTCCCTGCCGCTCCAAGTTTGGCATCCGAGACTCTCTCGCTCATCAGGGCCAACGAGTTAACACAAGCGGCACTGGCCAGCACCAGAAACAGGTTAGAAATAGAAAAAGAACAGGCAGCGGCTAAATCGGCGGAAGAAAAAGCAGCGAAGGAGTTGGCGATGAAAGAACTAGCGGTCTCATGCCCCGAGGGGGGAGGGGGCAACAGATAGACCATGGCGGGCGACAGAGTCCGCTTGCGCCATGGAGAAATCGAAGCAGCGATCTCCCTCTCCACCAAAGGCTACCACTAGGAGAAGAGCCAAATCGGTGGCACCGCAGGGGCGGCGCCCAGTAACCCGCCAAGCACGGGCTAATGGAGTGAATATTTAATGTGAATTCTCTTCTACAACATTAGGGGTTTCGGCCGTGTGGGGTGCCGAACCCTGATCAAGAATTTGCTCCGTGATCATCAGATAGACATTGTTTGCCCGCATGAAACAATTAAGCAAGATTTCACTGATCTTGAGCTTCTGAGTTTGGAGGTGGTAGAAAATTCTTTTGGTGCTGGCTGCCGGCCACGGGCCATTCCGAAGGCATTCTCCTGGGTCTCCGTGATAGCGCTTTTGGAGTCGAAAGTACTGACAGGGGTCAACACTTCCTTAGCGTCAACTTCCTCCACAGGAAACTCCATAGACATATGACGTTAATTGGGGTTTACGGCCCGGCGAACCATGCAACTTCGGCATCCTTTCTCCAGGAATTGTCGGCCAAAATCGCGAGTTGTCGCTTTCCGATCCTCTTGGGTGGGGATTTTAACCTGATGCGAGGGGCACAGGATAAAAACAATGACAGACTAAACTGGTCGCGCATCAATCTCTTCAACGATCACATCGCAAATTGGGCTCTTACGGAGGCGCCGCGCTCTGGGGCAAGTTACACCTGGTCCAACAAGCAGCTTAACCCGGTTCGGTGTGTGCTGGACAGGGTGTTTATCGCACCCGAACTGGATGCTCTCTTCCCCCTTTCATCTCTATACGCTGAAACTAGCCTAGGCTCGGATCACACGCCTCTGATTTTCAACTCGGGTGAGGGCACCCCAGTTCGAAGCAATCGTTTCTTTTTTGAAGTCGGATGGTTCGAGCTGGAGGGCTTTCGGGAGCTGGTGCTCTCGAACTGGTGTAGGTTGGCGGCCTGTGCGGGGGGCCGAGACATTGTAGACTGGTGGAGCCACATGAGCGGGGGGCTTAGGCAATACCTTAGGGGTTGGAGAAGAAATATGGGTAGGGAGTCTAGAAATAGGAAAGTTGTTCTTGTTAACCAAATCACGACACTCGATCAGAAAGCAGACTCCGTTGGGATTGACGAGGAGGAATGGGCCTTCCGTTATCATCTTGGGGAACAACTGCTCCAGATCCATCGGATGGAAGAGGAATACTGGCGCCAAAGGGGGCGAGTTCTCTGGACGCTCCAGGGGGATGCGAATACAGCGTACTTCCATGCTGTCGTAAATGGCCGATGAACTGAGTGATCAGAGGCTTGTCCGATCCGGGACCCTAACATGATTCAAGATCATGTGTATAGTTTTTATAGGGATCTCCTTGACTCAGAAGCGCCACGCCATCTGAGCCTCGCTGCTAACACGTGGTCTGGGGAGACACAGGTTTCCGACCAAGAAAATAACTCCATTTTACTCACCTTCTCTGAGGACGAATTAGAACGCTTGGTTATGGACATGAAAGTGAATACTGCGTCGGGACCGGATGGGTTTCCGGTCTCCTTTTTCAAGAACTGTTGGCCGCTCTGTAGGCATGGGGAGCTCCATATCCTCAATGATTTTATCCTTGGTAGAATCGACGTTTCTCGGCTGAACTTTGTCGTGCTTTCGCTGATTCCGAAGTCTCCGGGGGCGGATCGGATCACTCAGTTCATACCAATCGCTCTCATCAACGTGATATTCAAAATTATCTCGAAAGCCTTTGCCTCAAGACTTGATCCGATAGCTAACAGGATTATCAGCCCGATCCAGACTGCCTTTCTGAAGGGTAGGTGCATTCTCGACGGAGATCTGGCTCTGCTGGAAGTTGTACACGAGTTAAAATCCAAAAAGTTAGGTGGTGTCCTCCTGAAACTGGACTTCGAAAAGGCGTATGACAGAGTCAATTGGTCCTTCCTGATTGAGGTGCTGCGTCGGAAGGGGTTCGACGCAAGCTATATTCATAAAATCCAATAGCTGGTGTCCGGGGGCCAAACTGCGATCTCGATTAACGGGGAAATTGGGCCGTATTTTCGCAACAAGCGAGGGGTGCGTCAAGGGGACCCACTCTCTCCGCTGTTGTTTAACTTCATCGTGGAAGCTCTCTCAGCTATGCTCTCGGCAGCGGCCGCAGCTGGACATATCAAAGGGGTGGTCCCTCACTTATATCCGGGGGGCTTAACTCATCTGCAATATGCAGACGACACACTGATTTTAATCCAGAACGAAGAACTTGACATTGCCAATTTGAAGTTTCTCCTGTTGTGTTTCGAAGACATGTCGGGCCTAAAAATTGACTTTCACAAAAGTGAAGTTTTTGTTCTCGATCAGCCCCGGCAGGAATAGCAACGAATCGCAGACATGTTTAACTGCAATCTGGGGGAGTTCCCTTTTATGTATCTTGGTCTTCCTATCTCGGACCACAAACTCACCATTGAACAGTGGAACTATCTGGTGAACAAGTTGGCTGACAGAATAGAAGTGTGGATGGGTAGACTACTTTCCTCGGGTGGGAGGTTGATCCTTTCCAATGCCTGCCTCGACGCTTTACCAACCTTTGCCAAGGGTCTCTTCTTACTGCATGATGGGGTTCTTGCCAAATTTGATTCTATCAGGGCCAGATTCTTCTGGGAAGGGTCTGGCCCTAAAAGGAAGTTCCATTGGCTAAACTGGTCGGCAGTCTGTAGGCCAAAAGATTGTGGTGGTCTCGGTTTGACCAACACCAAGAACATGAACATTTACTGCTTAAGTGGGTCTGGAAACTGTTTCAAAATGATGAGTCTATTTGGCACAAGCTGGTTGTGGCCAAGTACGCCGAAGCCGACAATATTTTTGCTGCTACGACCAGTGGGGGGTCGTAGTTCTGGCGGACCATTCACAAGATTAAGCATTTCTTCAAGCTTGGGGCGAAATACGTGGTTAGAAGTGGGTCTCGGACAGCCTTTTGGACAGACTGGTGGATTGGTGCAGAACCTCTATGCACTACTTTTCCACACCTGTTTGCAGTTTGCAGCAATCCCCACATCCTGGTTGCTGAGGTTTTCGCTCCGGACAGTCAGGGCATCGCATTTCGCCGCTCTTTGGACCATGAAGGGATGGCCCATTGGAATGATCTGCTGGCTGTGCTGGATGCTGTGGTGTTCAAGAGGGACGAGATGAGGTCAGGTGGGCTCTCGAGCTATCAGGGGTATACTCGGTGTCATCTATGTATAGGCGCAGCTCTCGCAAGGGGCGATGGTTGCCTACGCAGACGACATCTGGGACGCCAGACTCCCTCTAAAGCTCAAAATTTTCACTTGGCAATTAGTGCTTGATAGGCTGCCCACGGGCAAGCAATTGGTTGAGCGCCACGGGCCTTCCAACGGCAGGTGCGCCCTTTGTGGTGATATCGAGGACGCCTCCCACGTGTTTTTTACTTGTGTCATGGCAAAGTTGGGTTGGAGTGTCGTCCAGAGGCTGCTAGGGTGCAGCTGGGCACCGGCGAACTTCCCCCAGTTCTTTGCGAACCTTCAACCCCTGCTGGGGCAGCGCCGTAGACTAAGCTGGATTCTGATTTCTGTTTTGATGTGGAGTCTGTGGGTTACCAGAAACAAAGTTGCCTTGGAGGCAAAAGTCTTGAGACACCCTTCTGATCTTATTTTCAAAATTTTCATGTTCTTACAGACGTGGGCGTGTCTCTCAAAGGCGGGCGACAGAGACGCGCTTCGGGCGATGGCAAGTGATCTTAAGACGATCTTCTACTCGCTAGCCCCGGTCCTTCTACCTTAGTGGCGTTGCTATCTTATCTCTGATTCCGGTCTATTAGGGGGAGGCCGGCCCCGTGCTCTTTAGGGCATGTACAATGGGGTGACGTCAGCCTTCTCTTAGCGTTGACATGTAGGATATTTGTCTAGTTGGCGGAGAGAGAATGAAGAAAGGGGATGTTGCCTTCCCTTAGTTAAGAGATGATCTCTTACGAAATAAGGGAAGGCTAATTTCACCATTATATCATTTGTCTTCCCTTAAAAATACAATTTCCTACTGAAATATAATTAATTTTCATTAATTGCTAGGGATGGCAATAAGAGATAATGCATTGTAAAACTTATAATTTTGCCTTTCCTAAATAAAGTGGACACCTAAGAGAAAGCGCGCCTTCTCTACCATTACACGTGCCCTTAGTTATCCTGCACTTCCGGCTAAGGTGTATTGGCTCAGCTCTTGTTTCTGTCCGTGAATTCAAAGATAATCTAGAAAAACAAGAAGGCCTACCTACTCACTAACAATGATGTGAAAGTATAGCTTTTCCGCTCCATATTTCTCTCTTTTTTTTTTCGAAGACCACGAAAAAAAACCAGTTGGTGGTGTGGTGGTAGTAGGTGAAGTGACGAGGCCCCATATAACCCATTCTCGCCCTCCCTCCATAGCACACCTCATCGCTCACTCACACCAAAAACACCCACCAACGTTACACCAGCGTCGAGGAAGCTCGGTAGAAGCAGAGCTGAGGCAGAGATGGGCTCCACCGCCGCCGACATGGCCGCGTCCGCCGATGAGGAGGCTTGCATGTTCGCCCTCCAGCTTGCCTCGTCGTCGATCCTCCCGATGACGCTGAAGAACGCCATCGAGCTTGGCCTCCTGGAGACCCTGGTGGCCGCCGGCGGCAAGTCGCTGACCCCTGCCGAGGTGGCCGCCAAGCTCCCGTCCACGGCGAACCCGGACGCGCCGGACATGGTGGACCGCATGCTCCGGATGCTGGCCTCCTACAACGTCGTGTCCTGCGTGGTGGAGGAAGGCAAGGACGGCCGCCTCTCCCGCCGGTACGGCGCCGCGCCCGTGTGCAAGTTCCTCACCCCCAACGAGGACGGCGTCTCCATGGCCGCGCTCGCGCTCATGAACCAGGACAAGGTCCTCATGGAGAGCTGGTGAGTCAGTGAGTGAGTGGAGTTAATTGTTTGCTGTAGATCGATCACGGCATCGTTCCTCTTTTCCTGTCGCTGGCGTGTGGTGTCAAGTTCTGGACATTGCGTTGCCGTGTGCACTCACTGTCCAAAGAGTAGAAACTGAGATAACGTATAGAAAATGCCAAGCAGCCGTTAGAAGTAGAATTGGACCACATGCTGAATTTTCTTGCCTCGCTCCTTGGAATAATCGCCCAAGAATAGGAGAATTTTGCAGAATTTATCAACTACTAGTGGCTAGACAACTTTTAAATCGGTACGCAGTACAGTAGTACTTGTCTAGGCAATTTCAGAGTTCGGTTCAGACTATCTTCAGTCCTCCACTACTCTGAAAATTGCATCTGTTTGCCTCTGACTAAGCACAAATAGCAAGAAGAGGGCATGCTCACTTATTGCCTGCTAAAGCAGATCATTCTGGTACCAAATACCAACTCTCATCAATTGGACGAAGTATTACTGTATTAGCATGGAAATGTTTTCATGGCAACCACCATTCACGCGATAATGAGTTGTTGGAATAAAATCTGTTCTCTGAACGAATCTCAGGTACTATCTCAAGGACGCGGTCCTTGACGGCGGCATCCCGTTCAACAAGGCGTACGGCATGTCGGCGTTCGAGTACCACGGCACAGACCCGCGCTTCAACCGCGTGTTCAACGACGGGATGAAGAACCACTCCATCATCATCACCAAGAAGCTCCTCGAGCTCTACGACGGCTTCAAGGGCCTCGGCAGCCTCGTCGACGTCGGCGGCGGCGTCGGCGCCACCGTGGCCGCCATCACCGCCCACTACCCCGCCATCAAGGGGGTCAACTTCGACCTCCCACACGTCATCTCCGAGGCGCCGCCGTTCCCGGGTGTCACCCACGTCGGCGGCGACATGTTCAAGAAAGTGCCCTCGGGCGACGCCATCCTCATGAAGTGGATCCTCCACGACTGGAGCGACGAGCACTGCGCCACGCTGCTCAAGAACTGCTACGACGCCCTGCCGGCGCACGGCAAGGTGGTGCTGGTGGAGTGCATCCTGCCGGTGAACCCGGACGCCACGCCCAAGGCGCAGGGGGTGTTCCACGTCGACATGATCATGCTCGCGCACAACCCCGGCGGCAGGGAGAGGTACGAGCGGGAGTTCGAGGCGCTCGCCAGGGGAGCCGGGTTCACCGGCGTCAAGTCCACGTACATCTACGCCAACGCGTTTGTCATCGAGTTCACCAAGTAGATGATCAGATCCATCCATCCAGCCAACGCCCACCGATATGAGAACGATCGTCTTCGATCTTGCTGGCTGCTGCTGCTCCTGCATTGATCTGAATATGTACTTTCTGCTTGGTTTTTCCTCTGTTTTCCATAGTTTTCTCATGCTCTAAATCCATTTTGAATTCTAATTGCCGTGTCGTCGATCTGTTGGAAATGTACCATTAATAATGCGGTTCGGAAAGGTTGCATATGTTATATATATGATGTAATGACATGATTTCCCTCCGTTGTTGAATATATGAGTAAAGTGGAGTGCCATTGATCTTCCTCCCAAAAAATTATACCTACGTTGACCCATGACTGTTTTAATTATGTCTTAGCTAGGTCCTCTTAGCAAAACCGTTATGTTATTCCAAATATACAACATTGATAAGTTTAGGCACCAGCTTCAAGATTCAATCATTGCAAAAATGTAATAGAACTCTTACATTCAAAACCATGAATTAATGGATATATTATGGGTTTTGTTATCATAAACTGGATCTTGTAGACCAGCTAGGATCGTCATTGAACGGGGAGTACATCATATCTCCTGTCTCCTTGCATCGCGTAGAACCTAAGCATTCTCGTAAATTTTCAGTGCATTCCGAGAATATTTCCTGTGGTAAGTTTCTAAAATGAAAAGACAGCAAAAACAGGAAACTGGCACTAGGCATCTTGTCAATAGGTTAGTACGACAAAATGCATAATAATGATGTAATATGATAGTAGAAACATGTGACAACATCACATAACTAGTATGGATCAATCAAAAATTATAGATACGTTTAACACGTATCAACATCCCCAAGCTTAACTCCTACTCGTCCTCGAGTAGGTAAGTGATAACAAAATAATTTTCGAAAAGACATGTAACCAACACAATCTTGATCAAGATAGTAATGTAAAACATAGGACGTGAATGAAGTGATACAAAACAATTGTCTATAGTTGATAGCAAGAAATCAATGAATAACCAAGTTAAATCATTCAAGCAAAACCTTTCATAAATAGTATGTTAAAGACATGAAAGCAATGTGACCCACATATTTGACTAATTCTCAAAGGTAATGGTTACACGACAAAAGTGTTTGAGAATCAACACAAAGGAAGATATAAGTATTAGCAAAAAGTTTCAACTTCCAACGGCTTATCTTATAGATAAAGTCAATATAAAGATTCATGTTTAATCTGATGATGCAATATGATCTATGATACCTAGGGTCAATGTTGTATGTTTGCTTTGATGGAGACAGAAGGAAAAGAAAAACTGACTCAACATTTAAAAGTAAAAGAAAAGCCCATCGCAGAGAGAAGCAGGGATTAGTCATGTGCTAGAGCTTTTTGATTTTGAAAAACAGAGATAAAAACAATTTTGAGAGATGCATAATTCCGTCAACGATTCCATAGCTCAGAAGCTCATTTGTCCCCTATGTCAAGCAAGGTCTTTAGAGTTGTGAGAGCGGCTGGTTTTAGAGGAACGAGTACATTCCTCTTTCTGCTTTGTTTCACCACTAACCAATATTTGAGCTGATTTCTTAGATGTTCATTGTGCGGTTAGATTTATATTTTGCTTAAGCCGCTCTCGGGTTGATTCAAGTGAGGACGTAAACCATCAACACCGGGTGAAATAGAGGGGAAAAAAGAAAAAGAAAAGAAAAAACTTGCTCGACATAAGTTATAACGAACCCCCTCCTTACTTCCTCATGAGCTTGAAAACAGAGGCACCAAGACGAGAATATTTTGAAGGTTTTAAAGGTAGCACATGACAAATTTACTTGGAATGGCAGGAAACACCAAGAATCAGCTGGCAAGATAGTTTGGCTTTGGGATTTGGATGCACGAGTGGACATCACACTCAGTACAGAGTTTTTTGGTTTAGCAAAAATGGTATTTGAAGCAAACATCCAACATTAACCGGTAACAGAGTAACATAAGACATCAGTCAATCATAACCATAAACACTCCACACTGTCTCCCTTGTTGACCAAACAGTTCTTTTGATGGAAAGATTAGCTTTATGAATTATAAACTACGAAACACCACACAGTTTCAAGCTTTTAACTGTATTTCTTTACTAATCAATTTCCACTCAAATAACCAACAAGTTTAAGCATTCATCTTAATATCTCAAAACAATTGAGAAGCACCAAGTATCCACACAATGATCTACAAGACTATGCAGGCTTTCATTTCATTCCAATATCATATGGATAGTATTTTGCCACTTTGACAATTCAAGCAATTTATCAATAACAACTCTCCAACAAGTATAAGTGAAGAACAAGAGAGTTTAACATCAACAACTAGCAGCTCTAAACAAGATAAAAGCTAAAAGCGAGAGCTTACTAGCAAACAAACAGTAGCTAAGAATACTCAACAAGATATAAGCGAAGCAAAGAAGTATTCAAATGAAAAAGCGCGTGCCTCTCTCCCACACAAATAAAGCTAGGATCCAACAAGGATATGACCAGCAAACAAACAAAACAAAACTGAAAGCAAAAAGACGCTCCAAGCATAGCACATAATATGTAAAGTGATAAAAATGTAGTTCAACGAAGACGACCTTATGATAGTTGATGAAGAGGAGGGGATGCCTTGGGCATCCCCAAGCTTAGACGCTTGACGGTTCTTGATATTCAGAGGGGGTGCCATGGGGGAATCCCCAAGCTTGAGCTCTGATCCATCTTCAATTTCTTCATTATCCTCTTCTTTGGAATTTAAAAACTCCCTTCACACAAAACTTCTCATAAACTGATTAGAGGGTTAGTGCTCATAAATAAAAATGCATATGTGTTCAACTCAAGACAAATTGCAAACAACTTTATTGGGCATTAGCTACTGTTTACTAAGGCTCAATATGACACTCCACCTCTAGAGTATCACATTTGACGATAATAAAAGAGACGAATACAAAATAAAAGCAATATCTATCAAAAACTGAACAGTCTGTAAAGATCGAATTTTTCAAGGCACTTGTGTAGCTCAAATCAGAAAAATCAAAACTAACGAAAGATAGATAAAAGTATCAGGCTTTCTTTCTAAAACTATCAGAAAAAGATAAAATTCAGGGATTGTTCGAGATTTTCTGCAACAGGCGCATAGAATCTGTTTCTGGACAGACAAACAATACCTCGCACTTTAAATGCATTAGAGGATAAACTTGGCATAAAAAACCAATATAAAAAGATACAATGAAGTTTCTACAGAGGCAACAACTCCATGACTAAGGAAAACTGAAAGGAAAAAGACAATGGGTTGCCTCCCAAAAGCGCTTTTCTTTAACGCCTTTTAGCTAGGTGAAATGATTTCAATGATGCTCTAATAAGAATAAGAGTTGACAAAAGAGAGCATCAAGAAATAAATACCAAACATATTTAAGCCTAACCCACTTCCTATGCATAGGCATCTTGTACGAAAATAATTCATTGGAGCATAAAGCTAGTAGCATATGAAGGCAAAGCAAGTGCAACAAAACTTGCAACAAAAAGAGAGACGTCTTAGTAACATGAGAACTCCAACAACCATATTTTCCTCTCTCATAATAATTTTTAGCAGCATTATGAACAAATTCAACGATGTAGCTATCACATAAAACATGCCTTTTATTACCATAAATATCAATTGGAGGCATAGATAAAGGAGTATCATTAAATTCATCACAAATAACAGTAGGAAAAGCATTTGACAGTTTATTTTTGTCTTTCTTGAGCCATGGAAGTTGTTGCATATCATACAAAGTAAGAGTTAAAGAATTACCTTCATTAGAAGGTAGGTCCTCCTTTTTTTCCTCACTCTCCTCCTCTTTTTCACCTAATGGGATCTTAGTTTCAGCAATTTCCTCCTCCATAGGTTCCTGCAAAGCATCGGTCTCTCCTTTTGGATGAGAAACTTTCTTAACATATTCAGTAATATAATAATTATCATTGTAATTCTCAAAGCAATATTTTAGTATAGTAAAATTCTCAGTTTGATAACAAGCATTATCAATGTTCTCCAGCAAAGAAGCAATTTCATAGGCACCCTTAAAAGCAACAAATTCTTCAATCTGTTCAACATCAAGGAAATCAAAATTTTCCCTAGCATAAGAAGCTAAGGTTTCATTTTCATTGTCCTGACATTGGAAGGGGAGGTGTGGAGTGCGCCTCCCACAAGAACATTTTATATCATAGAGGAAACTTATATTTTTAGTATACAAGTTCACTTTTTTCAGAAATTCCCAAAGTTGTTTCCCTTTTTGCGACAAGCAGTGTTCCTTATAGTATTTTTGTTGATCTTCCGTAAAGCCACAAAAGATCTAGTTTCAAAGAAAGTAGCCATTAAGAACAACGAAAGAACTAAGCATACTAATAAAACAGGAAAAAATACCACACTAATTTTTTGGGGTTTTAAAATTTTGAAACAAGAAAATAAACTAAACGAGAAATAAAACAAGCAAGACAAAAGCAAAGTAAAATGATTGAGAGTACGAGACTCCCCTTGATGTAGCTCCAAAATCCCCAGCAACGGCGCCAGAAAACTGATTGATGATCGGTGATGGTAGCGTTGGGTTGTGCCCCAAGCGAAGGCATGGATGTAGTAACTAGCAGTTTTCCCTCGTTAACGAACCGAGGTTTATCGAACCAGTAGGACTTTGAAATCAACAAAAAAGTGAATTTTGAAGATCTCTGGCGCTTAATCTTCAACCGACGTGGACCTACACACACTCAACCAATTACTTTGCCCCCAACGGCGGAAAGGTTGTCAATCTTTCCGGTCTCGCAGAAAACAAAACGGTTAATTGTATAGTGAAATAGAAGAAAATATGAAAGTGGACCAGAGGAGTAATAATGATGAAAAGTGATGAATAAAGGTTGCAATCAATGTAAAAAGATGGACCGGGGGCCATGGGTTCACTAGTGGAGTCTCTCAAGTAAATAAAACACTCATATGATGGGTAAACAAATTACAACTAGGCAATTGACAAGATTATAACACAAACTTAATCTAGATATGACATAGAGAACATGATAATATTTATGTAGGCATCACGACAATGAACAAAGACCGTTGAGTCCAACTGCATCTTTGTCTAAAAAGTCCACCGCGGGATCGCTATCCAGCCTGTCACCCAATGGTATTAAGTTGCAAGCAACAGACATTTGCATTAAGTAAAGCGCATGAAGTAAGCAATACTAATATCAAAAGAGACATTAACACTGCCGCTGTTTTACCCTTAGTAGCAACAGCACACCCTCGCCCTTAGATGTTTCTGTCACTCGGGCCCAGGAACAAAAGGGGGCATGAACCCACTATCTAGCATAAATACTCCCTCCTGGAGATACACACAATCACTTGGCCAAAGTAACTACGCACATCGGAGAGCATGCAAGAATATAAATCAACATATAAGAATCATGCACAATCTGATCATAACTTCATAATCCATCAGATCCCAACAAACACATCACATAGCATTACAATAATCGATCTCATGTCAGGCAGCTCACAAGATTATAATACATGAAGCACAAGGGAGAGAGACTATCATCTAGCTACTGCCATGGACCCGTAGTCCATGGTGGGACTACTCACAAATCATCCCGGAGGAAGGCATGGCGATGAACAGCCCTCCGGGATCGATCTCCCCTCCGGCAGGGTGCCGGGATCAGCTTCAGAATCACCCCCGAACTAGGGTTTATGGTGGCGGCGCCTCGGAGTGACATCTCTAGAAAATAATGGCCGCCTCGTCGTTTTTGGGATTAATCTGATTTTATAGGCGTCGAAGGGGGCCGAGGGGACCCACCAGGAGCAGGGGCGGGTCCCACCCGCCGCCCTAGGGCAGGCCGCGGCTGGGGGTCGTCCCTGCCCTTTGGGTGGCCCCCAGGGATGCCCTCTGAACTGAAACTCCGTCTTGGCGAATAAAAAATCCTCGTAAATTTTCAGCGCATTCCGAGAATATTTCCTGTGGTATGTTTCTGAAACGAAAAGACAGCAAAAACAGGAAACTGGCACTGGGCATCTTGTCAATAGGTTAGTCCGACAAAATGCATAAAAAAGATGTAATATGATAGTAGAAACATGTGACAACATCACAAAATTAGCATGGATCAATTAAAAATTATAGATATGTTTGACATGTATCACATACCCCTTGTGGCTGGCCGACACAGGAGGAGCCCCCTGCGCCACGCCGCCGGCTACTGCCGTCGCCGCCCCGCTTTGCCTCTTCCTCCATGGCCGCCGCCTTCACCGCCATCTCCATCGCCAATTCCTCCTTATATATAGTGGTTCATCCTCCCACACACCTCTGTACCCCTCTATGTAAATATGGTGTTTGATGCTATAAATCATTATCCTTTGATCTATGTCATGTTTGTGTAGTTTCTTTTGTCTTATGGTTGAATTATTGAAAATCTTTGGTTGATTCAAGTTGTATGTTGATATGGTACAGTCCTTTGGTGCCATTATATTTATGCGCGCATGGATCATCATCATAGGGTGTTTAGTATGTGTAAGAAGAAGGGGGAAGTTCTGCCGGATTGACAGAAACCTAAGAACTCGAACCTGGATCTTACATGTATGGGATAAAGAGGATCTTAAAATTAATGCTATGGTTGGGGAAACCTTAATGAATTGTTAGTATTTGCAGAAGCTTGTTAACGTTCCAATCATATAGTACATGTAATCACAAGTAGTTGAGAACGTGTATGCTTTGCCTCTCCCACATAGAAAACTACATCAAAGACAGTGAATCGAGTAACTTCACTAATTAATTATGGACAATTCCACCACACCTTCCACCACTTTTCCACACTCATGGTTCTGTTACTTTATGTCACTTTAGGTTACCTTATTGCTGCAGCAACTAACTTTTACTTTCTTGTTCTTTATTTTCTTGCAAAACTATCGTTTCACACCCGTATTGTTCCTCTAGTTTTATTTCCTAGATAGAGTAAATGTCTAGTGTGCGTAGAGTTCTGTCAATGGTTGATAGAAATTGAGAGAATACTTATCCTACCTTTAGCTCCTCGTTGGGTTCGACACTCTTATTTATCGAAAAGGCTACACACGATCCCCTACACTTGTGGGTTATCAATGCCCAAGGGTATTTTGGTAAATAAAGTTGTGTAAAAACGACCCAAATAGTTTATCTTGATAAAGATTATTTTTACAAGTTTATACAAATTTGTTTGAATTTATTTGGTTGAATATTTCAAAAGTTATAGAATTTCCAAAAATAGAAAAAAGAGAAAGTTCAAAAAAATATAAAGGGCCAACCGGCCGAGCCAGCCTAGCCGCGGCCCAACTCCCCCTCGCGTGCGCGCCAGCCCAGCAGCAGCCCGCGTACCGTTTCACGCGTCCCTCTCACTGACAGGTGGGGCCCACCTGTCAGCACCGACACCGACGACATCGTCGTCCCCAAATCGCGCCTGCACCAGCTAACCGCGGCCGTGATTCTCTCCTCGGCGATTGCTTGCCATTACACCTCGCCAAGCATGGCTATAAGAAGACCCGCTCACCCTCTCTATTTTGCCCCAGACACCCCACTTCGAGAGCCCCCAGGCTGCTCGCAACCACCCCTCGAGCTTCGCCACTGCTGCCACCGTCGACCTCCATTTCCGGTGAGCTCTGGCGACCCCAAGCCCTCCTTTCTCTCCCTTTCGCTTTCTTTTTATCTTGCGCAACCATTTGACATTGTGCGGCATTTCTTTTCGCCTCAGATCGTCGAGCGCATCCACGACCAACGACAACCGCCCGCGAGAGCAACTCCGACGAGGAATTGCCGGCGAACTGAAGAACCACGACGCCGTCCCTATCGCCATCGACCTCGGCTCGCCGCCCTGAACGTTGTGGTATACTGCCGCCATCCCCTCTCTCCTTCTTTTCGCCGGAACACTGCATGCCATGTCGTCGCCGCTGCTCGAGCTAGGTTTCCGGTGAGTAGCGCTGCTAGTCTTTGGTAGGTTAGATCTGTACCGTCAGATTTAAATCGAACGGCTCTGTTTTCTTTCTGTTTTCTTTTAAGTCCCGAATCGGTACCGGCGAATAAGAGGCGGCAACGTCAGCGTCCATTCAGCGCCCCATCAGCCGCCAGTCAGCATCCAGTCAGCAGAGCCAGCCATTCGGAGATCGCCGCGTGGACAAGATTTTCTGGGATTTTTCCCGAATTAGTTTTAAATGGCAGTTAGAAAAGCCATGTATCTTAGTTTTATCATATCCTTTTTCTCTGTTGGGCCAAATTAGACAAATAATATCTTAAACTAGTAGAATCTTTTGACTGTATTAGTTTTCTGTTTTGTCAAATTTAGATTTATTCAAATTTTCAAATGAGGAGTTTGAGTAAATATGGCATTACTTTTGTTCTTGATTTTATTTTTGAGTGAATCCAATTGCAGTAGCTTAGTTTTGAAGACCTCTGTCTAGAGAGACCCCTCCCATATTTTTGTAAATTATTTTGTTTGGCAGTAGTATTTAATTTGTGTTTATTTAGTTTTTGGCAATTGTTTTTTATTGTTGTTATGTTAAAATTGTTTTAAATGCATTTTAGCTTCATACATGTTTCTAAAATCCTGAAAACAATAGTTAGTATTTTACTTGTGATTTTAATTGCATGCATAGCATATTTTGTTGTATTGTTATTATTGTTTTGTGTGTTTATGTGTGGCTTGATTTAATTTTGTTAGACTATCCGGAGGGACCCGAGGACTTTTGCAGCTGCTACTCCTGCTCTTCTGGCTGCCAAGGCAAGTGGCACACTCATGAATTTCACCTATTACTTTGACTATATGGATGTTAGTAGCTTTATTTTAGAAAAGCATGTTAGGTGTTATTAGTATTGCTATGCAAACTATTTAGCGTAGCATTCTCTATACTAGCTGGTCTAGAATCCTATTATAACTTGGTAGAATTGTTGAAATGCCATGCTATGTGTTTTATAAAAAATTAATATTCTACTAAGTTAAACAAACGCCTGGGTGGAATTGATTTGCTCTACCGGTGGTTGGAGTTGAGTGGCTACTCGGGGCCATTTCTATGGTTCTACCTGAGTATGTGCATTTGTGGATGGCCACCCAGGACTAAAGGGATTTGAAGTTGCTCCAAGTTAGTTTTCTTCCCGTGCAGTCACTAGACACTATGGGCTCTGTCTTGATGGAGTAACTTGTGTGGACCTGGCCAGCGGCATCTGAAGATGTAGGGGAATAGGTGGAGGTGATCTCGCTAGAGTGCATGGGAAAACACTTTGGAAATGTCTCATCTCGACTCTCTCCTTTCCTTTTCACTAAATGGGTGTTTTGGAAGTTTCGGTTAGTTGAGTCTAGTGGTGAAAGTGCACAACCTCTCGAGAGTGTCGAAACTTAGTACTTAGCCGTGTCCCCGGTTACGGACAATTTCTTAGCAGCTGGACAAGGACGTCAACGGAAGATCCCAACATTCCAATTTCTCAAGTAAAATTTGAAGGGTGAACAAGGGTAGGAGATATTTTGGATGCGCTCCGGGAGATTATCTCATGACCAGAGTGTCACTTGCCAGTTCCATTCCATATGGTTCTGACCATTCTTTTGGCTGCAACGCTTTTACTGTTGCAGGTTGCTCCGACGATGAGTGAGGTTTCGATTAAGGGTTTCAAGTCTGCAACCAAGATGTTCGACTGTGGCTGCATGAAGATGATTGAGACTCCACGAAGAATAATGTTTTCCACTGCTTTACTCCTTTAAAGCTAGCTTCGTGCTATGCAAGTTGTAATGAATATTTTTCCTAAGTACTGGATCTGCGTGTAATAATTGATACAATGTTGTGATATTCATCTTAACTGTGTGTGCAAATGAATCGACCCAGGGATTTGCACTATATACAGGGACCTTGTTATTTTTAAGTGCAGGTCCGCTACAATACCGATTAAATAATTTTCTCTATTACACCCCTTTCAGGGCCCTCCGTTGAAAATGCCATACTACCATTTCTAGAGAGATAGACACCCGCCAGTCGCATATATGGTACAAGCCATATGTCAATTGCGGAACCAGTCTCGCGTAAGAGTACGCGTAAGGTCGGTCCGGGCCGCTTCATCAAGCAATCCAATAGTATAACAAGTGCACGTGAGAGGGTAACAATTATATGATCGAGTGCCCACATATTTATATGTGTTCTAACCATACTATATGTCTACGCATAGATCGGCTCTGATAACACCGATGGGGTTCGTGTGCAGAAAACCAAAAAAAATTCTAGCAACACAAACCATAAACTAATGAAGATCTATTTCTATACACATATAAAGTAACGGAGGTAATCGGAATTCATACCCTTGAAGACCGAAAGCGTTACGTTCCGATGAATGTTGGTAATGGAGTCGTCCGACGCCGACCTCAAGGTCGTGTAGTCGTGTCGGCGATGAGTGCCGCAAGTGTAGCACCTCCGAGGAATTACACATGTACGTTGTAGGCGACGATCCTCCAGCTCCGGTCCAGCGGCAGCTGCGGAAGATGAACAGCTCAAACCGAAGCACCAATATCACGATGGTGGTATTTGGTGGAGAGACCTCTCTTCCAAACGCAGCTCCGAAATGCGGAACCTACTCGAGGTGAGAGAGAGAGGAAATTGGGATGCCTTTGAGGGGAGGGGACCTCCCCTTTATATAGGCTAAGGAGGGGAGCAAACCCTCTTGGCTTAGCCATGTGGGACTATTCCCACATAAGCTTGGCCGGCAAATGGGGGGCAGCCGGCCCCACATGGGCCCCATGTGGCAGCCCATTAGTGCCTCGGCCGGCCACCTCTTCCTTTTGGTGCGGCCCCCTCTTGGGCCTCCCCTCCCGAGTGAGGCCCATTAAGGTGGGCTGCCCATTAAATTAAATAAAAATATTTATTTAAATATTAATTACACTAATTAATATTAAATACATATTATTTAATATAACTTGCTCCGAAACACCTTTTGTTGCCCTCCGATCTCCATTGGATATTTCTCCCTTATTCCGATACATCTTTGGAACCCCTCCGATCACCATCAGAAAATTCCCGAAACGATTCTGGAGTTGGTTTCTCTTTTCTCTTCAGTGTCGAACTATTCCTAAGCATCGCCTACGATTAAGCGTGCCACCCTACGGTTCGGGATCACACCAAACATGATCGAGACCGCTCTCTGATCAATGACTAACGGCGGGATCTGGAAACCCATGATGGCCCATGTGCGTTCCGTGAAGTTTTTTGTCGCTTGAACCATAACGTCGTTCACCATTCCTTTGGTCACACGATACCAAGTTTGTCCGAGATCCCATATCATTACCCGACAACCTTATTTACTTGTCTTCATGATATTACATCTCCGTGACCTAGTCAGATGCTTGCAAGACTTGATGTAATCTCACCGAGTGGGCCCAGTGATATCTGTCCGGCACGCGGATGGACAAATCTCGATCTCTGTGCATACGCCTCGACGTATTCCTTTAGGAAACCTGATAGACACCTTTATGATCACTGTTATGGTGTGACGGTTGATGCAATCAAAGCTTCCCTCCGGACTAGTGATTAAATATGATCTCACGGTTTAAGGATTGGTTACTACGTTTCCTTTTCGTTATCACAATGTCTATGCTCATGACTGATCTTATTGCATTAACTTAAGTTGGGTGGATGTCCATCATATCATTCTCCAATGATATGACTTCATTGTCAATGGACATAAATGTCCATGATCCGGAAACGTTCATCATCTGTTGACCAATGGACTAGTCAAATAGAGGCTACTAGGGACCTGGTTGTTAATATACCACACGTGTATTAATGTTTCCGCTTAATATAGTTATAGCATGGTATAAAACTTATTACGAACATATACGAGTTATGATAATAAAACACATTTATTATTTGCCTCTAGGGCAAAACTCCTGCGGCAAGAGCTGTTCAAATTAATACACACGCAACTGATGATGAGCTCTGCTTACCACCCTCAAACAGATGGGCAGACGGAACGGCCAAATCAGTGACTGGAGGGGTTCCTCTGCAGCTCGACACACGCCACTCCGTCTCGGTGGTCCAAATAGCTTCACTTTCTATCACTCTGCTCTCCAGCGTTCCCCTTTCGAGACTCTGTACGGTCATGTTCCTCGCCATTTTGGTATACCTGACACTGCGACAGCGGCGACATGCAACCTGGGGATGATGCTTCAGGAGAGGGAAGCCACCATGGCGTTGTTGCAGGAACAGCTTCTTCACACGCAAGCAAGGATGTGCCATCAGGCTAACAACATCGCCTGGACTGGAACGATCGTTCGCTGAAGGTGACTGGGTACATTTGAAACTCCAACCTTACGTCCAGGCCACCATCGCGCGGCACAGTACACAGAAATTGGCCTTCAAGTTCTATGGACCATACAAGATTGTACGCTGATGACTCCCAAGTGCAGGAGATCAATTGTAGTACCTTTCGATTAGAAAAGGTTGTCAAACCCACGAGGAGCTGAAGGTATTGGTTAACAAGAATGGTAAATAAAACAATGAAAGATGCAAGTGTTTTTGGGATTTTTGGTAAAAATGCTGAAGGTAAATGGTAGCAAGTAAAAGCTCTCAAAGAGAGAAAGCCCAATCATCTATGCAGCAAGAGGACAAGCTCAAGTGTAAATGGTGTTTCAATGCTTGGAAATAAGGCCTAGGGATCATACTTTCACTAGTGGACACTCTCAACAATAATAATATAATTGAATACATAAATATTTCCTCTTCACTATGCTACCCCGAACTATCCTCTGGTTGGATAACGAATACCAATCCATTGCATAGGGCTATAAAAGCACACCATAAAGTCGCATTCCACATCTAGGGAACCCCACACTGTCAACTTGAGCGCCCTAGATAGTACTAGACAAACACCACAATTTCATAGAGACATCCAACACAAATAATAACTCATGATAAGTATTCCTGTAATCTTTAGCCTAAGAGCCACACACGGTGCGCACACTGTCAACTTCGCACCATGGGACAAAGGTGGCTCCGGAGATTACATTAATAAAACCACTTGAGTAGCATAATTCGTAAGATAATGGATAGTAACATCTATGGATTCAACTAGATTACAAAGCTCATGATCACATAAAGATCACACCAAGGGAGAGAGAGATAAACCACATAGCTACCGGCATGAGCCCTCAGCCCTGAGGGAGACTACTCCCTCTTCATCATGGAGACAGTGGAGATGTCGTTGGGGGAGATGGAGACCACCCCGGCAGCGCCCTGCCGGAGTTTCCCCCCTCCAATCTGTAGCTCCTGATCTATGTTTCGGTGTTTCTGTGTTTACGGCGGCCTCCCCTCTGGAAAACATCGGGGGACTATTTTTATAGTCGGTTTTAGGTCAAGACGAAGCTTCGGGAAGAAAGATCGACGGAAATGGAGCCACGAGGGCCAAGTTGGTGGGCCCCACGTGGCCAAGGAATCTGGCCGCGTGGGCTCCCCTCTTTTGGCCTTCGGGCTTCCACTTTTTCGCGTCCTTCGCTCCTATGCTTTGTTCCTTCCAAAAACTGATGCTCGTAAGTCATTTAGACGTCATTTGGGTCCCTGAAACATCAAAATATAGAAAATAGGGTTTTCTGCCAGTGCAGGGTTAAATCCAGAAAAATAGGAAAACTGTGAAATCTTCCCAAAATCATTATAAAACAATGATATAACCCTTATATGATGCAAATATGATTGAAATATGAGTAATATAATGCAAAGTTCATGTATGCATTTTACATGCATCATACGCCGTGTTGGCATGGTTGCTTACAAGCTCGCTCTTCCCGCTGGGAGTCGCATCCACGACGTGGTGCACATCTTGCAGCTCAAGTGTCATCTTCCGCCTAATCATCAGGTGAGTGATATCAATGCCGTCTTCCTACTTGACCCTTCCGTCATGTTACAGGCATTGGAGGCAGTGGGTTCTCGCACAATCCAGCGCGTCGGGGTGGCCATTGCACAGCGGCGGGTCCGTTGGGATGCGGTGGCGCCGCCAACCTATACCTGGGAAAACGCGAGTGCGCTCTGCAGGTTCTTTCCTGAAGCACTGGCTTGGGGTCAAGCCAGATCTCAAGGAGGAGGGTATGTCACGGCCCAGGACAGAGCCCAGGCACCCAAGGCCCAAGACGGTAGCAAGAAGTGAAGTTGGTCCAGCCCAACTTCAGATGATGTGCAAGGGAGGAAAGAAACTATAAAGGAAAGAGGAGCAACGCAGTGAGATGGCGAACATAATAGAGAAGTGTAGTCTTAAACCTTGTATTCTTCTACCACTAAATCCAGTTGTAAACTTTGGATCTTGAATTCGGTCGTGGAATACACGTGAGATCGTCACATTGTCCAGCAATGAAGTGGTCCAGTTTAATAAAGTTTTGTTTTCAGAATCTAGCCCAATTAAGCTTCGACACAGACACTCATGTTTTCCTCATACAGGGAAAATAAAATTTCCTCAAAAGAAAAGGAAAAAAAAGGTTCAATCACTTCCCACCCCGCCCATGGCACTCCGATACCAGCGTCCACCCCTCCCGCCGATCGACACCTCCTCTCCCTCTACTCCTCCACTCACAGTAGCTCTCCATGGCCCCCTCTGGTTTCCCTCTGTTGTGTCGTGGGTCCTCATGGAAAATTTCCTAGGCCCCACCATCAAGAGCAACGACCGTCAGCCCCACACCTCAGAACCGACCTCTTACCCGCCATGTACCAAGAGGACCCATGACGAATCTATATCCGCTGACGCCAGTAGAGGGGCCTCCCCATCAGGCTGCACATAGCCATATATTCACTATTGTTGGGTCGATACCGTCACCAGAGTCCCGCGACGTCGAAATGCCATAATTGATCTCCGCCGCCACATAAGGAGACATGCCTCCACTAGTGGAAAAAGGGCTTTTTGTCCCGGGCCGTAAGGGCCTTTAGTCCCTGTTGCGCAACCGGGACTGCGCAATCGGGACTAAAGGCCCAAACGATTAGTCCCGGTTCTGTTACGAACCGGGACTAAAGGGTCTCCACTTGGGCCGCTGTCGGGCGTCGGGGTCGGAGACCCTTTAGTCCCGGTTGGTAACACCAACCGGGACTAAAGGTCTGCATGCTGGATTTACGGTTTAGGGGTTCTTTTACTGTTTTTCGTCTCAATTTTTTTTCTTTTATTGTTTTCCTTTTTAGGGTTAAGGTTTTGCATTCAATTCGACGGTACTACATATATACAACAAAGAAGGAACCATTACACAACATCGTCATAAATATAAGATCAAAATGTGACCTATTTCTTCGTCCTCTTGCAGTCGAACCTATTACATATATAGTACCATATATATACAATATATACAGTATCTCTTATGATCCCTACTAGTAGGGATAATATTCTCCGTCTTTAGATATGACATGATCTAAGAAGAATGCCGCCAACTCCTCTTGAATTGCTCGCAAGCATTCCTTGGGTAGGAGCCCGTCCCGCATCCGTTCGATCTAATTTAAAGAAAAGGTTCAATATATATACATGAATGAATCTCAACACAATTGATGGTAATAAAATAATATTGTGAACGTACTCGAAGTTGTTCTAAGATTCTGCCCCTCTCACAGGTTGTCTCGCGAATGAACTCGCAGACGTAGAATCCACATAAATTATTCCCGGATCCCTGCCTCGGGCACTTTACGAGAACAGGGTTCAATCAAAATAATAATCAAGCATGATAATGTTATTAAAAGTAGAATCAAACAGATGCGCGGGTCTAGCTAGTACTACTTACACTTAATTCTTCAAATTCAAGCTACTCTTTCCACTCACCCCGAGCCCTACTAGTGAACCGTTTCCAAGCCCTGGCAGGCAAAGAAAGTGAATAAAGGACTTATTAATTACTAGATACCGGGAAATGAACGAAACTTGCCGATATAGTGGCATAATGATTCAAATGACCTCTGGAGCATTTCACTCAAGTCCTTCCACTTCTCAGATTCATTACGTAGCGGGTCCATGACTTGTACTAGTCCTTTGTCAGGAGTAATGATTAGCAGAATATATGAACCTGTGCACGCATAACTCGTCAATTACACTTAACATCGAGTAAGCGAATAGAATGTGTATAAGACAGTAACACTCTACCAAAGTTGTAAGGAAATAGTATTTCCCTTTTGGTTTTCTGTCTCCTTAACGCCTGTAGCAATGCGTCCTCCATTTCCTTGGGTTTATCTTTTAGATTATGTCCATGAACGACATGTGGGTCAACGAACCCAATGTCATAGATTCGTCCTTGTTTGCATTCGAGAATCTTCAATCTGCATAATAGAGTGAGGATAATTATACATGCAATGAACGAGCTGAGCTAGAGACTTAATTACAGAAAAAATACTTACAGACAATAGGCACGGACGATAGATTTGGCGATGGCGTCTAGATTGAATAACTAAAATAATTCTTCAAATTCATTATGGACCTCGGCTTTTCCACACAAGAAATGCTCATCTTTAATTCCCAGAATGAGCCAGTTTGTCCCTTTCTTTGCTTCTTCCATGTACCACTGATGCAATCTTCGCATTTTTTTAGATAGATTCGGGACCTCCTCAGGTCTGACAAGAAGCTTCCTGTGCTTGTATTTGTATTTGCACGGCTCAGCCATGGGATACTCTTGCATAGAGCCTAAGTATTCAACCAAAGACACCCCCAAGATTATCGGCCGCTTCTGTCATTAGTTCTGTATATTCTGAATCACAAGGGATATCGGAAAACACTTTGAGCGGGGGGCATGATTGGTTTTCCTGTTCTCCGAGCTAGGGAACTTTTCTCCCGCTTGCACGCGCCCGCTCCTTCTGAGCTCTATGTGACTTCATAATAGAGCGGTCGTAGTCTGGTAGCGTTTCCTCAGCCGTTGGTCGCCACAGGTTTTCCAAATGTTCTCTTCACTTTTGCCGGATATATTTTCGGCTCAAGCGGGGGCCATTTCGGTGCTAACTGGCATGCCACATCTTCCTTTACTGATAGCTCAAGTTCCTCTTGAGTCTTCTCGTAAGATAACTTGGAAGGAGCAGCCTTCACTTTCTTCTTTGAGGATTTACTTGGAGGTGTAGCACTAGCCGCCGGAGCGGCGCCGGCGATGCTCTTCCACTTTAGAACCCGTGGTTGAGGCGGCGGAGATGGCTGTTTCTGCTGAGGCGGCGGAGATGGCTGTTTCTGCTGAGGCGGCGGAGATGGTTGTTTCTGCTGACGCGGCGGAGACGGATGAGGCGGCGGAGATAGCTGACGTGGCAGAGATGGCTGACGCGGCGGAGATGGCTGAGGTGGCGGAGACGGATGAGGCGGCGGAGACGGTGTCCTTGGCTTCCAATTTGGAAGCACAATGTTTTCCTTCCGCCATAGAATAGTAGTTTTTCTGCCATCTCTCAGTGCAGTCTCCCCTTCACCTGTAGGGTAGTGAAGTTCCAGGTCCTCAAATCCCTTTGTAACTTCATCCACTGTGATAACGGCATAGCCATCTGGAATCGGAGAGGAATGGTAAGTTCCATTAGGTACAGGAGCTAAGACTACGCCGACCGCCACCTTCACGGTTAGGTTCATCAATGGAGCATGTAGCTCACAATTTTCCCTCTCCGTGATATCATCCACAAGGTAGCGATGAGCCGAGATATCTGTCCGAAAGAGCTCCGTGGAAGCCACGCTGCTTTTCCGCTGAGATGGTGGGCCGCTATTTTCCAATGCAGGATCGTCGTGCCGCTGAGATAGGCCGGTAGCTTGCTGGCTGGTAAGTGCATCTAGTATCTCCTGCTGCCTCGTTAGGTTTTCTTCGATCTGCTTCAGCCGGTCTGCCTCCTCTTTCTTTTTCCTCCCTCGGCTTCTATAAGTGTCACTATGCTCGGGAAACCCATACTTCCACGGAACGGAGCCTTCTGTGCCTCCTGTTCATCCACTGTGTTCTGGATTCCCGAGGACGCGTGTCAGCTCGTCGTTCTCTCTGTCTGGATGGAACTTCCCGTCGTCTACCTCCTTCATTATCTTTTGAAGTTTAGTGAGGGGGGTTGCAAGTTATGCTTTTGTAAAAATGCACTTCCCTGTTTCTGGGTGCAACTTTCCCCCATGCCCGTAGAACCAAAGCTTGCCCGTTCAGCCCACTCCTGCGTCTCAGGAATTATCCCTTTTTTAAGCAGGTCATTCTCCTCTTTCTCCAACTTAGGCTTGGTAGCCCTGTAGCCACCTGACCCCATGCTATGGTGATATTCTTTCTTTGCAGCATTTTTCTAATTTATAGCTAACCTTTTCTTAGCCTCCTCCAATTTCTTGTACTCGACAAATTCCTCCCAGTGATCTTTTAGCTTCTCATACGCTCCGGTGAATTCCGGAGTCTTTCCTTTCTGGACATAATCCCTGTTCAATCTTTTCTTCCAGTTGATAAATTGTTCGGCCATCTTCTTAAGTGTCCACTCCTTGACCTTTTCCTTTATGGGATCCTTGATATTTTCATCCCCCTCTAATGGTTGAGCGTTGTCCAAATCATCGGAACGAGGTAGCGTGAAATTAGCCATGAGCATCTTCCAAAGATTGTCTTTGGCTCTATCATCGACAAAAGTAACAGATGAGCATCGTCCATCCTCCTTTGGCTTATTCCAGTCTTGAATGTTGATCGGGATGCTGTCCCTAACAACAACTCCGCATTGAATTATAAATATTGTGGTGTGCGTCACGGGAAGAATCGGTCTGCCATCTTCAGCGATGGCTTCGATCTTGTATCTTTCCTCTTTCTCCAACCTTTTGGCTGGCCCTCGTTTGCTGTCAGAAGATTTGCTCGATCCAGAGGGCTAAAAGAAGAAAGGGCGTTAATATATGTATATACAAATCAAATAATGCATTTAGTCAACATAGGGTTAATTAATATACCTCGCCGGACCCTGTAGTAATTAAGGTTCGAGAACCGGAGCCGTCAGCTTCTATCTCCACTCCCTCACCGGAGTCATTCAAAAAGCTCGAGGCGATATCGACGTCATCATCACCGTGGATCATATCCTCCAATATGTTTTCCTGATCTTCGTCTCTGCCGCGATCCATAGTTTCTGCAAAGACAAATGGCAAAAACATGAGTAACCTAGCTAATAAAATTAACTTAACTAAGAAAAATTGGTAACAAAAATTGCTAATAAATCTAACTATTAAATATAACTAATTAACTTAACTAGTAAATCTAACTAATTAACCTAACTAGTAAATCTAACTAATTAACCTAACTAGTAAATCTAGCTAATTAACCTAACTAGTAAAATGGCAAAGAGTCAGTGTTTAACCTAGCTAACCTACCTAATAAAATTGCTAACAAAATTAACCTAGCTAATAAATTAACCTAGCTAATTAACCTAACTAGTAAATTGCTAACAAATATTGCTAATAAAATTAACCTAGCTAACAATATTAACCTAACTAAGAAAAATTGCTACAAAGCTGCTGGCTGATCATCTTCAATCCAAGATTGAGAACTGCATCCACAGAAATCAATATGGCTTCATTAAAGGGAGAACGATACAAGAGTGCCTTGCTTGGTCTTTTGAGTATATTCACCAGTGTCATTCATCTAAAAAACCCATTGTCATTCTGAAGTTGGATTTTGAGAAGGCATTTGATTCTGTGGAATTTCAAGCAATTTACCTCATTATGTCTAGAATGGGCTTTCCTGAGAGTTATATTACTTGGGTGAAGATGTTGCTTGAGATTGGCACCTCCTCTGTCTTAGTCAATGGTGTTCCTGGGAAGCATTTCAGGTGTAGAAGGGGTGTAAGACAAGGAGATCCTCTCTCCCCCTTATTGTTTGTGCTAGTTGGGGAGCTTCTTCAATACATTATCAATGATTTGAAAGATAGGGGGCTGCTTAATTTACCAATTCCTATAGCTGAGAGAGACTACCCCATTGTTCAGTATGCGGATGACACAGTTTTGATAGTAGAGGCTGATGATGCTCAGTTAGCAGTGCTTAAAGATGCTCTCAATAAATTTACCTTGTCCACAGGTTTATCAGTAAACTTTCACAAATCTTGTATGCTGCCTATTAACATCTCGGAGCAAGAAGTACAAAGATTGGCCCAAGGCTTTGGATGTACAGTTGGAACTTTACCTTTCACTTATTTGGGACTACCCGTGGGCACAACCAGACCGAAAATTGTGGATTTCATGCCTTTGGTGGACAAGATGGAGAGGAGATTAACTGCAAGTTCCATGTTCTTAGCATATGGTGGTCGCCTTCAATTAATCAGCTCGTGTCTTGCTTCAATGCCGGTTTACTTCCTTTGCTATCTCAGTATTCCACAAGGAATAATTAAGCAGATTGACAGAATACTAAGTAAATGTTTGTGGAGGGGTAGTAATCCGGAATCAAAAAAACAATCCTTAGCTGCATGGGACATGGTATGTAAACCAAAAAGGAGTGGTGGTTTAGGGATCATGAATTTCAAGGCACAGAATGATGCTTTGCTTATGAAGTTTTTGCATAAGTTCTATAATAAGTTGGATACCCCATGGGTCAATTTGGTTTGGCGATACTATGATGATGAGGTCCCTCATACTGCTAACCTTTGTGGCTCTTTTTGGTGGCGTGATGTGATGAAGCTTGTGGAGTGTCGGGGATGTAATCCCCGGTACCCAAAAGTTATGTGGAGGTTGAGATAATGAAAGAGATAAACGGGAATTAGATAAGAGCGGGATAAAGGAAAAACAGAGGAAAAGCTCCTGGGCCGACTCTGGTGCGACCCAGTCCGAAATACCCCAGACCCGGGTGGGCCAAGTTACCGAGGCCTGGATCACTCCCACGTCCCGGGTGGGCCGGCTCTCTTCTTACCCGGCCGGCCGGCACTAAACACACCCGGGTGGGCCGAATCCCATCAGCCAGCATCCATTCTTCCGGTTGGGCCCGAATCCCCTCTGCCGGGATGCACTCACCCGGCTGGGCCGGATCCTGTGACCCGGCTGGGCCAAGTCGTCTGTGACCCGGCTGGGCCGGGATCTCCAGGCCGGCTTCGATCGATCGCTTCGATCGCTCCCCGACCGAATCAATTCCAAGTCGGTATCGATCGGTTGCTAGCTCCCCGACCGAATTAGTCTCCATGTAGGATCGATCGCTAGCACCCCTGCCGAGTCCACTCAGGCCAGCATCACTCCCCTGCCGAGTCTACGACGCCAAGGCCAAGACCCGTGCACCAGACATCCGGGTCACCTGCGCCAGGCTTCTGCAGCGATCACCCGGATCCTTCACTCGGCGGCATCCCGAGCAAGCTCCATCGACATGTGCAGTTGCCAGCTACTACTCCCCAGCTGATAGTCAAAGGATAAAAGCCTCGTACAGGCAACCCATGCCCTGCGTGGCTGCAGTGTGCGCATGACATGTGCACAGTACCGATTAGACCCTAGTAGGCAAATCAGCTACACGGCTGCATAGTGTACCAATCAGTGTCGTGTATAGTGTTGCTTGTCCCCTGGGCTGCCTATTTAAGGAGCACCAGGGGGAACACTCGAGGGCAGCCGGCCAGGACCCTTTGGCTCTCAGCTCACGTATGAGCTCTCCTCCTAGCTCAGCTCACTAGTAGAATAGCACTAGTTCTTCAGTTCATAAGATGATCACTTGTAGATTTAGAGACACAGCTCAAGGAGCACCAGTGTAACTCCCATATACATTCATATACAGTCAGACAAGCAGGAGTAGGGGTTTTACCTCCTCACGAGGGCCCCGAACCTGGGTAAACCATGTGTGTTCATCTTTCTGTGTGCGTATCCCTACGCATAATCCCTCCCCGAATCCTCTAGCATTCATCGGCCCCCAAACTTAAGCCTACCCCTAGGCATCTGTTGTTCACCACGACGACAGTTGGCGCCCATCGTGGGGCTGGTAGTGGCGCTTGCTGGATCAAATTCGGACAGGACCTTTTTCATTAACGCGGGGACTCGACATCACCATTGTCCACCGCGATCTAGCTTGCCGCTGCAAGCAGAGGCTGGCGCGGGCTACACCAACGGTCATCATCAACAAGATCTCGGGTAACTGCCCGCCGGTTACCCGGATGATGTCAGGACTACCGATTCAGTCCGCACCAACAATGCTCCGTGAGTATTTTTTGGTACCATGCAGAGTTGATTGATCTCAAAAATAGCTTAGGGACTGCCCCCTCTAGCATGCTTAGTTGTTTTCCCGGGAGCAAAATGTTTTGACCCGGCGGCTGATTAGCCGTTAGCTTAGCTTTTTTCCTGGATAAGAAAAGTTACTCGGGGACTCGGTTGAGTTCGAGTCTGCCTCCTCGTACTTAATCTGGCTGCTAGATTCAGTTTCCGGCATGTGCCAGGCTTATTTCATTTTGTTAATAGAACTGCTGTTCGCATTAAATATTCGGTATATATGTGTTTGGGATAATATCGTACAGAGGTGCCGGATTTACCGGATTATTATTCATCACAAGAATCATGGCATTATCGGCATTCCCAAATCATCGTTTATGTCGGTTCAGCTTATCCCGGATAATCGTTGACACTGGCTCGCCGAATCATAAATGGCACAGTGTCCCGACATATCACATATCAGCAAATCAGAGTATCACATCATCATATCTCAAAATCGCCGTTTATGTCGGTTTGCCAAAATATCTGGGCATCCTGCAATATCTCGAATCGCCGTTTATTTCGGTTTGCCAAGATATCACAGCATTGATCTCATATCAGCAAACATCTCACAAATCGTTATCTTTATCGGCCTTGCCGACTGTCCTAATTCTTCAGTTATTCGAGCTTGCAGAGTATCATGGCATCATTTTCTCGGTGCTCAGAATCGAAAAATATCTAAATCTCACTGAGTGTGCGCGTTGGGAAATAGCTCAACTCGTCATCTGACAAGTGCCCATGAAGGCAGAATGTCAAATTCAGCCAAGGACGGCTATATCTCGGTCCAGCGCGTGCTGCCGACATACAATTTTGGTAATGCCCAAGAAGGCTAGAAACCGGTATATAATAATGCCCAAGCAGGCTATATGTCGGTCCAGCTCATGCCGCCGACATATCTATGCGGTAAAAGCCCAAAGTGGCAGAAACCGGCATAAGAAATATGCCCAAGAGGCCAATATATCAAACCAGCTTATGCTGGAGACATCGGATATCGGTAATCCGACATCGGAAATATGCCCATGCAGGCACTACGACAATCCAGCAAAAGGATGTTGACATCCGACATATGAAACATGCTCGTGCAGGCATGCCAAATTGCCCAATGACGGCAGAAACATCTATGTGTGGCCATGCCCATGCATGCGATGCATTTCCAGAGCAAACTGTCCATCTCGTTGTTGATTCGGGTGAGCTCGGTCAACCGGATGACGCGTTTGGTCTAGAGGGCATGGCTAGATGACGGACTTATGATGGCAGACATACGACTTTGGCAAATGCCCAGCTTAGCTAAAAAACAACATATGATAAGCGCCCATGCAGGCTACAAAATGGTACAGCTCATGCTGCCGACATGTGATTTTAATATTTCCTATGATGGCTATACATCTGATTCGGCCCATGCAGACATGATACTGTTTACATGGGGATTTTAATATTGCTGTTTGTTTTTATCAGTCTGCGCGCGACTCTGCGAGTCCCCCGCAGCCTCGGGGACTAGTGTCGGGAATGTAATCCCCGGTACCCAAAAGTTATGTGGAGGTTGAGATAATAAAAGAGATAAACGTGAATTAGATAGGAGCGGGATAAAGGAAAAACAGAGGAAAAGCTCCTGGGCCGACTCTGGTGCGACCCAGTCCGAAATACCCCAGACCCGGGTGGGCCAAGTTACCGAGGCCTGGATCACTCCCACGTCCCGGGTGGGCCGGCTCTCTTCTTACCCGGCCGGCAGGCACTAACCACACCCGGGTGGGCCGAATCCCCTCAGCCAGCATCCATTCTTCCGGTTGGGCCCGAATCCCCTCTGCCGGGATGCACTCACCCGGCTGGGCCGGATCCTGTGACCCGGCTGGGCCAAGTCGTCTGTGACCCGGCTGGGCCGGGATCTCCAGGACGGCTTCGATCGATCGCTTCGATCGCTCCCTGACCGAATCAATTCCAAGTCGGTATCGATCGGTTGCTAGCTCCCCGACCGAATTAGTCTCCATGTCGGATCGATCGCTAGCACCCCTGCCGAGTCCACTCAGGCCAGCATCACTCCCCTGCCGAGTCTACGACACCAAGGCCAAGACCCGTGCACCAGACATCCGGGTCACCCGCGCCAGGCTTCTGCAGCGATCACCCGGATCCTTCACTCGGCGGCATCCCGAGCAAGCTCCATCGACATGTGCAGTTGCCAGCTACTACTCCCCAGCTGATAGTCAAAGGATAAAGGCCTCGTACAGGCAACCCATGCCCTGCGTGGCTGCAGTGTGCGCATGACGTGTGCACAGTACCGATTAGACCCCAGTAGGCAAATCAGCTACAGGGCTGCATAGTGTACCAATCAGTGTCGTGTATAGTGTTGCTTGTCCCCTGGGCTGCCTATTTAAGGAGCACCAGGGGGAACACTCGAGGGCAGCCGGCCAGGACCCTTTGGCTCTCAGCTCACGTATGAGCTCTCCTCCTAGCTCAGCTCACTAGTAGAATAGCACTAGTTCTTCAGTTCATAAGATGATCACTTGTAGATTTAGAGACACAGCTCAAGGAGCACCAGTGTAACTCCCATATACATTCATATATAGTCAGACAAGCAGGAGTAGGGGTTTTACCTCCTCACGAGGGCCCCGAACCTGGGTAAACTGTGTGTGTTCATCTTTCTGTGTGCGTATCCCTACGCATAATCCCTCCCCGAATCCTCTAGCGTCCATCGGCCCCCAAATTTAAGCCTACCCCTAGACATCTGTTGTTCACCACGACGACAGTTGGCGCGGTCCTGCAGCCTCGGATGGAGGGCCATGGCAGGTTTACCCGAAAACCAGCATCTTTACTTGATTACCGACACAAAATTTGCCGGCTAAAATTATATGCCGGAAAGCAATTTGCACCCCAACTTGCTATCACACCTTATGTCGGATCGTTCCGACTCACAGGAAAACCCCACGGCTCCTCCGAGTCGTTGGTTCCCCTACGTGGCAGAGCACCTCTGCTTGACGCCTCGGCTCTTGTGCACGGATGGACGTGCCACTGGCACGCACGCCACTTGCGTCACGCCGGTCATCTTGAAGACTGTGCGCACACAAGCACTCAAGTGCGGTTAGACCGCACTGCTCGCGTCGCCTCGGGTCTCGCCCGATCGGGTGCGCCGCACAGAGCCGTTGGCTCGCTGTGGCCCCTCGTGGGGCAGATCGTGCGGCCATTAAGCCGTTATGGGGATCGTGGCGGAGATCGTGGGGTGGTAACTCCCCGTCCGTTACGGGATCGTGCGCAGAAAATCGCGCACCCACGATCTCCTCCAGCCGTTCATAAATAGTAGGGAGGGGCAACTGTTTCCCCCTCCGCATTCATTCTTCCCTGCCTCCTTCTTCCTCCTTTTCTCCTGCGCACAGAGCACCGACGACACAGAGATCGCCGCCGCCGTACGGAGCCGCGCACGCACACGTCGACGCACCGCCGTCCGCCGACGCCACTAACCGGTGAGATTTCCTTTTCTTGCTTCTTGCGCATTAGTACCTTGCACCTATAGGTGCTTTCTGTTCTTGTTTTTTGCCTTTGTTCTTCCTCCGTTCATCACCGCGGCAATGCATCACGCACCACCGGTGACCTTGTGGTCGTGGATGCGGTTCGCCGCCGGTGAACTAGCCTCCGTAGCCCGTTTTCTTTCCTTTCTTCTTGCGCATTAGCGCTTTTCGCATCTAGATTAGACGCTCACACGCTCTTCTTCTTCTGTTTCTCGCTTTGCTCTTATTTTTCCTTTTCACCGTAATGATTTTAATCTTCCCGCCGGTGACCCCTTTTTCAGATCTCTGCAACTCTTTGCCGGTATGTCGGACAACTCCAACCTTGAGGTGGTTGAGGTGGTAGAAGAAGGGGTTGCGGAGGAATCCACTCGGGCCGCCTGGGAAGGCTCCTACGTCGCCCAAGCCGACATAGATTGGTTGATTCGGACTCGGCGGATCTCGGCCGAGGTGGAGTGTCGGCTTCCGGGTCTAGAGACCACGCCGGATCTACGAGAAGGAGAATACGTCGTCTTCATCGCGCATTTCGAGCGAGGCTTCGGTCTACCCGCCAGCGCCTTCTTCCGTAACTTTCTCAACAAATTCGGCCTTCAACCCCATCAACTTCCGGCGAACGCCATCACCACACTTTCTGCCTTCGTCTCCTTCATCGAAGGTTACCTCGGCCTCTGGCCCACCATCGACGCTTGGTCCAAGTACTTCGGATTCCGGAAGCAGGTCATCCCGAATCCCGATCATCCGGACGCACCCAAAGAAATGACACAATGCGGGGCCGCCACCGTCACACCTCGGCGTGGCTCCATCTTTCCCCGGATCCTCGGTCTGGAGTCATGCCGGAAATGGCAACGCTCCTTCTTCTACGTGAAGAACACGACTGAGGGTGAAGGCAGCACACTTACACCAATTGTCATCATGGATTGACACTCTTGTATAGTTATCCTTCTTCTTTTTTTTTGAGTTGTAATTATGTTGTAAATAACTTGTTGGTTGGTGGGGTTTTAATAAAATACTGTGGGGCTCAAGCCCTGCAGTCTTATATTTCAAAAAAAAAATCGAAGTAGTAAATCTAACTAATTAACCTAACTAGTAAATCTAACTAGTTAACCTAACTAGTAAATCTAGCTAATTAACCTAACTAGTAAAATGGCAAAGAGTTAGTGTTTAACCTAGCTAACCTACCTAATAAAATTGCTAACAAAAGAGTTGTTAGCATAGAACTACCACTTTTCAGCTCAAAATTCGAAAAACTACCACTTTATGTTTCAATCGCAAAAAACTACCACATTTTGTTCGGCCGTTCGCAAAAACCACTTATCAAGAATTGAACGTGAATTGACAGCGAAACTGATAGTGGACCCCACCAGTCAGTCCAATTAAAAAAAATTTGGGCGAAGTGGATTGTGGGCCCACTTGTCAGGCCAATAAAAATATAAAAAAATCTAAAAAGAAGGGACGCAGCGTTGACTCCGCCGCGCCGCTCCCGAAGACCCCGCGACGCGGCTGGCCCGCGCCCATGCCTGCTCGCCACTGCTGCTCGCGCTCCTCTGCTCGCCACCGATGCCGCCCCGCTCGCCGCCCAGCGCCTGCTCGCCGCCCATGCCGCCCCGCTTGCCTTCTCGCCGCCGATGCCGCCCCGCGCCCGTCCGCGCGCGCCTGCTCACTGCCGCTGACGCCCGTGCTCCTCTGCTCGCCGTCGATGCAGCCCGTGCACGCCTGCTCGCCGCTGCCACGCTCGCCGCCGCTACCGCCCGCTCGTCAGCTGGCTGTCCCGCGTCCGCCCGCGCGCGTCTGCTTGTAGGAGCGGACGAGCAGCGCGACAGCGACGAGCTGCTCGGGCTCAAGAGAGCCGCCGCCTCCGCCCAGAGCCCCAAGGCGTTGTCCCCGTCTCCGGCGGCGGCAACGGCATTGTCGAAGACTCCGGGGAGAACGACGACGGCTCCTCCTCACACTCCCTCGCCTCTTACCGCTTCTTGCACTCCTCATCCTCTATCTCTGGCGGAGGCCACGACCACAGCGACCTCGTCAGCAGCGCCGCCGTCAACCCGCGCTTCTCCCTCGACTCCGCTGCAACTGACCACAACAACCCTCCCCGCCTGTGCCAGAGCGGGACCTCCCCACCCCACCGGAGGCGTGCGTGCGCGGGCGAGTGCTTGCAGGCGCGGGTGTGCGGGCAGGCGCACACAGGCAGCGGGCGCGAGCACGCGCGGGTGGGCGCACGTAGGCAACGGCGTGACCATGCGCGGCTGGGAGCATGCAGGCAGCGGGCACGGGCCGTACAACATCGACCTCGTCCATGGCGCGCAGCTCCGGCGACGAGCACGGCAGCGGCGCGGGGGAGCATGGCGGTGGCGGGGACGAGGCATGGGAGGCCGGCAATGACACAGCTCCGGCGACGGGCACGGCGCCGTCCAGGTCCCTTGGGAGAGGCACAGCTCCGGCAACGATTACGGCTCCGGCGACGGGCCCGTGATGACACAGCTCCGGCGACGAATGCGATGGTGAGAGCTGGTCAACAGGGATGGATAAAAGAGGAAAGCACTATTTTTTAATGGGGCTGACATGTGGGTCCAGATCCATGTCAGTAAACTGGTCCTGACAAATGGTTCCACATGTCAGAAATCGTGTCAATTCTCTCTAAACCTGCAATCAGTGGTTTTTACGAACGGCCGAACAAAATGTGGTAGTTTTTTGCGATTGAAACATAAAGTGGTAGTTTTTCGAATTTTGAGCTGAAAAGTGGTAGTTCTATGCTAACAACTCCTAACAAAATTGACCTAGCTAATAAATTGCTAACAAAATTAACCTAGCTAAATAAAATTGCTAACAAAATAAAATTGCTAAGAGCAGGAGATTCGGGTGGTGGCGTCTACCTGCTGGCGGCGGCCGGAGGAGAGGAGACAGGAGGGCGGCGGCGTCGGGCGGCGTTGTCGGGCGGCGGAGGAGCACTTGCTAGCGTCGAGGGCGGCCGGAGGAGAGGAGACAGGAGGGCGGCGCCGTCGGGCGGTGTCGAGCGCGCCGAGCCTGAGGCGGAGACGTCGAGAGCGGCGGAGGAGGGCGGCGTCGAGACCGAGGTGGAGAGCTAGCGCGGCCGAAGGGCGGCGTCGATGGCGGCGTGCTCCTGGTCTTCGAGGACGACGGCCGGCGGCAGGCTCGGGCGTCAAGGGGCATTGCGGTATTCGGCATCCTGACGGCATCGGTTTCGTTGCGCTCCTGGTCTTCTTCATGAGTTCGTGAATGGAGGGAGTGGGGGAGGCAGAGCGTAGTTATAGGGGAGGGCTTTCGTCCCGGTTCGTGGCTGGAACCGGGACTAAAGACCCTTTCGTCCCGGTTGGTGGCTCCAACCGGGACGAAAGGTGACCCTTTTGTCCCGGTTGGTGGCTCCAACCGGGACGAAAGGTGACCCTTTTGTCCCGGTTCCAGCCACGAACCGGGACGAAAGGTCATTTTCGGAGGGCATCGAAAGGGCGCGCGCCAAAACGACCTTTAGTCCCAGTTCCATCCACGAACCGGAACTAAAGGTGCTTTTGGAAATTAAATTATGGGCGCGAAGGCCACAGTTTAGTTTGTTTTTTGAAAAATATAATAAACTTATAAATTCAATAACAAAGTCATTAAACATAAATATTTTCTGTTTCAATTTCCTACCCTTTTTTTTATGCCGGTACCGGGTGTAGTATGCCCAATCAAGAAGCACACGGATCGTGTGTTTCCTTCGAACGTTTGTGAGTCGTTGGATCAGCGGTGTGTTTCTGTCGAGCGCTTGTGATCCGTTGGATCTCAAGCAGAAGATAAGGCACACATATCAACGCTCCTTTATTCCCGGATACAGCTACCAACCGGGACAAAAGGTGAATAATCGCCCTGATCTTTTAGCTATAAATACCCACCATGAGGAGGAGATGAAGAACAAGAGAGCACGGCAACAATAGAAAGCGAAGACAGAGGACTCCTCTATGCATGAGCTTCTCGAAGATGTCCTTGGGCAGTGACCTAGGACATCTTCGAGGGGCTCGGCATAGAAATCCTTCATTTCATCGACCGAATACAAATCATTCGGATTCCCTGCATACGTCCAACGGTGCATTTGATATGCAGGCACTCACGAGCCACCGTTGGGCTGTATGCAGGGGAAACCGTGTGTTTTGCTCTATTTAGAAATCCTTCAGTTCATCGACCGAATACAAATCATTCGGATTCCCTGCATACGTCCAACGGTGCAGTTACATAAAAGGTTTAATACATTATTACACATCACCAACATCCCTATCTAGTGTTTGGGTTTTTTCTGCGCCGTAACCATGGAGCATCTTCATTAATTAACAGGAGACTTGGGTCATCCTTCACTTCGAATGGCGGAATTTCATGAAACTTATCATAATCTTCTGACATGTCTGTCTTGTCCTCCACTCCCATGATGTTTCTTTTCCCTGAAAGAACTATGTGACGCTTTGGCTCATCGGATGATTTATTCGTTTGCTTATTTTTTATTTTTCTCGGTTTGATAGACATGTCCTTCACATAGAAAACCTAAGCCACGTCATTGGCTAGGACGAATGGTTCGTCTCTATAACCAAGATTGTTGAGATCCACTGTTGTCATTCTGTATGGCTTGTCTACCTGAACCCCAACTCCATTCAGCTTGACCCATTTGCACCGAAACAAAGGGACCTTAAAAGAAGGTCCATAGTCAAGTTCCCATATCTCCTCTATGTAACCATAATATGTGTCATTTTTCCCATTGTTGTTTGTTGCATCAAAGCGGACACCACTGTTTTGGTTGGTGCTCTTTTTATCTTGGGCGATCGTGTAAAATGTATTCCCATTTATCTCGTACCCTTGAAAATTCAATACAGTCGAAGATGGTGACATGGCCAACAAGTATAGCTGATCTCCAACAATGTTGTTATTCATGAGATGTGTTCACAACCAACCGCCGAAAGTCTCAATGTGTTCATGTGTAATCCAGGTGTCAGACTGTCCCGGGTGTTGGGACCGTACTATATTCATGTGTTCCTCGATATACGGAGCCACCAAGGTAGAACTCTGTAGAACTGTGTAGTGTGCTTGAGTTAAAGAATGCCCGTCCCTACATATTTTTGCTTTCTTTCCTAGCGTGCCTTTTCCACTTAGTCTCCCCTCATGCCATGATTGTGGAACACCAATCGGCTTAAGGTCAGGAATAAAGTCAACACATAACTCAATTACCTCCTCTGTTCCATAGCCCTTGGAGATGCTTCCTTCTGGCCTAGCACGGTTATGGACATATTTCTTTAAAATTCCCATGAACCTCTCAAAGGGGAACATATTGTGTAGAAATACTAGACCGAGAATGGCAATCTCTTCGACTAGGTGAACCAGGAGATGCGTCATAACATTGAAGAACGATGGTGGGAACACCAACTCAAAACTAACAAGACATTGGACCACATCATTCTGTAACCTTGGCAGAATATCTGGATTGATTACCTTCTGAGATATTGCATTGAGGAATGCTCATAGCTTCACAATGGGTACTTGAACATTTTCCGGTAGAAGCCCCCTCAATGCAATCGGAAGCAACTGTGTCATAATCACGTGGCAGTCATGAGACTTCAGGTTTTGGAATTTTTTCTCTGCCATATTTATTCCCTTTATATTCGACGAGAAGCCAGATGGGACCTTGATACTTCTCAGGCATTCAAAAAAGATTTCCTTCTCTGCTTTGGTAAGAGCGTAGCTGGTCCGGGTCTTGTCCTGTGGATGCATGTTGTTTGGGTCTTTCATACGTTGCTGGTCCTCCCGTGCTTCCGGTGTATCTTTTGTCTTCCCATACACGCCCAGGAAGACTAGCAGGTTCACGCAAAGATTCTTCGTCACGTGCATCACGTCGATTGAAGAGCGGACCTATAGGACTTTCCAATAGGGTAGATCCCAAAATATAGATTTCTTCTTCCACATGGGCGCGTGTCCGGTACCGTCATTCGGAACAGATTGAACGCCAGGACCCTTTCCAAAGATCACTTCTAGATCCTTGACCATATCGAATATATCATCACCAGTACGGTGGTCAGGCTTCCTCCGATGATCGGGCATACCTTTGAAATTCTTGCCTTTCTTTCTTACGGGATGTTTGGTCGGAAGAAATCGACGATGCCCCAGGTACACAACCTTCTTACATTTCTCCAGATATGTACTATCAGTCTCCTCTAAACAGGGCGTGCATGCATTGTATCCCTTGTTTGTCTGTCCTGAAAGGTTACTAAGAGCTGGCCAATCATTGATGGTTACGAATAGCAACGCTCGTAGGTCAAATTCCACCTGTTTGTGCTCATCCCACACACGTACATGTTCTTCACGCCACAACTGTAAAAGTTCTTCAACTAAAGGCCTCAGATAGACATCAATGTCGTTGCCGGGTTGCTTCGGGCCTTGGATGAGCACTGGCATCATAATGAACTTCTGCTTCATGCACAACCAAGGAGGAAGGTTATAGATACATAGAGTCACAGGCCACGTGCTATGACTGCAGCATGCACAACCAAGGAGGAAGGTTATAGATACATAGAGTCACAGGCCACATGCTATGACTGCAGCTCTGCTTTCCAAAAGGATTCATGCCATATGTACTTAGACCAAACCTTAAGTTCCTTGCGTCATCTGCAAAGTTCGGGAACTCTCTCTCGATTTTTCTCCACTGCGACCCATCAGCGGGGTGTCTCAACATCGCGTCTTTCTTACGGTCTTCTTTGTGCCATCGCAACAACATGGCATGCTCTTTGTTTCTGAACAAACGTTTCAACCGTGGTATTATAGGAGCATACCACATCACCTTGGTAGGAACCCTTTTCCAGGGGCGCTCGCCCTCAACATCACCAGGGTCATCTCGTCTGATCTTATACCGCAATGCAGTGCATACTGGGCATACATCCAAATTCTCGTACTCCTCACCGCGGTAGAGGATGCAGTCATTGGGGCATGCATGTATCTTCTGCACGTCTAATCCTAGAGGGCAGACAACCTTCTTTGCTTCATACGTACTGGCGGGCAATTCGTTACCCTTTGAAAGGTCCTTCTTCATTATTTTCAGCAACTTTTCAAATCCCTTGTCAGTCACACCATTCTCTGCCTTCCATTGCAGCAATTCCAGTGTGCTACCCAGCTTTTTCAGGCCATCTTCGCAATTTGGGTACAACGGTTTGTTGTGATCCTCTAACATGCGCGCGAATTTCGACCTCTCATTTTCAGTTCCGCTGTCTCTCCGTGCATCAGCAATGGCACGACCAAGATCATCAGCCGGCTCATCTGATGCCTCTTGATCTTCAGCTTCCCCCGTTGCAGTATCACCATATTCAGGGTACATAGGATAGTTGTCACCATCCTCTTCTTCTTCATTTTCTTCCATCGTAACCCCTGTTTCTTCATGCTTGGTCCAATAATTATAGCTGGGCATGAAACCGTACCGAAGCAGGTGGGTGTGAAGGATTTTTGAGAAAGAGTAATCCTTCTTATTCTGACAGACAACACATGGACAACACATAAAACCATTCTGATCGTTTTCCTCGGCCACACCGATAAAACTACGGAGGCCCGTAATGAACTCGCCAGCCCGTTGGTCACCGTACATCCATTGCCGGTTCATCGAGCACCTCATATATTGCGAGATATATATTGCCGACTCATCTGCATTATATAAGTATATCAAAAATCATTACACACAACATCATGAATAGAGAAGTGACCAAATTAATTAATACAAGTTCATCACACTAAAACCAAAGAAGAGTACTGACCAAATGTAATACATAGTTCTCATAATTAAAACATACATTGAAACTAACATACAAACTATCTAATGCATTTAAATGCAACAACAAATGCGATCAAAATCGCAACTAAGGTAACCATTGATCCAACAGCATAATAATACCAAGCCTCTTTATTAATGGCATAATTTCTAATCTTTCTAATCTTCAAACGCATTGCATCCATCTTGATCTTGTGATCATCGACGACATCGGCAAGATACAACTCCAATTTCATCTTCTCTTCTTCAATGTTTTTCAATTTTTCTTTCAAATCATCATTTTCTTTTTCAACTAAATTTAACTTCTCGACAAGAGGGTCGGTTGGAATTTACGGTTCATATATGTCCTAGATAAAAATATCTATGTCAAGTGTTGGTCGGCATAATTGTTATAAACACGAAATTAAGCAAATAGTTACAAAAGATAATATACCACATCCGAATCATAGACCGGACGAGGGCCGACGGGGACGGATATCAAAACCATGACACTATACATATAACAAACAATCATACAATTAAGAAAATTATACAAGTAACTATGTAAATCATATAAATAAAAATTTGTTATTTTTAATAAGAACAATAGGCTCACCAAGGTGGTGCCGGCGATGGGGCGGCGCGGGCGATCGACGGCGTTGTTGCGATGGCACTAAAACCAACAAATCATACTTTAATTTGAACTCAAATTGCATATAAAACAAATAAACTCCCTAACTTAGACATTTCATCAAACACCTTGGTTGCACTAGAAAAATGAAAAGAGCTAAACTAATAATGAAATGAGCTAAATACGCAACGCCGGAAGAAAGGATGAAGTTGCTAACCCTTGGATAGATGGGTGCTGCCAAACTTGTCAAATGGTGGAGAAAAATAGGATGAACTTGAGCTTGGGAGAGAGTAAACCGAAAGAAAATGGAGAAGAGTGAGGATGGCTCGGGGTGGAACAAGAAGATAAAGGTGGTGGAAACCTTTAATTCCGGTTCGTATTACAAACTGGGACTAAAGGTGCATCTTTAATCCCAGTTTGTAATACGAACCGGGACTAAAGGGTCTCGCGCTGGCCCCCCACCTCTGGGGCTGCCTGCCGGAACTCTTTAGTCCCGGTTCGTAAAGGATCTGTACGAACCGGGACGAAAGCCTCCCGAGCCCCATGCGGCGTGCGAGCCGCTCGAACTGGGACTAATGCCAACGTTAGTCCCGGTTCGTGTCGCGGCCGGGACTAATGCTCCGATTCGGCCTGGACAAAAACCCTCTTTTCTACTAGTGATCCGCCACCCATGGGGGAAAGCCGCGCCACCGCCACGAGAGGAAACATGCAACCGCCACCCATGGGGGAAAGCCCTGCCGCCGTCGTCTCCACCCAGGCTGGCGGCTACACCTTGTGTCGTCCGGTTAGGGATGTTGGGGTCTATTTTATCTGTATATGATGTAGAATACGTGAAAGAAATGGACAAGTGTTACGCACCATTGCGTGTGCTAGTGGTAGCACTAGCACACATCTTTTTTGCGTTCTTCCATCGAAACGAACCGTCGCTCCTATCCCTGGACTAGACTTGCAATGATCCATTTTCCTCGAGAAATTCACATTGGTCCCAAGCTCACATGCTCCTAGTACATTAAAAAAACTCCAAAAAATCTGAAAATATTTTGAGACAAATATATACAAATTTTCGACACACGTGTAAATTTTCAAAAGAAATGACATTTTTTGTTCTCTATACGAGGAAAACAAAATCACTGGCTAAAATAAGATCTATAAATACATTTTTGAAAATACTAATTTTATTTTTTCGCAAAGAGCACAAACAATGGCATTTCATTCCGAAACTTTGCACGTGTGTTGAAAATTTGTATAAGTACAAGCAATGATGTAATCTTTAGATGTCTCTAACTTTTTTTTCAAATTTTTAAAAATATTTACTATTTATTTATTTCTAATTTACCAGGATCATGAGGTCGGGAGTCAAAACGCCTCTCCAATTTTTCTCCTTTTTTTACCAAATCGGCAGATTGAGAGTGTGCGTGAACTCCCTACATACATGGGCGGAGCTACATGAGTACATGGGTTTACAAATGTACACCCATTATTTTTGTAAAAAGAATCTAATATATATGTATAACATGCACTTGCTAAAAAATTGTTCTAACTATTCGGCCCAACAAGGCAGAGTAGAAAGGCTGTTTGACTCCAATTAGCGTTACATTCCCCAATTAGCGTTACATTGCCCAACAAGGCAAAAAAAGGTATTTTGCTCCTTCATCTCTCGTTCAATTGGATAGATGAAAATGATACATGGATTAAGTTATAATATGTTGTATGTTGCTTAAACTATGTTGTGACGATGATAGTATTTGCTAGCAGCTTGGATTTTTTTTTATGCTCCTTGTACATCCAAGTTCTAAATCCTGGTTCCGTCCATGCCTATATATCCTACCGTAGCTGATAAAGCTGAGGTGACTGGCGCCATATGTTGATTCAATTCTGAGCTAGCAGTGAAAAAATTACATTAGCTACGAAACACCGCTAGATTCCGTCCGAAAGAGAAATGGCCTGGTACATTGAACAGTTGGAGATGGCTAAACTTGTCTACATGCACACGTTCGTTGCCACGAGAGGCTGGTCCATGGTCTGCCCCGCCACCCACCACAAAACAGCCTGGAAACTGACCATTGCACGCGCGCGCACCGAACCAAGCCAAACCACCACCGTCGTACAAATGCGGGCCCAGGTTTAGGGTCCTTCCCTAGTGCTCCCGCAGGTTTTATCATTGCAATGTGGAACAGTAGATATGTTTTACCACCGATACAAGAGCAAACACCCGCAACAAAAGATACAAGAGCAATTCATTTGAACCAGTTAGGTCCAAACTCTTTTATATATCTAAGTTGAAATTCTAGAAATCTCCGTTATTGATTTATGATTGATAGTCATGCTCATCGGCCGCCACTTACTTATGAGGGCAGCAGAGACGCAGGAGAGACATGACGGACGCGACCTGGGAGGCGACCGGAGAGGCGACCGGGGAGACGGACGACGGCCGGTCTTTGCCGGCGGGCAGGCCGGCGCCGGAGGCTGTCTCCACGGGATCGCTAGCTGGTGGATCGTGCTTCTGGGTCCTTGGGTCTGACTCAGAAGATGAGGAGACGTCGGAGACGACCTCTACCCCAGGTGCGGAGAAGTATTTGGCTACTCCATGGGAGGAGGCCTGCGCCTCACCGGTTTCTGCATTGGACAGGGACCTGTCTGCGGCGTCCTCAAGGATGGTGAAGAGGATGGCTCGACGGAAAGCTCAGAGGTACACAGCACTTTCATTGTTTTCTGACGACGATGTTGCTGCAGGTTCGCCGGAGTGGAAGAAGACGACGGAACAGATGACGGAACGGCTACCTCGTCCTCTCAAGATCCTAATGATGAAACCCTTCTTTGTCACTGAGGATCTGGAGCAGGGTGATTGGACTTTGGTGGTCCAACACCGGCGGCGAGCTCCGCTTTCGCGTTCGACGTTCTCGATCCACAATTTCCGTTCGATAATTTCAAAACACCGAAATTTGGGGGGCGTCGGCCCGCCTGCGTCTCAGTTGCATGCAAGCCCACCGAGGGGCCCGATTGACCGTTTGGGTTGCTATTTGGGCCCTCCTGTCCAACATAGATGAAACTCTATCGTAGGAGGCGTCGGTCTCCATCGAATCCTAGGGTTTAAGTGGAAGAACGCGGCTGCCTCGTGTCGGCGTGATTTCCCTGTTGCGATGGTGTATCGGGGCGGTGGGCGAGGAGGGGGCGATGCTGGGAGGGGTGCCGCTCCGCTTGGCCGTGGAGGAGCAAACGCTGCTGGTTCTAGCGGCAGAGTCTTCGAGCAGGGCGGGCCGAGCGGCACTGCGGGCACTCCCGATGGCCGTCATGGTGGAGCTCCATCGGGGTCTGCCGCTGGCTTCCAAGGCCCTAACGGGCGTTTTCATGCTAGGTCTGGTTTCAATGGGGATCGGCATGGAGGATTTCGCGATGGCGGTGGCTATCGTGGTGGTTACTGTGGCGATCCGGCTCATGGCTATAGGGTTGGAGCACGGCAGCGTGGAGGATATGGCTACAACTACGGCCGTGGCAATGGTCAGGGCTATGGAGGTGACAGGGGTCAAGCTGATGTGCGTGGAGTCCATGGTCGATATGTCGAGACGGGGCATGTAGTGGCGGTGGAAGAGGGCACCTAAATGGTGCGGCTGCTGCGACTGCAGAACCCGACACCTATGGTGGCTGCTCAAGCTGGGGGTACTGCAGATGCTGCCCCCGCCCCCCTTCAGTGGTTCAGCCGGGTCCGGCCCGGCGGCTGCTCCTTGTGTTGCTGCTTCTCCTCGTGTTTCTGTGGTTTCGGCTGATCAGCTTGCGCGGGCCCTGCAGGCAGTGACTCAGAAGAAGGCCAAGAAAGTGGACAGGAACAAATGTTTTTGATGTGGTTTGGGTGGTCACCTCTCCGCCGATTGTTCTATTGAGATATGTGATATTTGTGAGAGACCGGCTCATGATACTGAATGCCCGCTAATTTCTGCACCAAAGCCTCGGTTGCGTATGCTAGGATATGCTCATGAGGAAATGTTGATCTTTCAGCTGCCATGTACTGACACATATAAGCCAAAAATGATGAACCTTCGACTGGCATCGGTGACTGTGACAGGAGGTAACATGCTCATTCCGCAGGTTGTGCGTCTCCAGAGGCTTGTTCCTACTGAGAATTTCCATTGGGAGGTAACTCAAGTAGGACATAATTTATTTCAGGTTCAATTCCCGTCTAGGAATGAGTTGGACACGCTCAAGGTGCTTGGTACTTGTCGGGTCCCTAACTCTCCCTGTGAGATCACAGTTGATGATTGGTCGAAGACAATTGAGCATGTTGACACTTTACCAGAGATATGGGTGTGGGTTTCAGGTATCCCAGAGGAGCATCTTGGTGACTACTTGGCTATTTGGGCTCTTGGAGATATGTTCGGGAAGACTGCGAGAGTGGATATGACTTATACCCGCAAGCATAAAGTGCTCAGAATTTATTTGGTTGCTCGAATCATACTAAAATCCCGAGATATTTTCCTTTGCTTATTAAGGGAGAGATTTTTGAGTTGTCATTTTATGTGGAGGCAGAAGAGAGAGGTGCACCGGCTGATGTGGTTATGGCTGAACCGCATCAAGACCGTGAGGACGATGATGATGAGGACCTTGGAGATGATTTTAAAGAGGCTGAGACAAATGAAAAAAATACAACTTCTAATGTTGGGGTACCCATTGCTGGATAGTCCGAGAAATCAATGAATCCAAATAAAGAAGGAGGTGGGGGCGCCAGTCCTCCTGCTAACTCGATGAAATCGGGAGTGATCTTCTCCCCTTTGGTTAGAAAGGGGATCAAGATGGTTCGTGAGGAGTTGTCAGCTTTACCGCCGATGCAAGATGAGGCTAGTGATCATGATGGCATGAATACCACTGGTTTCTCTATTGTGGACTTGGAGGCTAATAATTTGAGTTCTGGTCTTGAGGCAATGGGGAATGGAGTTTTGTCTATGGAGGTTACAATTTCGGATCCTGCTCCTGTCTATCAGCTTTCTGTCATGGCAGAGAATTGCTTAGTTCCTTCTGTCGCGGCAGAGAACTGGCTTCCTGCGATAGAGAACTGCCCAGTTTTTCCTGTCGAGGCAGAATTTCGCCCGATTTTCTCTGATGCGGCAGTGACGTCTGTGTCTGCCTTGGCTGAGACAGCTGTCGATGTTGTGTCGGGATGTGCTGCTACTGTTGGACAGGTGCACGCGAGCCTCTGTTCACCTTGTTCCCCAGGAGGGGGGACGGATTCGAGTGAGGTTGCCATAGACTCTTGCTCTCCTTCTACCACGGTGGCGGGTAGGGGATCGAGCATTGCTCGAGCGTTGATGTTGGACTCTCCCAATGCCACAGGTGGAGGTATGGGATCGAGTCCGAGGCAGATGGCAGCCACCCCAGTTGTGGGGTCTGCTTCGCCGTTGACCCCAGCTGTGGAGCGCGCCGTCGTCGACTTTGGAGGGATTCCTAATGCAACGGCATTAGGGGTCCGTTCGAGCAATCGTCTACGGGCCCAGGAGTTGGTGGACACTACCATTATGGCCAAGGCTATGGAGCGATCCTGCCGCCATGATACGCCTCAAGGTATAGGTAACAAGCATCCTCTCTCTATTTTAACGTTTTCGGAGCTTCTACACTTGGGATTTCTTTGGGAAGTAACATTTTAGAAAAATCAAATTCAGCTAGGGAGATTAAAAGCTTGGAATTACAAAGGGCGGTGCATATTTTGGAAAAAAATGTTGATTCAATAGGGAAAGGGGATGTCGGTCCTCACAATCTTGTTTTGAATAAGGCCTCAAGTCTTTCGGGGGATTTGATTGATGAGGAGTTTGCTGATGTGGCAGATCATTTAGATCCACCTTTTTGTGAAGGAAAACAAACTAGAGGGCGAAAGAAAAAATAATATAATAATTCAACTGTTCGTTGGAGCGTTAGAATTAAAAAGCAAAAAACAAAAGAAGAAGTAATGATAGGTCTCAAAGGTTTGCTTTGGAATAGTGAGGGCATTCGTGATCCAAATAAACATCTCTTTATTCAAGAAACGATTAGGGATGAAAGATTAGAGTTTATAGCCTTGTCGGAGACTGGAAGATCTAATTTTGAAACTCCTTTTCTAAATCATTTAGCTTGCGGCTTCGATTTTTCTTGGTTTTGTTTGCCACCACATGGGAGGTCAGGAGGGGTTGTTAGTGGTTTTTAATTGTGCTACTCTCCAAGTTAAAAACGTTATTGTAGGGGATTTTTCTCTTAAATTCCATCTTAGATCGAAAATGGATGGTTTTGAGTGGAATCTAATCCCTGTTTATGGGGAAGCCCAAGATGAGCACAAGTCCGAATATTTGTCTGAGTTAGTTCGGATGTGTGGTTCAGGTTCCTTACCTACTTTGGTGGGAGGAGATTTTAATATTCTTAGAAAACGAGAAGATAAGAACAATGACAACTTTAACCCACGGTGGCCTTTTGTTTTTAATGCTATCATTGAGAGTCTTGATCTGAGAGACATTGATCTTTCAGGAAGACAATATACATGGGCAAATCGTCGAGATACGCCAATGTTTGAAAAAGCTAGACCGTGTTCTTGCAAGTGTAGAATGGGAGTAGAAATTTCCACAAGTGACGGTTTGTGCAATGACTCGTGCAGGGTCTGATCACACGCCTCTGTTACTAGACTCTAGAAATCATGCACACCTCGAAAATAAACCACACTTTTCTTTTGAACTATCTTGGTTTAGTTAGGATGGTTTCTTTGAGATGGTGGCAGCAGAATGGAGATCGGTGTGCGAGGGTAATACTCCGATTGATAAATGGCTTAATAAAATTAGACACTAGCGTCGTTTTCCAAAAGGCTGGGCAAAAAATCTAAGTGGAAAATATAAAAAGGAAAAGGAGAGGCTGTCTAGATTGATAGATGAACTTGATATTAAGGCTGAATTAGTTCCTCTTAACACTTATGTACAGGAAACTAAGAAGAGATGGGGAAACTAAATGGGCTCAGCGTGCGAAAGTTTAACATGTACAAGAAGGTGGAAATAATACGAAGTATTTTCACCTTATTGCAAATGGTAAACATAGGAAAAAGAAAATCTTTCAACTAGAACAAGATGAAGGAACCATAGTTGGTGAGGAAAACTTAAAGGTTTATATTACTGAATATTACAAGAAATTGCTTGGGCTGTCGGAACCCAATACTTTCTCTCTAATGGAAATTTTAAATCAAGACAGACCGCAACTCAGTTCAGGAGAAAATGACTTGTTAACTAAAGATTTCAATGAGGAGGAGATTTTTTAGGTGATCTCTCAAATGGAAGTTAATAAAGCACCGGGACCAGACGGGTTCCCGGCTGAATTCTATCAGAAATTTTTGGGGAGTTATAAAAGATGATTTGATGGATTAGTTCCGTCAGTTTCAACAGGGGCTTTACCTCTGTATCGATTAAATTTTGGAGTCATTACTTTAATTCCCAAAAAATAAAATGTGGTACAAATCCAACAATATAGACCTATTTGCCTACTCATTGCGATCTTCAAATTTTTTACTAAGGTTGCCACTAATCGTGTGACGTCTGTAGCTATGAATGTGATTAGACCTTCTCAGACGGCCTTTATGCCAGGTAGACACATCTTAGAAGGAGTAGTGGTACTCCATGAAACTATTCATGAATTTCATCGGAAGAAAATGGATGGGGTCATATTTAAAATTGATTTTGAGAAGGCGTGTGACAAGGTTAAATGGTCCGTTTTACAACAAGTTCTCAGAATGAAAGGCTTCGATAAGGCCTGGTGCGACCAAATTATGAAGTATATTCAGGAGGGTAGTGTTGGTATTCGTGTTAATGATGACATTGGTCATTATTTTCAAACAAAAAAGGGCTTCGTCAGGGAGATCCTCTCTCCCCCTTGCTCTTCAATATAATAGTCGATATGTTAGCAATTATTATTGAACGAGCTAAGGAGGATGGGCAGATTAGTGGTCTCATCCCTCATCTGGTTGACGGGGATTTCTATTCTCCAATATGCCGATGATACTATCCTGTTTATGGACCATGACTTGTCAAAAGCTTTGAACATGAAATTAATTTTATGCCGCTTTGAGAAACTATCGGGTTTAAAAATTAATTTCCATAAGAGCGAGATTTTCTGCTTTGGAAGGCTAAGGAAGATGAGGAGCAATACAAAGAAATTTTTGGTTGAGAGGTGGGAGCCCTACCTTTTAAGTATCTGGGGATACCGATTCATTATAAGAAGTTGCTTAATTCTGAATGGTACCCAGTTGAGACTCTGTCGTGTCTCGGATCATGGACACCGGGAGTACAGGATACCCCCTTTTTACGTTCGGCACGGGGCGCGTAGGAGGCTGGAAGACACCTTCCCCGGGAGTACCTCGCCAAGCTCTCCGATCAATGTACAAGCAAGCAACACAGGGACACAGAGAGTTTACCCAGGTTCAGGCCGCCCAGAGGCTAAAAGCCCTACTCCTGCATGTCTGCATTGAGTGGACCATCATGGTGTTGCCTATAAGGATGGACTTGGGTGTGAACCCGGAAGGTGGTGGCTAGAGGTAGACGACGAGCAGATCCTGCCCGGAGGAGATCACCTCTCGCTCTAGCCTCTTCGCCCTAGCTAGTCTTCGCTTGTGTTCCTTCTTATCTTGTCCTCCTCTCTGCCCAGCCCAACCTCTTCCAGCCCTCATGCCTTGGTCCTCCTTTTATAGGCAAAGGGGATCCAACAAGGGCATGCGAGGAGCATGGGGGGTTCTAGGCAGGAAAACCCTCCAGCGGTCTTTAGGAGGCGGCGTGGACTTTTCTCGTCCAAGTATTCCTCCAAGGGGTTAGGTGCGGTCGTCCACCTTTTCGAAAGCGGAGTGGATAGGGGTTGACACCCCCACCGACCATGTCCCCGCGCGACGCCTTCACCTTCTTAGCGCCCAAGTCTTCTAGGAGCTTCCAACATGAGCTGGCAAGCTTATCCTCTTCGCCATATGGAGGGGGAAACCCGGGAGCGAGCCTGGCCTCCTGCCGGGCGTTCGGGCTCTCGGGTCCTCCGCGTTGTTCGCCGGGTGGGGGTTGACCCCGGAATTTCAGCTGGTTCTTTAGTCGCGGTCATCGATGTCGCGCTTGCCAGGTACTCGCGGGGTAGATGGGGTGGCCCACCTGCCAGTCTTGACTCCTTGCCTTGTCCATCTTCTCGGTGGGCCCACGAGCGGCAGACCCACTTTGGCCGCATTAGGGGAACCCCATGTTCCACTGTTGCGACAGTAGCCCCTGGGCATAGTCCCGGCGGGTACGCTCTTCTGCTGCCGGGGCTATGACAAAAAATGATTGGTCAAAGCGGGTCCCCGGCGTCTTGTTTTGTCACGCACACCTTGGTTGCCTAGGCCGTGCTTCAAGGGAAAATAGCGCGAGCCCCCGGGTCTTCGCCGCGATCCGCACGGATCGCCAATGTCTACCTTGAATCCAACGGGTAGAAGTGCCCAAAGCGGGACGCCTCCTCGATCCCCGCATCAGCCGGAGTAGTGGGGCCGCAACGTGACGCGTGGGATGCCTTATAAGCCACGATTCGGCGGCATTGTAGCCGTTACTCTCCCAAATCGCCGCCCAGCAAGCTCCGCCTTCCTCCTTCTCACCGAGCGCCGCCTTCCTTCGTTCCACCACCGTGGACCTCTCCCCCCCCCCCATGCTTATGGCGCCCAAACAGGGAAGAGGGGTAGTGAGGAAAGTGAAGCAATCCGTAGCGGAGTAGATGGCAAAGGCGGAATCTACCCGCACCGTCTCCCCTCCTCCGATGAGGGTGACTCTAGCCTTGTTCTCCCCGATCATGTACGCAACCGAGGGGGAGATTGTCCGGATCCTCCATGCGCTCTCCAAGGAGTTCCTTGGCGGCAGAGCACTGAAGATTCGCCCGGGCGCGGGTCTCCCGCGGGAGGGAGAGGTGGTGACTTTTCATGACTTCTCTGTAAGGGGATTGCTCCCCCCTTTCTCAGCCTTCTTCGTTGCAATCCTGGAGGCGTTCGGGTTGCACATGCTCCATCTTCATCCGAACACGGTGATGATTCTGGCCTCCTTCGCGTACGCCTATGAAGCATTCGTCGGTGTGATGCCCTCTGTGGCATTGTTTCGTCATTACTTCGTTCCCCGCCTGGGAAAGTCGAAGTGGATTGCAGGCGGAGTCTCCTTTCGCCTTAGGAGATCGGCGGCACACCAGTACTCGGAGATGAAGCTCCGCTCCGGCTGGGACGAGTGGAGGCACAACTAGTATTTCATCTCGGAAGAGAACTCCAGCCCCCTCCTTTTGTTGCTGTCATCCCTTGCCGAGCGTCTGGCCAATTCCAATTAGACGAGCTCCCAAGAACTGGCTCTCCTTCCGGCCACTGAGCGGTTGGCCGAGCTTCACGACAGGAAGCTGACATGCACCGCAATCACTGGTGATATCATCCGGCGAGGAATTGCCCCGTTGCAGTGCAGACCCCAACCGCTGTGGGAGACTCGCCAGAAGATGTGGATCTTGCTGCCGTGGAAGGAGTGGGGAAGAGCATGCTCTTCCTGACTCTGGGAGTGCCGTATTACCTTCTGCTTGGAGTCTTTCCACTCTTTGATAGCCCAGGTGATGCAGTCGTTCAGACTCCCATGCCGTGGTGCAATGTGTACGGGCTCCTGGGACTCAGTTCTTGGATCCGCTCCCGGTTCCCAAGCAAGCAGTAACCCCCGGGTTGAGGTCTTCTACGGCTATGGGTCCGCCTTTCGGGGACGTTTCCCTCGAAGAGCCTTCTGACGGGGAGGACGAAGAGGACACTGCCACGGGAGCGTAGGCCCGGCGACCAGCGTCTGTGCCCTTCCAGGAGAAGGGGGTTGTGCCAACGGGTGGAGAAGGTGTCACAGCGGAGCCGCCCCCGGAGCGGCCTATGTCCTTAGGCTTGCAGGCGGGGCAGGAGTTGGGCGAAGAATCCGAAGCTCTCCCACCGCCGCTTCTTGTCGATGAAGGAGGTGAAGAAAGCGTGTCGGCGCCAGATATCTTCGGGGACCTGGCGGAGAAGCAGCGGAGCCTTCACGGTGCCAAGCGATCCCGAAGGTAAGTCTGAGCTCATCTCCCGAGCCTCTCCATCGTTACTGGCGGTTGCGGCCAATTTGACCGTCTCTGTGTACTTGTAGGTCCCCCAGACCCGGAGGAACCAAGAAGCGCGCCCGGATCGGTGAAGACGAGGAGGCGGGAGAAACCGCCGAGAGTCCTACGGCCAGCGCGGAGGAGCCCCTGGCTCCTGGCGGGACCCCTCCGGGTGCCAGCCTCCCATCGGGTGGGGCCCGAGGGCCACTGGCGGTGGCGATGCAAGCGCCTCTTATAGGTGACTCCCTTCGGAGCCATGCTGGCCGCCCTGGCGCGACTACGATGTTGCCCTCGGAAGCTCTGCACGTGGTCGACGATGCAGGTCTTAAGGCGAACAATCCTGTCGGGGGCGAGCATGATGTCGAGCCCCCAGCAATCCATCCAGAGCGCAGGGTCGAAGCTGGTCAACCCTAATGCAGTGCTCTGGTGACGAAGCCCGCAGGTACCCATCCAGTACCGCGGGTAGCAAACCCGGCTCCCGGGTTCTCGAAGACGTTCCCCGGCACTGGAGAGTTCCTTGCCTTCGCGCGTGCTGAGACCGAGCGGTTGATGCTTTCTTGCCCCCTCCGCGGGGAAGAATTGTACGCCCGAGAGGCGCGTGGCGGCGGACAAAGAGATGCTTGATGCTTGCGAGCTCAGGGTGTCTTGCCTCGAGGAGGAGTTGAAGCAGCGTCTTTGCAGGCTTGAAGACCAGGAGAAGGCCCATTTCAAGACGATGGAGCAGTTCCACATCACGGCGGCTTAGGACGAGGGCCGGCTGGAACAGGGGATGGAGAATGCGGTGGGATGGACTGATGTCTACTACACACTTCTATTCTTGTACACTTATTGGGCCTCCAAGCATAGAGGTTTGTAGGACAGCGGCAAATTTCCCGTAAGTGAGTAACCCAAGGTTTACGAATCCACGGGAGGTAGAGGTCAAAGATATCCCTCTCAAGCAAACTCTGCAATTAAGATACAAGAAGTCTCTTGTGTCCCCAACATACCTAATACAATTGTCAATTGCATAGGTGCACTAGTTCGGCGAAGAGATGGTAAAACGCAAGTGATATGGATGGTAAAACGTGATTTTGCAATTCTGTAATAAAAATGGCAGCAAGCAAACAAGTGACAAAAGTGACTAAAAACGGTGTATCAATGCTTGGAAACAAGGCCTAGGCTTCATACTTTCACTAGTGACTACTCTCAACATCATTAACATAATTAAACACATAATAGTTCCACAAAAACACATGCATGGTAGACGTTACTCGGAGATCATTCTTTCGTGGATCAAATAGGATGAGAATTACGTAGGGCTACGAAAAGCACACCATAAAGTTCGTATTCCACATCCATGAACACTTTATGCTGTCACTATCCGCATCCAAAGATAGTACTAACAAACACCACAACATATTTCTTGAATAGTCTCTTTCTTCAATAACACAAGCATAAAAAAACCTCATGATCTATTCAATCCAACAATAATAAAGAACAAACTCATGATGAAGATCCTTCCAATCTATTATCCATAGAGTCACACACGGCACCCACACTATCACCGAGATACCGTCATCCCAACAGTGACTCCGAAAATTGTACAAAATAACATCACTTGAGCAAAATCATATCCATTACACATAGGGAAACATCATGTATTCAACTATACTAACAAAGCTCATGATCACAACGAAGATCACATCATGGGAGAGAGAAATAACCACATAGCTACTTGTATAAGCCTCAGCCCCGGTGAGGGACTACTCCCCCTCATCGCGGGAAGCAGCGGTGTCGATGGAGATGGCTCCGGCAGTCGATCCCCCCTCCGGTAGGGTGCCGGAGCAGGATCAATCTGACCCCCGAACTAGGGTTTTCGGTGATGGCGCTTCGGGGTGGAGTTTCTGGAAAATAAAGGCCGCCCCCTCGGTTTTAGGTCAAAAGGGATTTTATAGGCGTCGGAGGGGGCCGAGGCGGTGCCCAGAGGGCAGGGGCGGGCCCCACCCGCGCGCGGGTCAAGGTGGGGCCGCGGCTGCCACCCGCCCCTGGCCCCTGGTTGGCCCCCACAGGTCGCCCTTTGGTCCATGTGTGTCTTCCGTCGCATAAAAAATCTCCGTAAATTTTGAGGGCAATCCGACGATATTTCCTGTTGTGAATTTTCTGAAATACGAAAACAGCAAAAACAGGGAACTGGCACTTGGCATCTTGTCAATAGGTTAGTCCGAAAAAATGCATAAAAATATTATATTCGATAGTAAAAACATGTGACAATATCACAGAACTAGCATGGATCACTCAAAAATTATAGATACGTTTGAGACGTATCAGCATCCCAAGCTTAACTCCTACTCGTCCTCGAGTAGGTAAGTGATAACAAATAATTTTTTATGAGACATGCAACCAACACAAACATGATCAAGATAGTAATGTAAAGCATAGTATGTGAATGAAGTGATACAAAACAATTGTATATAGTTGATAGCAAGAAAGTAATGAATAACCAAGTTGAATCATTCAAGCAAAACCTTTCATAAATAGTACGTTAAAGACATGAAAGCAATGTGATCCACATACTTGATTAATTCTCAAAGGTAACAATTCCATGACAAAAGTGTTTGAGAATCAAAACAAAGAAGATGCAAGTTTTAGCAAAAAGCTTCAACTTCCAACGGTAAAGTCAATATAAAGATTCATGTTTAATCTGACAATGCAATATGATCAATGATAGCTAGGGTCAATGCTAGATGTTTGCTTTGGTGGAGATAGAAGGAAGAGGAAAACTGACTCAACATTAAAAGTAAAAGAAAGGCCCTTCACAGAGGGAAGCAGGGATTAGTAATGTGCTAGAGCTTTTTATTTTTTTATGAAACAGAAGTAAAACAATTTTGAGACATGCATGCTTTCGTCAACGATTTCACAACAGAGAAGCTATCTAGTCCCCCATAACAAGCAAGGCTTTTAGACTTGTGAGAGCAGCTGGTTTTTAGAGGAGCGAGTACGCTCCTCATTCTCCTTGGTTTCACCACTGTCCAATGTTTGAGCTGATTTCTCAGATTTGCATTGCGCGGAGGAGAATGGTGAGTTATATTTATATTTTGCTTAAGCTGCTCTCAGGTTGATTCAAGTGAAGACGTAATCCATCGACGCCGGGTGAAAGGGGGGAAATGACCTTGCTCGTCACGAGTTATATCTAGCTCTCTACTGCTCCCTCAAGAGCTTAAAAACAGAGGCACAAAAAGGAGTATTTTGAATTTTTAAAGATAGCACATGACAAATTTACTTGGAATGGTAGGAAATACCATGAATAGGTAGATATGGTGGACTCAGCTGGCAAGATAGTTTGACTTTGGGATTTGGATGCATGAGTGAACCATACACTTAGTACAAATTTTTGGGCTTAGCAAAGAAGGTATTTGAAGCAAACATCTAAAATTAACCGGTAACAGAGTAGCATAAGACATTTATCAATCATAACCATGAAAGCTCCACACCGTCTCCAATGTTGACCAAACAATTCTTTTGATGGAAACATTAGCTTAAAGAATTAACAACTACGAAACACCACATAGTTTCAAGTTTTTAACAGTATTTCTTTACTAATCAATTGCACTCAAATAACCAGCAAGTTTCAGCATTCATCCTAATATCTCAAAACAAATGAGAAGTATAAAGTATCCACACTATGATCTACAAGACTATGCAGGATTTCATTTCATTCCAATATCACATGGATAGCATTTTATCGCTCTAACAAATTAAACAAGCAACCATAGCAACTCTCTAACAAATATAAGTGAAGAACAAGAGAGTTTAACATCAACAACTAGTAGCTCTAAACAACATAAAAGCTAAAAGCGAGATCTTACTAGCAAACAAACAGTAGCTAAGAATATTCAACAAGATATAAGCGAAGCAAAGAAGTATTCAAATGAAAAAGCGGAGCGTGTCTCTCTCCCATACAAACAAAGCAAGGATCCAACAAGCATATGACCAGCAAACAAACAAAGCAAAACTAAAAGCAAAATAAAATGACGCTCCAAGAATAGCACAAAATATGTAAAGTGATTAAAACTTAGTTCAAAGAAGACGACCTCATGATAGTTGATGAAGAAGAGGGGATGCCTTGGGCATCCCCAAGCTTTGACGCTTGATGGTTCTTGATATTCAGAGGGGGTGCCATGGTGGCATCCCCAAGCTTGAGATCTGATCCATCTTCAATTTCTTCATTGTCCTCTCCTTTGGAACTTCAAAACTCGCTTCACACAAAACTTCTCATAAACTGATTAGAGGGTTAGTGCTCATAAATTAAAATGCACATGTGTTCCACTCATGACAAATTGCAAACCAACTTAATTAAACATTAGCTACTGTTTACTAAGCCTCAATGTGGCACTCCACCCCTAGAGTATCACATATGACGATGGTAAAGAGACAAATGCAAAATAAAAGCAGAATCTCTCAAAATCTGAACAGTCTGTAAAGATCGAATTTTTCGAGTCACTTCTGCAGCTCAAATCAAAAAACTTAAAACTAACGAAAGATAGATAAAAGCATTAGTCTTGCTGTCAAAACTTATCAGAAAAAGATATAATTCTGGTGATTTTAGGATTTGCGTGCAATGAAGGACAGAAATCTGTTTCTGGACAGCAAAACAACACCTCGCACTTTCAATGCATTAGAGGCTAAACTTGGCACAAAACCAAAACAAAAAGATACAATGAAGTTGCTATAGAGGCAACAACTTCATGTCTCAAGAAAAATAAAAAATAAACTGAAATTAAAAGATGGGTTGTCTCCCAACAAGCGCTTTTCTTTTAAGCCTTTTAGCTAGGCATGATAATTTTAATGATGCTTTCATAAGAATAAGAGTTGGAACGCAAAAGAGAGAATCATGAAGCAAATATAAAACACATTTAAGTCTAACTCTCTTCCTATGCATAGGCATCTTATAAGAAAATAAATCATTGGAGCATAAAGCATTAAGCATAGGAAGACAAAGCAAGTGCAACATTAAAACCTTCAACATAAAGAGGGGAAACTTCATAAGATGAAAATTTATATAACCACACTTCCCTCTCTCATAATAACTTTCAGTAGAATCATAAGAAAACTCAATAACATAACCATCACATAAAGCATTTTTCTTATGATTCACATGCATAAAACTATTATTACTCTCCACATAAGTAAAATCCTTCTCATTAGTAATAGTGGGAGTAAAACTATCATAACCATCATTGTAATCATCATAAATAGGAGGCATATCATGATCATAATAAACTTTTTCCTCAATAGTAGGTGGACTGAAAATATCACATTCATCATAATAATCATCATATATATGAGGCATAGTATAATCAAAGCAAATTTCCTCCTCAAAGCTTGGGGGACTAAAAAGATCATATTCATCAAAACCATCTTCCCCAAGCTTAGAATTTTCCATAGGATTAGCAATAATGGTGTTCAAAGAATTCATGCTAATGACATTGCTACTATAATGATTATTATGCAAATAAAGTTCCATAGGTTTTTTAATTTTCTCTTCAAAAGCATCATGACCAATTTCAAGATAAATTTTATAAAGCTCTCTAATTTTGTTGTTGTTTTCCATTAAGCCGAACTAGTGAAATAAAAACAAGAAACAAAAAGATTTAATTGCAAGATCTAAAGAAGATACCTTCAAGCGCTCACCTCCCCAACAACAATGCTAGAAATTAACTTTGTCGTCGGAGTGTGAGTACCGTTTACCTTACTTCCCCGGCAACGGCGCTAGAAAAGAGCTTGATGTCTACTACACACTTCTATTCTTGTAGACTTGTTGGGCCTCCAAGCGCAGAGGTTTGTAGGACAGCGGCAAATTTCCCTTAAGTGAGTAACCCAAGGTTTATCGAATCCACGGGAGGTAGAGGTCAAAGATATCCCTCTCAAGCAACCCTGCAATTAAGATACAAGAAGTCTCTTGTGTCCCCCACACACCTAATACAATTGTCAGTTGTATAGGTGCACTAGTTCGGTAAAGAGATGGTAAAATGCAAGTGATATGGATGGTAAAAGGTGATTTTGTAATTCTGTAATAAAAATGGCAGCAAGCAAACAAATGACAAAAGTGACTAAAAACGGTGTATCAATGCTTGGAAACAAGGCCTAGGCTTCATACTTTCACTAGTGACTACTCTCAACATCATTAACATAATTAAACACATAATAGTTCCACAAAAACACATGCATGGTAGACATTACTCGGAGATCATTCTTTCGTGGATCAAATAGGATGAGAATTGTGTAGGGCTACAAAAAGCACACCTTAAAGTTCGTATTCCACATCTATGGACACTTCATGCTATCACTATCCGCATCCAAAGATAGTACTAACAAACACCACAACATATTTCTTGAATAGTCTCTTTCTTCAATAACATAAGCATCAAGAAACCTCATGATCCATTCAATCCAACAATAATAAAGAACAAACTCATGATGAAGATCCTTCCAATCTATTATCCATAGAGTCACACACGTCACCCACACTGTCACCGAGATACCGTGATCACAACGGTGACTCCGGAAATTGTACTAAATAACATCACTTGAGCAAAATCATATCCATTACACATACGGAAACATCATGTATTCAACTATACTAACAAAGCTCATGATCACAACGAAGATCACATCATGGGAGAGAGAGATAACCACATAGCTACTTGTATAAACCTCAGCCCCGGTGAGGGACTACTCCCTCCTCATCGCGGGAAGCAGCGGTGTCGATGGAGATGGCTTCGGCGGTCGATCCCCCCTCCGGTAGGGTGCCGGAGCAAGATCAATCTGACCCCCGAACTAGGGTTTTTGGTGACGGTGCGTCGGGGTCGAGTTTCTGGAAAATAATGGCCGCCCCCTCGGTTTTAGGTCAAAAGGGATTTTATAGGCGTCGGAGGGGGCCGAAGCGGTGCCTAGAGGGCAGGGGCGGGCCCCACCCACGGGTCAAGGTGGGGCCGCGGCTGCCACCCGCCCCTGCCCCTGGGTGGCCCCCCAGGTCGCCCTTTGGTCCATCTGTGTCTTCCGTCGCATAAAAAATCTTCGTAAATTTTGAGGGCAATCCGACGATATTTCCTGTTGTGACTTTTCTGAAATACAAAAAACAGCAAAAACAGGGAACTGGCACTTGGCACCTTGTCAATAGGTTAGTCCAAAAAAATGCATAAAATGATATATTCGATAGTAAAAACATGTGACAATATCACAAAACTAGCATGGATCACTCAAAAATTATAGATACGTTTGAGACGTATCATGGACTCACCGTGAGGTGGAGCTGGAGAGTGCGGAGGCCCTCCAGGAGAAAGATAGGGCCATTGCGTCGAGGGACAGGCAGATCACCGGGCTGAAGGATGACCTTAACCACGAGAGAGAGCACCGGGGGCAGGCCTGGCGAGACTTCCAGAGGGCCAGAGATGAGAGGGACGAGCTGGCGGCCCAGATTGAAACGATGACCGCGCCATTGATGCGCAGACGAAGGCCCTCGCCGTCGCCGAGGAGTTCCAGAAGGACGCGGATGCCCGCCGCATTGCTCTAGAGGGGAAGGTCCAGGAGCTGGAGGAGGCGGTAGCGTTCAGGGACGAAGCCGCCGAGCGTATGAACGTCGTTCGCCGGACCGAGGCCAAAGAGCTAGCTGACGGTCAGGCGACCATGGAGGTGTGCAAGTCGCAGGTGCAAATTGCCTGGGACCAGCACGAGAAAGTATCTGCCCACCTCAAGGCGGCGCAGGACGAGCTGGCCATGGCCAAAGCGGTGCTGGACGAAGAGGAGAGGCGATTCAGGCTTCACCGGCAGGATAATGGTGAGCTCCTACTCCAGATGCACACCGGGTCTTTGAAGGTCATGGAAGCGCTTGCTGCCTTGGGGGTAACTGGCTTGCCCATCATTAGGCCGAGCCACTCCTGCTCCCTCAACCAGTACCCCGCGTTCCTAGAGCACGTGGCCTTGCTAGTTCGTGGCGTCAAGGAGAGCGTGAGCAAAGCCACTCGTCGAGTAGGGGAGAAAGCAGCCCGGCAGGTGGCCATCCAGCTCGTCGCGGCCCTCCACCAGCGACACCCGCTGTTTTCCTTGCTATCCGAGCTGGAGGAGGTGATGCCCGAGACATTGTCCGATCCAGAGGTGACCCGCCAGGTGGACGAGGTCATGGAGCGTATCACCCGCGAGGACGACCAGTGACCCTGGGAAAACCTGACAAGACAGAGCAATACCAAGGACCGTGAACTGCGTTTTTGAGACTGTATTGCCAAAAAGGCTTGCAAACTTGTACTTTTGAATGCAAATAACCTTTTCCAAGATTACATAAGTTTTATCACACTCGTGGAGGCTTAACGCTCTCGGGAAGGATTCATGGGTGCGAGAGCTAACCAGCCATGAGCAAACAGACGGATCTGAAATACTGACACAGGGCGCATCCCCCAAGAGCCCATCATTTTTTTACCACACGGACCTCAGCCCACGACTCCGCTGCCCGAGGGAAACTGACAGCATCGTCGCGGAGGCGCTGCCCAAAAATAAGGCCCGCCTTTGTCTTAGCCAAAGTGCATAAAACAGATGCAGTCAGGAAAAAGCCCGTGCGAGCAAGTTTATACTTAGCTTGATGTCGACTTCCCTTTGGCTATTTCAGTGATCACTTCATCGTGCTGCCGCCGAGGCGGGTCTTCTATGCCGTATTTCAGGCATAATTCTGCCCCATCCTGCGACTTCTCGCGGGGACAGGGCTCCGAACTGAAATAGTTGCATGTCCAGCGGTTCCTTGCTGGGACAGGACTTTCAATGCCGCTGGGTGGCATGGCTGACTGGCTGGAGCCCAGGTGGCGCCGGTCCGGTGACCCTTGTGCTCTGATGCCACTGTGGGGCATGTCTGTCTTGTTGGCACCCCGATGGCGCCGGTCCGGAGACCTTTTGCTATTTACTCGTGAGACCCAGAGGTCATCCACTTGGCGATCCGATACTTCAGAGGGGGTCTACTTGGTCCCGGGTGTATTGCCACGATGTGACCCGGAAGGTCCCATTCTTCTCCAGGGAGATTTTCACAGATGAAAGTTTGATCCCAGCTGGCAGCGGTCATCCTTCGGCTTTCTTGTGTCCGTTGTAACGTCAGTGATGAACAAGAGTCGCCAAAGTCTTAAGTTTGAGTGGAAGTGCGAGTGAAAGTTCTCAAAGATTTCCCCTTCTGTGGTACGGCTGACTTGGCTTTCTTAGGCTTCTTGGTGAGAGGGCAGTCCCAACTGATGTGACCGGGTTCTCCGCAGGTGTAACATTCCCATTTTCCCGGCACTTCTTGGTGTTATTGAATCGTTGGCAGTCATCGATGCTATGCCCAACAGATTTATGATACATGCACCACGGCCCAGGTTGGCCATCCACGCCCAGAGGGATTTTGATCTCTTGCGGCACGTAAATGAGGGGATCTTCGACGGGGGGTCCATCCTCCATGCCCCGGCTCGGGTCCTCCTCCTTCGGAAGTGGCGCTGTAGGTGGTGTTTCAGAGCAGAGTTCCTCCCTCACTCCATGAGTCCATGGGGAGAGAGGCCCGTCAATGCTCGTTGCACTTCCCTGAGGTCTCTCTTCGTGGGTCATCGGGCTGACGTGTTCTGCCGGGGGGACGAACTGAATTCCGGAGGCTTGATTTTTAGCAGATGACATTGATGAAGATTCTTCAAGGACGAAGCCGAGCGCCGGGTATCGCAGATACTCCATAGCAGCTTTGGTCTTTTTCTTTCGTGCCATCTTGACCAAGGGAGTTGCCGACGCAGATCTCGTTGGAGCGAAGCTCTCGAGGAAGATCTTGTCGCGGACGAAGAACTTGACGGGGACCATGGCGATGAGCTTGATGTAGATCTTGACGACGGGCTTGACGTAGATCTCGATGGCGAACTTGAGGTTGATGAAGATGAATCCAGCGCTTGCGCCCACTACCTGGCGCGCCAGATGTCGTGTCTCGGATCACGGACACCGGGAGTAAAGGATACCCCTTTTTTAGGTTCAGCACGGGGCGTGAAGGAGGCTGGAAGACACCTTCCCCGGGAGTACCTCGCCAAGCTCTCCGATCAATGTACAAGCAAGCAACACAGGGACACAGAGAGTTTACCCAGGTTCAGGCCGCCCGGAGGCTAAAAGCCCTACTCCTGCATGTCTGGATTGAGTGGATCATCATGGTGTTGCTTACAATGATGGACTCGGTGTGAACCCTGAAGGTGGTGGCTAGAGGTAGACGACGAGCATATCCTACCCGGAGGAGATCACCTCTCGCTCTAGCCTCTTCGCCCTAGCTAGTCTTCACTTGTGTTCCTTCTGATCTTGTCCTCATCTCTTCCTAGCCCAACCTCTTCCAGCCCTCATGCCTTGGTCCTCCTTTTATAGTCCAAGGGGATCCAACAAGGGCATGCAAGGAGCGTGGGGGGTTTTAGGCGGGAAAATCCTCCAGCGGTCTTTAGGAGGCGACGTGGCATCTTCTCGTCCAAGTATTCCTCCAAGGGGTTAGGTGCAGTCGTCCACCTTTTGGAAAGCGGGGTGCACAGGGGCTGACACCCTCACCGACCATGCCCCCGCGCGGCGCCTTCACCTTCTTGGCACCCAAGTCTTCTAGGAGCTTCCAGCATGAGATGGCAAGCTTATCCTCTTCGCCGTATGGAGGGGGAAACCCGGGAGCGAGACTGGCCTCCTGCCGAGCGTTCGGGCTCTCGGGCCCTCCGCGTTGGTCGCCGGGTTGGGGGTGACCCCGGAAGGTCACTTGGTTCTTTAGCCGTGGTCGTCGAAGTCGCGCTTGCCAGCTACTCGCGGGACAGATGGGGTGGCCCATCTACCGGTCTTGAGTCCTTGCCTTGTCTATCTTCTCGGTGGGCCCACGGGCGGCGGACCCACTTCGGCCGCATTTGGGGAACCCCATGTTTCACTATTGCGACAGACTCGTTTCGAAGGAAAATTAAGTTGTTGGAAAGGGAAATTGCTCTCATATGGAGACCGATTAATCCTAGTTAACTCAGTTCTGACAAGCCTCCCAATGCTCATGTTATCTTTTCTTCAAGTACCTGTTGGGGTAAGGAAAAGACTAGATTTCTACCGCTCTCGCTTTTTTTTGGCAAAGTGACGAGCATAAACGTAAGTATAGGCTTACCAAATGGAACATGATTTGTCGACCAAAAGATCAAGGGGCTTAGGTATTGAAGTGTTAGAATTAAAAATCGCTGCTTACTAAGTAAATGGCTTAGTAAGTTGATCAATAAGGAGGGTATTTGGCAGGAATTGCTGCATAACAAGTATCTCTCTAATAAAACTTTAGCAGAAGTTCAAGCAAAACCGACGGACTCACCTTTTTGGAAAGGACTTATGGAATTCAAAGATGATTTCTTTAACAGGGGAAAATTCCAACTTGGGGATGGTAAGACAATTCGGTTTTGGGAGGATACATGGCTAGGTGATCAGTCGCTGCAAGCTCAATATCCATCCCTTTATAACATCACGAATAGGAAGAACATCTCGGTTCATGACGTATTGTCTGTTGCGCCCCCGCTCAATATGAGTTTTTGTCGATCTTTGACGGGACATAATTGGGTTGCGTTGTCACACTTATGTCTTCGACTCATGGATGTTGATCTATCTCAGTCTTCAGACCGCTTTGTGTAGAAGTTAACCGCTTCGGGGATCTTTTCAGTTAAATTGATGTATGAGGATTTGATGAACGGTCATACTAGATTCCTTCAGACATATTTATGGAAACTTAAGATTCCACTTAAGATAAAAGTTTTTATGTGGTTTCTTAATAAAAAAAAGTGCTGCTTACTAAAGATAACCTCGCTAAACGACATTGGCAAGGGTGCACAAAATGTTCCTTTTGTGGCTCGGAGGAGATAGTAGAACATCTATTTATTGATTGTCCTTTCACCAAAATTATCTGGACAGTTGTTTACAGTACTTATAATATCACTCCACCGACTAATATTACTAATATGTTTGGTAGCTGGTTAAATGGAGTCGACAAACAAACAAAGGCTCGTATTCGTATAGGCGTTTCAGCCATTTGTTGGGCAATTTGGAATTGCAGAAATAATCTTATCTTTAATAGAGCACGTAATTTTCATGTTATGCAGATTATCAATATGGCAGCTCATTGGATTCAGCTCTGGGCCTTCCTTCTCCCGTCGGATCAGCAGGAACTTATGGCTACTGGATGTTCACGGCTCCTGGTGGTCGCTCGGGATATCTTCAGCCGGGCTTCCTAGCAGCATATTAATCGCATTACGCATGTCTAGTTGCTATATGTTGATTATGTTTTGATAGTTGATTTTTGTTTCAACCCTATGTGATCCATGATTTGTAAGAATTGATACTTATGAATACTCTACAATAAATGGTTGTGTGCATCGCTTGATGCAGAGGCCGGGGTTTCATTCCCCATTTCGAGAAAAAAAAGTGTGGGAGAAACGGAACAACATTGGGGAATACACGCGTGGAGGCGACGAAAGGTTACCGTTGCTGGTTGTGAGGAGTGCACGTGAAAGATGAACAACGTCGACTAGAGGAAGGTTCACTACCCACTAGGCGGTTACAAATTTTTATATTTTTCCGTCCATTTCTAGGGAAAGTGAGGAATTCAAGCTTCACTAAGATGCAATGGAGTGATAAGTCCTAACCTTCTTCTACTCGAGCCTAGCCCGACAAAGTTCTAGCTCCACCGCTAAGCGTTATATATACTTGAATGTGGCATCTACTCTTCATAAACATCAGAGCAAATCTACACACTCAGAAGCTTCCAGGAAAACATTCGGCTCACCGGCTTGTCATCAGAGCAAGGTAGAGTTGTCCAAGATGAGCGGTACTAGGACTGCACTACCCTGATGCGCTGCCTCAATGTTCCGCACCTACGGCTTCTATGGCCTTCTCACCAGAGCTAGATCCGCACAGCAACTCGCCGGAAAAAAAATTGCGTGTAGACGTAGACCCGGTGTGGCTCACTAGGTTTGATTCCGTTATTCGCAGCAATAACATGCCGTCACTAGTAGCGGGATCCCTTACATGTGGAGAAGGTTGTGGGCGGGCTAGTTATAGGCTTTGCTAGACGAGATACACGACATTCCTTTGGCTCTCCTGGCTAATCCGAAATTGCATGTAATTAGCTAATCATTTATATCTGTATTTTCTTCTTCCCGTTTTACATTCTAGCATTGATAAATATTTTGGGCATAATATGCAACCCCATAGAGCAATACTTGCAAGTACGTTGGTGTTGCATATGGGATCTCTACTGCACCGTGGTGCACAACGATGGTGCGAAAGGAGGGAGAGAAATGTTACGCCTTCCTTGATAACCCTTAGAACTTTCCTTTGTCACGAAAACAAAGAAGTAACAAAGAAAAGCTTTACTTTGTTCTTTTCTGTATCTTTCAAATTTGTAGTTAGGAATGATACTTTTGTCCCAATGGATGAATACAAAATTTTATGAATTAATAAAATATAATTGAGATTTTTATTGGATGAAATATATTTTGGGTATATGGATGGGTTGTACCCGGAGCAACGCTTACTAGCATGGTCACACATGATTGATGTTACTTCCTTCGTCCTAAAAAAGATGTCACAGATTTGTCCAAATTTAAATGTATCTAGACACGATTTAGTGTATAGATACATCTAAATTTTGACAAATGTGTGACATCCTTTTTGGGACGGAGTGAGTAATAAAAACGTTTACGATAAATGACGACCACAGACATACAATTATATACCTAATAGTGTGCGATATTTCCTATATGCACACGGGTGAGGGTACAACAACCGTGGGTAATAGCTTCATCAATCTTCTACTACTAGTAGGCATGTGCAACGCACGATCTAAAATATAAATCCCATTTCTATTTTAATGTGTTTATTTTGTTACCGGAGCGATGTATTTCATGGCTCGTGTAAGCATGCCCTAGGAACATACAAGACACATGTGTGCATCACTCAAAATCCACAAAACACAACCTTTTGTAAATATTTGCATAAATATTTCAATTCACAAACCACATGATTCCATGTAATAATCAATTTTTTGAAATGAGAGTAAATACCTATAATTTTCTGTTGAGGCACCTAACCATTTGGTATGGACCTAGGGTTGACAATACTACATATTAGATTTTGAGTCGTTTGCCCTGCATCTAGGGATGGTTCCATTGAATGACTCGTGTCATATTGGGTCAGTGGAGTTTCCTCTGAGCCATAAAAAGGCGATGTGCCTGAATGAACAAAAGAGTGCCTAAATTTCATACAAATAAATACTCTTGATAATTTAGCACTTTAAGCTCATGAACAAACCCTGATTTTGAGAAGTGCAATATGGGATACGGGAGTTAGCGTTTGTACCGACTACTGAGTTGGGGGTTGAACCCATGAAAGTTGTGTGAGTGACATTCGTCTTGAACCACATTGCATTTGGTACGCATCATTCCTGTGCAACCAATCGGGATCATCATCGTCATACATATTCTCCTTGTTGTCGAGCATGATTCCGTGGAAATGCATTGGACTTGGTGCTACACCATCTGCAGTTGCTCTGTTATGCAGTTGGGTGACTGCTGATTGTCCGGTAGCGGGCGTATGTGACACAATGTTACTGTCATTGAGGAGGGTAGTACTATTTTTATTCTGCTCGACGCGGGTTTGGCATTGTCGATTTAATATGTCCTTTCTATTCAATGCATACCGTTCCAGCTCCCTCTGATTCTTTATCTCATTATGGTCTGCATAGATGAAAAATAGATCATTATATGACAATACAAGTGAGACATATGCATATGTTGATCATCTTTATCTTTTGATACAGCTGGCAGTTTGTGTGTTCCATTTTCACTGTTCTCGGAAGCGGCAGTCTTTTGTGTTTGTAGGCTTCACGCCGCCTCTTATTAATCCCATCCTTCTGTTGTGAATACCGCTCTCTTTCCCTCTGCCGTTTTAGTTCCTTAGGGTCTACAATAAATCACACAGTTCAGCAGTCGAGTAACAATAGTAAATTTGAGTGACTGGGTTATGACCATTACCCAAGGAGTGGTTGTTGCTTATATCCTGGAACGGGGTGCGCGGCTCGTTGGGAGTGGTAGGGGCCATACAGTTGTTTCACTCCTGTGTATGTTAATAAGAATGCAACGATATTTAATGAGAATGCAAGATCATTTGCTGGCATATATGAAACAATCTTTTTCCGTACTGTGTGTAAATGCTATTGCAATGTGCTACATTCATATGAAAAAATCATTCAAAAGGATGCGACAGGGACACAGTCTACAATTTCTCCTCCATGATATGCTGGAGACCTCATGAACTATGTGTTTTGTTTTCAGGTTAGCAAGGGTTCACATTTCCATTACTCGCATAATCCATTAGAGAGTTGGAGAAATGACTGTTCACAGGGAGAAAGCAGAATGTTCACTGTTTGGCAAATATGACTGCACCTGCGTTGCCAAGTTCGTCAGCGGCGGCGTCTCACAATAGGACGATCTAGCTGATTTCCGTAAAGTTTGCCTTTTTTTTAGCGATGGTTTCATCCGACCTTGAGCCGGACGTGTATTTCCTGTAATAATGTTCTCCTTTTTTCAGAGATGAGATGAGATTGAATGCGGATGCTGTGGGCGTTGATCCTACGGCAGAGTTTCGTCTGCCGTTACAATTTGCTAAATGTACACAGGTCGGTTTTTCTTTTGATTCTGATGGTTAGATCTGATTAAGTGGGCCTAATCGTGTGGTGTTGATTGGTTGGTATTGTTCTGTGTACTGTTTCGGGGTGCACTTAGGAAAGAATATGTTTGCTCTTTTATAGTAGTAGATAGTAGAAAAAAATGACTGCGATTGTGAGCCCTATCGCACACACGATTATACTAAACGTGTAGGATTAACGACCCATTGTGAGCCCTATTAGCGTTCCAAACCCAGTTGTAGTGGACGTACTTTGCTTTCACTGTAGCCTTGGTTGGTGCATCCGACGCGGCTTTTTTCCTCGCAAATGGGATGGGGGCTAAAAAGTAAGCTTTAGGCTGATTTTTGTGTAGAAATGGGCCCAATATGTACAGATAATAGGCTATTTCCTGCTGGGCTGGGGGGGCGACGGCCCAGGTTCGCCCCCACTAAGCTCCGCCAGTGGTTGTAGTTCACTTGACGCGGACAGAATTCCAGGCCAAAACACACGTGTTTCTCCATCCATAATGGGTCCATTTTTTCTCTAGAAACATCCGCCTTTTGAACAGATTTAGGTATGTTTTTTCGAAAAGTTGAACAGATTTAAAAGATACAGATCCCTTAGTCCCTGGAAACACACTCAGGCCAACCACACTTTTTTTAGATGCGAGGCCATTGATCTTGAGTTCACGCTTCAAAGCTTCCCTGCCATGCAATCCACCTTCCCTATTCGATACCTTGGCCTTCCTCTCTCCGTCCATAGGCTAAAAAGAGCGAACATCCAATATCTAGAGGACAAGATTGCAGGAAAGCTACCCACTTGGCATGGGAGAGACATCACCACCATTGGCAGAACAACTTTGGTCAAATCGGTGCTTGCCGCTCAACTAGTCTTCCCGCTCACCATCCTTGTGTTTCCTAAGAGTTTCTTGGAAAGGGCGGAAAAAATTGAAAGGACCTTCCTTTGGGCCGGTACGGACAAAGTCAACGGAGGGAAATGCAAAGTTAATTGAAAAACGGTTTGTAGACCTATTGTAGACCTATTGTAGACCTACCCAACTCGGAGGCCTTGGAGTTCTAGACACCGAAAAATTTGCGAGGGCTCTCCGGTTGCGATGGGCTTGGCTCCCGTTGAAGGATCCGGCTCGGCCATGGGTGGGCCTCGGCACCCTTTGTGATAGCACGGACATGGATCTCTTTTATGCGGCGACCACCATCACCGTTGGGGATAGCAAGACGGCGGATTTTTGGTACTCTCCTTGGCTACATGGGCTCAAACCAAAGAATATAGCTCCCGGAATCTTCTCCCTCTCGAAATGCAAAAAAAATGAACATCCAAAAAGCCTTGCACAACAATCATTGTGTTAGCAAGATCAACTCTTCCCAAGGCTTCACCGTCCAACTTATCCAACAATTCTATGATTTATGGACCGAGCTTCACCATGCGCCTCCGCTTGAGAACAACACCCCGGACTCGATAGTTTGGAACCACACGGCCACTTTTGAGTATTCATCCTCTTCGGCGTACAAGCTCCAATTCGAAGGTGCCATGGCCACCAACATGAAGAAGACGATTTTGGCTAATTGGGCTCCTCCGAAATGCAAGTTCTTCGCTTGGCTTGTCAACAAGAATAGAATATGGACTTCGGATAGGCTCATCAAGAGGGGTTGGCCTAATTGCGGGGCTTGTCAACTTTGCAAGAGAGAAGAAGAGACCGCACCCCACCTTCTCTTCCAATGTCGCTATTCGTTGCGAATTTGGGCTGCTATAAAGGCTTGGATGGGGCTCCCCGAACTAGTCTTTGAAGATTGGTCCACCTTCGACATGGTCAAGGAATGGTGGGAACATCTTTGCCTCTCCAATGGCCATAGGAAGAAGGCAATAGCGTCTCTTCTCATGCTTACGGTTTGGAAAATATGGAGCGAGAGGAATGCGAGGGTCTTTCGAAACACCGCCTCGTTGCCTAATGTTGTTGTAGCGAAAATTAGAGAGGAGGCCTGTCTTTGGGTCATCGCGGGTGCCAAGCGATTGAGTTGTATAATACCACGAGAATAGACTTTTATTTTGGGAACCACCTTTTGGTGGATCCAAGAATTGTTTATCAAACTTCCTCTTAATTAATGAGATGAGGCCAAGCTTTTGCCTCCTGTTCGGAAAAAAAAAACCACACTTTCTTGTTCAGCTGGTAATAATAATTAACACCCTAGCTAGATTAGTTTATGGCGCAGACTCGCCACTGCCAACAAGAACACTGTCGCAGGAGGACACTAGCGGTTTGGCTCTTCTCGCAGGACAGACAGACATACATGGATGATTGATTGCGATGCCCGGCAAAGCAAAGCTAGTCCGACAAAAAAAAACTCAATGTTGTTAGCTCCATCGGACGAGCTAATCCGTATCATTAGTTTAGATTAGGTTAGGTTAGGTCAGTTTAGTGGGCAACAGCATTGGCCACCAGATGTGTTATACCTAAATATTCTTCATTGGGCTGCTGTGGCCGATTAATTTTGCTTTGCTTTACGCCTCCTCGAGGGAAAAGGGATGTCACTGAAACTGGAGATGAGAGCTACGAAATGGTTCGACTCCCACCACATAAACCGTGACGATATTCTTTTGGCCAAGCCGGCCTCCACCAGGATTTCTTTCATTTGAAGCGTTTACCGTATAGATTCCCAGCGTGATTATTAGGACCATATATTTGTTCGAAACATAAGGCTTGGTATATTTCTGACGATCCAAAATCCAAAAAAAAAATGAATCTTTTAAAAAGGATAGTCAAACAGAGCTAGAAGGATGGATTAAAGTAGTGGTTTTAGTGAAGTCTGGGGAGGGGAGTAGATTAGTCGAGTACACACACACACGAATGGGTCCTAGAATCGTTTGCACGAGTTGGGGTGATGGAATTATTCGCGGGCTAGCTACGGACAATGGTGGCAAGGAGGGAGGAGGATCCTGGCGGGGCCGGGTCGGCACGACGTTCTGTCGATCGAGGAGGTGGGCACCGGCGCTACTGCTTTCAGTCTCAGCTCAGCCAGTCGAATCGGAGTGAGTAATTAATCATGGTTTGTTCTAGTAGTGCTGATTAATTAACGTGAAGCTTACTCGGTGCGTGATGCCGTGATGGGCTGTGTGCCCCGCTCTTGCGAGGCGAGATTAAAAACAGGAAAGTCCACTGCGCCTGCTCCACGATGGAACGAGGTGAGATCCACTGTTGGGAGGGAGGATCTGATGCAAGCTGACAGAACGCCGGCCTGCCTGCGCTGCCACGGACGGCCGGCGTGGCACCCATCATCATCCGTCCACAGCGACGGCGGCAGAACATTTAGCGCGCGCCATGAGCGGCAGCGGCAGCGACTTGTTTAGGATGCGGGACAGAATTTATTTTTAGACAGATTCAGCATGCCTGGAAAAGGACGAACAGGGCAATGGGCTCTTTAGTTTATAGGGTTTTGCTAATAAGTCGACTGAGAATTAGTTAAATCTCAGTCGCCTCCTTAATCATTAGATTTTATGTTGTGATTTGCGTTGCTCTCGGAGTTGCACATATTTTGCAACTGTGTGCAACTGTTCAGATTTAGTTAATTTCCAGCCGCCTCCATAACCGTTAGACTGTATCGCGATTTGTGCTAGTATGTGAGTTGCACATGATTTGCAAATGTGTGCAACTGACTGAGCTTTAACGAAATCTAAATCGACTGAGAACTTAGAGCATCTCCGGGGCCTCCAAACAGGTCCTTTTACCCGTTGGGGTGCCGGACACGAAAATCGGTCACATCGGTACCTCCAAAGCTCTCTTCCGGTCCAAATTATGTCCGGCACCGCCAAGCGAGCCTCTAACTTTAGGGCCCGGCTCGGCGGTGCTGCACAGTGTCCGCACCGCGCCTCCGACAGGCAGGGTCCGCCTATCATACACACAGAGTGGCATAACCGACAGTCATTTTGCGTTCCCACCCTGTACTCTTGTTTTTCCTGCCCGGCGATTCGCGCTACCGCTGCCACTCTCGCTGTCACCATCTTCGCAACCCTTTGTCATCCCCACCCGCAAGGTGTCCTCCGAGTCATCGTCGCTCGCCACCACGCCCGGCAGTCGTTGTGCGTCGGCGCAAACTCTTTCATGTCGGTGCGACCAATTTCTCCCTCCCGCCCACTCGCCCGCATGGTGTTCAGTTGTTTCCCAACAATCATTTTTCCTTTTCATGTGACTTATTTGATTGTTATGTTTCACCAAATGACAGAAGAGATGATCACCCTTGCCTTGGATGATGAGGAGAATGAGTAGGTCATCTGCATTCTTTTTACGGTGGCGGAGGAGGAAGCCGAACCCAAATGCGGAGGTTCTAGGTTGGAAAGAAGCGCAACAAGAACATGCATTGGGCAATGGGACATATGATGTTGTTCAATGATTATTTTGTGTTCGAGCCGGCAAGCGATGATCGTGGTTTCCGTCGATGCTTTAGCATGTAGAGGAGAGTGTTCATAAACATTGTGCATGGTGTTCGAGACTATGATGACTACTTCGACCTAAAGAAAGACTGCACCGTACTTTTTGGATTCTCATTTATTCAGAATCGAACTTCCATGATACAGTGTCTTGCATACGGGGCTCCCGCATATTCTTTGGACGATTACCTCCATATGTCTGAATCAACAGCCATTGAAGCCACTTATAAGTTTTGCAAGACGGTGAATGCAATGTTTGGAGCGCACTATCCGAGACAACCAAAGAAACAAGTGAGTGCTCGAAAAGATGTGGAGCGAGCATTCGGTGTGCTCCAAGCCTGGTTTGCGGTTGTCAGGTACCCTTCTCAATCATGGTCGCTAGAGCAGATGTGGGAGATCATAAATGCTTGTGTTATCATCCACAACATGATCATCGAGAGTGAACGTGATTTTGACGTGATCTTCAAAGAGCCGTATGAATACCAGGGGCCACTTGCCGAGCCATAGCCTAGCATGCCGCACGTATTCATGCAATTGCTCGCCATACATCAAGAAATTAACGATGGAAACGTCCATGCGCACCTGCATCATGATCTAGTCACGCACCAGTGGACGCGCAATGCCAGAGAGGACGATGAGGAAGAGGAGCCCGAAGTTGTTTAAAGCACAATTTAGATTTAAACTTTATTATTATAATAAATATATTTTTATTATTGAACTATACAATTATTTTCTTATGTTTGTATAGAAATATGGATATATTGAAAATTTTGATCGGTCTGATCGTTTGGGGTTCTGATGTGGGAGTCAACAAAAAATGCGTGGAACAACTATCCATCGCCTTACAAAACGGACAGAATTTAGGATGCCGAACACAATTTAAACACCCAGAGATGATTTTTTGGTTCTAAAGTCGAAACACGCGGATTTGTCATCACAAGAACTCGCGCGCACATGCCCTCCTGTCATGCAATGCACCTGTCCGAAACAAACTATAAACTTTGGCCTAAAATAATTGTGACCCAACATGTGGAGGAGACACGCACCTTCTCTCTCTTCCACAGTTCCGTTCCACCTATATGTGGGCCATCTCGTGTGCCCCGTTCACGCACGCACACCCATATGCCTTTCCTGAGGGCAGCACGAGGCTCCGGCCCTACCGCACACATGCCTTGCCCTCCCTCCCTTCCCTCCTCCGTCTAATCAACCCAAACACATACACAGTGCGTCACTTGCTCGAAAGCAAGATCGAGAAGATTCCTCAACTGTGCAACGCACAAACACGGCAAGCAGCAACCGATCACAGGGTGGATCGATGGCGACCTCGAATCGATGCTCCCAACCCAACCAACGACTGGGCCGGTGACGGAGCAGAGCAGAGAGATAGATCTTCATCCGAGTCTGTGCCCAACCGATCCCACCAGTGTTGAGGTCGATCAACCTACAGCGCAACGGGAATCTCATCTCATGTTAACAAACAGGAGGCAGCCAGCAGCGGTCAAGTGAGACACCACATGTGTGCGCCCGCGCGCGTACGTGCGCCCCATATACAATCCTCGCTAAATGTTAAGTGCACCAACCAAAGTCTCTTTCAATGGTGACGGATAATGGCGCAAACTCATCCCTTCCCTTTTACCCCGGATTCCATTCACACAAGTGTAATAGGGTTTTAGATTTGAACTTTCACGATAAGAGTGGTTTTTATTAAACCCAAAACTCCACACCGAGACGATACAGTCATAGAGGGTTTTACACCCGACGACATCGAATATATATACAGAATGTACAGAGCCAAACACACACCGAAGAAGGCTGAATATATGGTCACACACGATTAGTATAAAACCGACGGAGATGAAGAGATGATTAACAAACTAAAGATACACCCAAACAGTGGCGGAGGCAGAATCGAGTCACGTCCCGGGCTAAATGTGTCTAAGGAGTTGCAATTAACGGTAAACAGTGGTAAAATACTACAGTATGGAACAGTGCTACAAAGGATTGCAGTGTCACGACCAGGGCCATGGCCAGGGTGGCCCGGGGCCTGGCTCCGCCCCTGCACCCAAACATCCTTGTCCACCTGCTCCCGTCGCGTACACATCAAGAATAGACAATGGATGGAGCAAATGTGTATACTAATAGATGACATGCAATGAAGATCAGTTCTTACCATAAAAACGATATCAATCTAGTAGCCACAGTGGCCAAATCAAAAAAATTGTCGTTCTCATCCGAATGAGGATTATCTACTTGCAATTAGTATCCCATAACCAATGGCCAAAAATATGTGCAACACTATGAGGTTGTTGCGCAAATAAGAAGCCACCTAGACAACTAACCATATAGAACAGAAGAAAACATGTTTGATTTTCTCACAATTGCAACAAAAACAACATTTTTTGCTCCGAGTCAAGTTGCACTTTTTCTGACATTATCCTCAATTAAGATCACACCACCATGAAATTACGACATGAAAACTCTAGTTTTCAGGGAAACTTCATTTTGAAAATTTGTACGCTATTAATGTCTAGCACATCGGAATGTACAAGTGTTGTATACACGGAATCCAATGAGAACTTTACTTTTTGATGCAAACTCGTTCAGATTTCGTCATGATCTTGCAATAATTGGACCATACAAGTCGCCCATATCGGGCATTCCATGCGACAAGGTACGGCCTAACCAAATCATGCATAAACGTCACATTAGGTGGGGAAGAGCTCACCACATGTGTAATCACTCGCTTTTGTTACTAACGATATGGTACAAGGTTGGATATTGGTCGCGGAGAGTGGCATTACATAGTCATATATCCTCACGAAAATGAATCTCAAAACCGTCCTTGATAGAGAATGATCTGAATCAAAATAAATGTTTCTTCATCGGAGTCAAACATGCCCAAAAATCAAGCCTCCCGCTTTACAAATAATTTGGGAGATGGCTTCCGAGGCTATATATTTGTTCCCAGGGGCGGAGCCAGGCCCCGGGCCACCCTGGCCATGGCCCTGGTCGTGACACTGCAATCCTTTGTAGCACTGTTCCATACTGTAGTATTTTACCACTGTTTACCGTTAATTGCAACTCCTTAGACACATTTAGCCCGGGACGTGACTCAATTCTGCCTCCGCCACTGTTTGTTCCTTAGGAGGTTTGCCAAACCCCATGCTCAATAAGGAGCTTCAAAAGCCATTTAGTAAGTAGATAAGTGTTCTTAACCTCAAGATCTTGAACACAAGACCATCCTGATCTTTGGGATGGCAAATAATATCTTATTTAGTGAGCCTACATTTTGTATTTCTCTATCACCTTACCAAAAGAATGTGGATAAAAAATAATCTAGCCTTTCGAGGGCCTATTTTAGGATTTAGAAAGAGGAGACCTATACAACACCATATTACTTAGTAATGAGTTTGTAAGTACGAAGCTTCCTCTGACATAGAGGAGCTTTTCTCTCAAGTGATTAATTATTTTTCTAAATGCTACACAACATGTTTTAACTAGGCAGTAATTTGAGTTAGAATTCTCAAGTAATACGTAATTGACCTTGCTCACGACCAAAGAACTCAACGTATTGAGTGGCGGTTTCATGTGCTTCTCTGGAGAAAATAAATTCACTCTTACAGAAATTAATATCGGGTCCTGACAGCTACTCGAGATCTGAATGTATATGTTGAAGATTCTTAGCATTTTTCTGTTATTTTTATGGTGATCCAAATCGGTTATACAGATAAGGCCGACAGCTTCTGACGAGTAGAGCATAGCATCACGGAGTCTGAAGTTGGCCCAAAACCTGCCCGTCCTGTAGCGGGGACGCACGGAGGCGGGTGCGGGGGGCGGCAGGCCCCCGCGGTACAGTACGAGTTGTAACCGACCTAGACACGTATAGTTGCCGACCTGGATTAGGCCATGACCACTATAAATACATCTTGTAAGCCGCCGCACGAGATAAGCCACAGATTGTAAATCTCGGCAGTTTGTAACCTCACCCGATATAGTAAAGTATTGCTGGCTGGTGCCCATGGTTTTTTATCTTCCTTGTTGGAAGGGTTTTCCACGTTAAAATATCGTGTCCCTATTGGTTTGATCATGCCTAACTTTGTCGTTCATTAGCTATCGCGTGTAACATTTTCAAGACCATGTTGCATAAATAGTATTGTGGCATCAACATATTGCATGATCAAGAGAACACCATTCACCATATGTGGCACCACTCTTGCAATTTGACCATTGTCTTTTGCACACTCAACCGGAAATGAGCATATCGACCATAATATTAAAGAAGTCGTTCATTCCCACACTGAAACAACGGACCCATTCGCATTGTTTGGAGAAACCCTTCATTCTCGAGGTTTCTTAAAGAAAAGATCATTTGAGTTTGCCGTAAGCCTTTCTCAAAGTCCATTTTATAGATCATGTCACTCATTTTCATCTGTGTAACTTATGTGCATTGTCATGATGGGTTACAAATCATCGAGGATGTTGCTATCTTGCATAAATGTTGTTTGAGTCAATCGGATCACATGTCTACCATCGAATTAAGCTTATGTTTGGTAACATTTTTGAAAAAAAGTTAAGGCAAATTACGGAGGCAAATAAATAAGTCGTTATTGTTGGATCCACTCTCCTTAGCTTTAGGCAAAAAAAAACTTTCACTATACTTTAACCTAGAGAAATCCACGCGTCCAGCATGAAAAAATGTCGAACAATGCACAAGTCATCCTTTATAATATTCATGAAGTTTTTATAAAACTCTGTCGGGAAGCCATCCGGGGTGCAAGATCCGTTGTGCTCCATTTGGGAAACAACAACTCTCACCTCCTCCTCCTTGGATAAAGGTGTATTGAGATGTTTTCCGCATCTAAAACCCGTGTGATATATTTTTTTAAATCTCGTAAAAAAAAGAAGTTACCTTCATTCAGATCCCCCAAAAGTCACATGTACTATTTCGTTATATAGGCTTTGTGTTGCTCATGCCCTAGATCCTACTCTCATCTTGTTGGAGACAGCAAATACACTTCTTCCTATGGTGGTCATTAGATACCATATGGAAGTATCTCGTTTTATTATCTTTTTCAAGAAAGGATTAAGCTTTGGATAGTTGGTACCACCACTAGTGGAAACCCCCCCCCCCCCCCTTTAGTCCCGGTTGGTTTGGGCCATTAGTCCCGGTTCCCCAACCGGGACTAGCAAATCGGGACTAATGCTAGTCCCGGTTGGGACACGAACCGGGACTAATGGGGGGGCACGTGGCCCGGCCGGAGGCAGCAGGGCGGAGGGGCTTTAGTCCCGGTTCGTATTACAAACCGGGACTATTGTCCCGGGGCTTTAGTCCCGGTTCGTATTACGAACCGGGACTATTGTCCCGTCAGATTTTTTCACTTTTTTCAGAAATTTCAGAAAATTGTTTAAATTTGTAAAATCAATAATGCTTATTCTGTAATTCATAAAAATATGAATAAAATACCAAAATGTTCAGAAAAATAAGACCTATTTGAATATTTCAAATGCATGCATGTTTAAAAACTTAAATTAAATATTTTTTAGAACTAAAAAAAGCCACTACTAGTTAAATATGGGGAACCAGTATTACACATCATCGTCACGAATATATTACAGACATCTCATTCGTCGTGCTTGGTCAAACATATTACAAACGGTACATGTAGTACACACGAGTTTCATTCTTATATATATATATATATATACATCTCTTTTACACTCACTATTTAATTTCAACCTAGCTTATAGTAGTATTCTCCTTTCGGATCTAGGACCTCTACATCTAAGAATCCGGCAATTTCCTCTTGAATTGCTCGTACGCGATCCTCTGGTAGAAAGCCTTCTTGCAACCGTTCGATCTAATTAAAAAAGGGTCAATATATATGAATGAAAGTAAACACAATTGATGGAAATAAACTAAAATTATGAATATTGCATACGCACTTCAAGTTGTTTTAAGATTCTGCCCTTCTCACAGCACGTCTGACGAATGAACTCGCAGACGTAGTATCCACATAAATGATTCCCACTTCCCTGCCTCAAGCACTTTACGGGAACAGAGTTCAATCAAAATAATAATCAAGAATGGTAATGGTATTGAACTAGAATCAAAGAGATGCGCGGATCTAGGTAGTAATACTTACATTTATTTGTTTAAATGTAAGCTCCTTCGCCCAATCACCCCTAGCCCTGTCGGTGAATCGTTTCCAAGCTCTGCCCGGCAAAGAAAATGAATAAAGGAGTTATATATTAATTACTTGCTATCAGTAAATGAACGGAAAGTTGCCGATATAGTGCCATAATATGATTGAAATTACCTCTGGAGGCATTCCTGCATGTCCGCCCAATCCTTAAGGGGTTTATGTAACGAGTCCATGCAAGTACTACTCCTTTGTCAGGCATAATGATTAGCAGAATAAAGTGGAAGCTGCGCACGTATAAGTCATCAATTATACAATTAACATCGAGAAATTAAGCGAAATAGAATGTGTACAAGACAGTAACACTTACTTGAAGTTGTAAGGAAATAGTATTTCTCTTTTGGTTTCGTTAAACCGTAACGCATGTACCAAGTTATTCTCTGTATCATCGTAAAAATCATGGAGACTTGCTTCATGAACGTAATTTGGGTCAATGAAGCCAATGTTATAGATTTGTCCTCTTTTGCATTGGAGAATCTTCATTCTGCATAATTAATATAGTGATGAGTAAGATTATAAATGCAATGAACGAGGTGAGCTAGCTAGAGACATAATTACAGAAATAATACTTACAGACAATAGGCACTGATGATAGCTTTGTCAAGGGCATCTTGTTGGTATAACTGAAATAATTCAGAAAATTCAATCATTACCACGCCAGCTCCATGCCCGTAATCCTCGTTCTTATATCCCACGTAGATCCAATTTCCCCCTTTCTTTGAGTCTGTCATGTACCAACTATGCAATCTTCGCATTTTTGTTGGTAGATCTTTGACTAACTCAGGTTTGACGAGAGGATGCCCGTGCCGGTATTTGTATTTTGGAACTATTTCTTCGTGAAATTGTAATTGGTCTAAGTACTGAGCAATAGACATGCCCCGAGCAGAGGCTGCTTCTCCGTACAGTGCAACAAACTCAGGATCGATGCCGACCGCACGTTTGCTCGACCCCACCTCGGTATCGGAAAACACTTTGAGCAGGGGGCACGATTGTTTTTGCTGTTCTCCGAGCTGGGCAACTGATTTCCGGCTTGCACTACCATTCTTCGACCGCTGTTTATTTGCCCGAACCGACTTGAGAATAGAGCGGTCATAGTCTGGTGTCATCTTTGGCGGGGGTTGTTCAAGGGTCTTCAACATTTTTAAGACGGCGGCTTTTTCTTCTGGGGTGTCGGGGAACTCTGGCGCTTTCAGCTTCTTTAGCTTCAAGTTAGCAAACCACTGGTCCGTTTGGGCTTTTGCGATCGCCTTATTTTCCTCCACCGTACAGTCGTAAGGTCTCTTGGGAAGATTCTTATGAGGTACTTTTGGGAGGGGTGACCTTGTATGTTTCGGTGATCGGTTACCACTCCTCGTAGTACGCGGCGGCGGAGACGGCTGCTCTGGAGACTGGTGAGGCGGCGGAGACGGCGCCTGAGGCGGCGACGGCGGCGAAGAGGACTGTTGCACTGGAGAGTGGTGAGGCGGCGGAGACGGCGCCTGAGGCGGCTGCGGTGGAGAGGACTGTTGCGTTGGAGACTGGTGAGGAGTCGATGGCCTTGGCGGCCAGTTTGGAAGCACGATGAATTCCTTTGGCCATAAAATGGTCCCTTTCCTGGCTTCTCCAAGTTCAACCACCTCCCCATCTTCACCTGCAGGGTGTTCCAGCTTCAGCTCCTCAAATCCTTTACTAACTTCATCCACCCCGACAACAGCGTAGCCATGAGGAACCGGGGAGCAATGGAAAGTTGGTGTAGGTCCAATTGGTACGGCATAGCCGACCGCCACCTTCATGGTTAAGTTGAGCACTTTCACATGTAGCTCACAAGGTGTGCTCTCCGTGATATCATCCACTGGGTAGCGACGAAGAGGATCCATCGTCAGTGCATCATCATCACCAGCCGGGACCATGCTCGAAGCCACGCTGCTTTTCCGATATGATGGGTCGGTAGCATCGTCTGCAGCTTCTACAACGTGCTACTGAGATAGGCCGGCAGTGCCTTGCTGGCTAAGTCGGTCAATTTGATCTTGCTGCCGCTTCATTGTTTCTTCTATATGACGCAGCCGGTCTGCAGCAGCGCTTGCTTCCCTTGCCTCCCTTTCCTTTCTCCTCAGATGACTTCTATCGGGAAATATTTTCCTTTCTGCAGGAAACCCATGTACCCATGTCTTGGAGCCTGAGGTGCCTCGTGTTTGTCCTTCGTGTTCGGGATTCCCAAGGGCGCGTGCAAGCTCGTCATTCTCTCTATCGGGACGGAACCGTCCCTCTTCAACATCCTTTACTGCTTTCCTAATTTCTTTGATGGATAGTAGGGGATTATCTTTGTGTCTTCTGTTATATATGCACTTTCCTTCTGCGTCCAATGTGCCCCCATGCCCGTAAAACCAATTTCTTGACCGTTCGATCCATCCTTCTTTTATAGGCTCTAGAAAGATCCCTTTAGCCAGCAGGTCGGCCTCAAGTTTATCCCACTTAGGCATGGAACAGGCGTAGCCACCAGGCCCCATAGTATGGTGGTACTTCTTTTTAGCAGCATTTGCCTTATTTATTGCAGACTTTGACTGAGCTTCCTCCAATTTCTTGTACGCCACAAAATCTTCCCAGTAGTCTCTTATCTTCTCATACCCGTGATCGAAATCCGGAGTTTTATCTTTCAAGATAAAGTCGATGTACAATCTTTTCTTAAATTTGTTGAATAGCTCGGCCATCTTCTTAAGAGCCCACGCCTTGACTTTATCTACTAGAGCTTTTTTTCGGGCATCCATCTCCTCCTCATCTGACTCCCCCTCCTCTGGATCCACCTCTGGCAACGGCAAGGTGAAATTAACCATGACCTTTTCAAAAAGGCGTTTTTTGCCTTTGGGGCCGAGCCAGCTAACTTCAGGATCCCTTGGCTTATTCCATTCTCGGATGATCGGGACGTAGTCCCTAACAACAACACCGCATTGCTTCACAAATTTTGTTCTAACATCAATTGGAGCAATGGGTTCGCCGTCTGCAGCGACTTCTTCGATCCTGTACCGGAGATGGTCCTCCAACTTTTTGGTTGGGCCTCGTTTCGTCCTCACAGAGGATTTGCTCGATCCGGATGGCTAAAAGAAGAAAGACCGTTAGTATGTGTATATAGACAACAGAGGCTAAATTAATTAATATAAATATATATGCACCTCGTCGGAGTTTGTAATAATCAATGTTGCACCGGAGCCATCGGCTTCTGCCTTGTCGGCTTCTCCCTCATCGGAGACGCCGAGTTCGGCCTCTTCCCAGACGTTGGAGACGCCGTCTCCTCGGTTGAGAGACTCATCCCCCTCACCGGAGTCATTCAGAAAGTGACTTGCGTCATCCTCGCCGCGGATCATATCCTGGAGGATATTTTCCTCATTTTCATCTCTGCCGTGTGGTTCCATAGTTTCTGCAAAATACGAAAGTTATTTTCGGAGCCGTCTCTGCCGTGTAGTTCAGAAAACTTGTAGGAATAGAATGGTAATAGAAGGAAAGGCGCGCGTTGCTGCGCCCGTTGTTTCTAAGCGTCGTCATGGTGATATGTATGACAAATAATTCAGCATTTCATCTTGTCTGAAACGGAACAAAATTGAATTGTAGTAATAATATGACACCTACGAAATAGGAATCATTAATTAACTACACATTTCGATATCATTGTACTTCACATGAACATCACTTGAGTAAAATTGTACACAGCTCCAATTACACGGTGCACCGATTAAAAACATCAGAGTATACAATTCTATCAATTCCATCAATTTATTCAAATAATTCCATCAGTTCATACAAAACTGTATCAAATCCACTTATATCGTAAATAAATATGAAGCCTAAAATTATTGGATTTTGGATAAATATTTATTTATACAAATATGAAGCCTAAAATCATAAATAAATATGAATCCTAAAATTAACTAACTAAAACTAAAACTAACTAACTAAATTACTAACTAACTAAAATTACTAATGCACTAATTTAAATTACTAACCCTAAAAGCAGCAGCAAATTCAACAATTTAAATTACTAACTAATTTAAATTATTAACTAATTTAAACTACTAACTAATTTAAATTACTAACTAAAACTATCTAACTAAATTACTAACCCTAAAAGCAGCAGCAAATTCAACAATTTAAATTACTAACTAATTTAAATTACTAAGTAATTTAAACTACTAACTAATTTAAATTACTAACTAAATTACTAACTAAAACTAACTAACTAAATTACTAACCCTAAAAGCAGCAGCAAATTCAACAATTTAAATTACTAACTAATTTAAATTACTAACTAATTTAAACTACTAACTAATTTAAATTACTAACTAACTAAATTACTAACTAACTAAATTAGTAACCCTAAAAGCAGCAGGAAATTCAACAATTTAACTAACTAACTAAATTGCTCACCTTGCGAATTGGCAGCTCGGGTTGGAGAAGGGGCAGGGGAGGAACTCGGGCGCGCTGGAGCAGGGGATCGAGGAGAACTTGCCGGAGACGAGCAGGGGGAGCAGCAGGGGCACGGAGGCGGCTCACCGGAGTCGAGCAGGGGCACAGCAGGGGCACGGAGGCGGCTCACCGGAGTCGAGCAGGGGCGCAGCAGGGGCACGGAGGGGCTCCTCCTCGGCTGGAGTAGGGGCACGGACGGTGGAGGAGCTCGGACGGCGGAGAGGTGGCGCGGAGGAGCGGGCGGCGGAGGGCGGCGCGGAGCAGCCTGACGGCATCGAGGGCGGGCGGCGGAGCGGAACAGCCTGACGGCGTCGAGGGCGCGGCGGAGTAGCCTGACGGCGTCGAGGGCGCGGCGGAGTGGAGCAGCAGATGCTTTAGCAAAATGACGAGTTGGGGGAGAAGAAGAGGCAGGCAGTTTAAATAAAGTAGAGCCTTTAGGTCCGGTTGGTACTACCAACCGGGACTAAAGGGTAGGCATGAACCGGGACCAATGCCCTGAAAATTTTAATGCCCTGGAAATTTTCAGTTCTGAATGTTGTTCCCGCCTTTTTTTTTTTCTTATTAAGGTGTTTGAATATGAATTTCAAATGGTTCTGAATTTGAAAAGACTTTCAACATAAAAAGTGTTTAAATTTGAATAAATAATCCAAAACCATTTTCGGTTTTCTAAAATAATTATTCTAACTATAGAAACTATTAACCATTTTGTCATTTTCATTTGAGATTAGAGGTGAATTCATTTAATTAAAATTTTTGGAATTTGAACTTAATTAAGTCATTAAACTTATAAATTCAATATCTTTTCATATGTTTATCATAAAAAATGCAATTAAAATATCAAATTGTTGATAAAAAAATGTAATCTATCTATTTATGACAAATTCATTTTTTTGAGATTAGAGGTGAATTCATTTAATAAAAAAATTTGGAATTTGAAATAAATTAAGTCATTAATTAAATTTATAAATTCAATATCTTTTCATCTGTTTATCAGAAAAATGCAATTAAAATATCAAATTGTTGATAAAATGTAATCGATCTATTTATGAAAATTTCATTTTTTTTAGATTATAGGGGAATTCATTTAATTACAAAATTTGGAATTTGAACTGCATTAAGTCATTAATTAAACTTATAAATTCAATATTTTTTCATCTGTTTATCAGAAAAATGCAATTAAAATATCAAATTGTTGATAAAAATGTAATCTATCTATTTATATAATTTATATATGTTCATTTAATTTATATCTATTGAATTAATTTATATCTATTTTTGCCATATTATTGAATCTCACTAAACTTTCAACATGAAAAGTGTTTAAATTTGAGCTCCAACGGTGCATTTGATACGGTACAGAATGACAACAGTGGATCAGTTGTCCTAACAATCTTAGTCATACTCCTGCCTAGGCCTATAATACTCGTAGTCGCCGTCATCGTCGTCGTCGCTGTCATCGTACTCATACGGCGCTCGTGGCTCGAACCTCGACGGGTGAGCGCCCGCGGACTGCATGTTAGGGTAGCGCAGGCGGGGGTTATCGCCAGCCATGATATAGTTCATAACGCCCTGGAGAGTCCGGCCAGCCCACCACAGCTGACGGCCGGCCTCGTTGAAGTCTGAAGGAGGCGGGCCGTCCCCCTCGTACTTGTCGAGTGCCCTCTCACGCCGATTGATGAAGAAGACTTCCCAAGTCGGGCGGTAGTCGGGATGCCAGCCCGGATCCATCCGCTGCTCCGGTGTGAGCTCGAGGTAGTAGTGGTTCGTGATGGCCGCCCGGCGCGCCACACCTTGAGGGACAAGAGGGACCGGCACGCCTCCGGCGCTCAACATCCAGCCGGCGGGGACGCGGTAGCCAGGCGGGCAGGGGTAGTTCGAGGCGGAAAGATCCTCCGCCTGACGGTAGGTTAGTATGGTGGAAGCCATGGAAGAGTGATGAGGTTGCAAATATGAGTTTAGATGTGATATGGCAATGGCGGCCAAGCCTACATATATATAGTGAGAAATTGTGGGAAGACGAAGGCGGGAAGCGGTGGAAGAAGCACACGGATCGTGTGTTTCCTTCGAGCGCTTGTGAGCCGTTGGATTAGAGTTGTGTTTCTTTCGAGTGCTTGTGAGCTGTTGGATCATCTGCACACGGATCGTGTGTTTCCTTCGAGCGCTTGTGAGCCGTTGGATCAGAGTTGTGTTTCTTTCGAGTGCTTGTGAGATGTTGGATCGTGTGCACACGGATCGTGTGTTTCCTTCGAGCGCTTGTGAGCTGTTGGATCAGGGCCTTTAGTATCGGTTCGTATTACCAACCGGGACTAAAGAAGCACACGGATCGTGTGTTTCTTTCAAGCGCTTGTGAGCCGTTGGATCAGGGGTGTGTTTCTTTTGAGGGCTTGTGAGCTGTTGCATCTGCACTCCCACCTCATCCACAGGTACACCTTCTAATCGCCTATAAATAGCGACGTCCCTGCAGCGAACGGCACACAACGAGCGTCTACCTTTGCCACCGAACCCAATGGTTGGATTTAGCCTACCTGCTGGCATGTTCCCTGGCATTATTGTGTTTGTCCATGTTCGTCGGCCAGCCATTGGAGCCACCTCCTGTAGGTCGGTGAATAAGGACAACACAACGACGCTATTGGAAACACAAGCCCTCAGGTAGGTTGAATCCAACCACTGGATTACGGTGACACAATGATGAATTACCGAGGAGGTGGGAGTGGTGGTGGTGGTGGAAGTGGTAGCCATGCCCCTTGGTTGGATCCAAGCAGCTGCAAGGCGCTCTGATGATCTACAACATTACCAACACTTTTTGGGACGGTCGTTAGATCATCAGAGAAGTCTTGCAACTGCTTGGATCGAAGGTCGATTTGCTGCTCACGACGACGCGAGACGGATGCGCAAGCTTCCAGATGGGCAAAACCAGTGTTGGATCAGCCACATGACCATATATAAACCGTGTGTTTTGTGGAGAACAACCGATGCTAAAGCTCTGTTTTGCCCACATGACCCTATATACACTAAAAATTTTCAACCTAAACATCAGTACTAAAAACAAAAAAAATGAGAACTACTAATCAAAATAACAGAACTGAAAAAAAAGAAAAAAACTAACCTTTGCAGCGGCCGGAGCAGGGCTACGCGGCGGCCGGAGCAGGGCGTGGAGCAGGGCTACGCGGCGACTGCGGAGCAGGGCGTGGAGCAGAGGAGGGAGCAGGGCGTGGAGCAGAGGAGAGCGGCGACTGCGGCGAGGGAGGAGGCGATGGGCCGGAGCAGAGGACGGAGAGGCGATGGGCCGGGGCGGCGCGTCGTGGAGCGGAGCAGGGGTGGCGGAGGTCGACGCGGCGAGGGAGGAGGCGATGGCGTGGCCGCCGGCCGGAGCAGGGTCGCGTCAAGGAGGAGGCATCGGCAGCGTTGAGGACTTGCCGATTTGGGGAGCGAGGCGTCGATCCCCTGCCACTTAACCGTTCGAAACACCTTTAGTACCGGTTGTTCTCTACAACCGGTACGAAAGGGTCTTTAGTACCGGTTGTAGAGAACAACCGGTACTAAAGGTCTGTTTTGGGCCGCGGCGAAATTTCGCGCGCGAAGCCCACCCCTTTAGTACCGGTTGTACTTAACAACCGGTACTAATGGGCTTTTGATTTTTTTTCCTCTAGTTTCTTTTTTCTTTCTTATGTTTTCTGTTTTTTATATCTATTTGGTTTCTATTTTGTTTTTTTCTCTAGTTTCTTTTTCTTTAATATATATTTAATTTAATTGTCTATAAAAAATAATAATTATCTATGTATTTGTTTTCTGTTTTTATATCTATTATCTATTTGTCAATGTCAATGCGTAGGGAGGGACTCGTGTCCTCCCCAGCGCTGGGGTAGGACACGTATGTGACTAGGCAGCGCTGGGGGAGGACACACATGGCCAGGACAACGATAGGGGAGGACACGTGACTGACACGAGTCGTGACCGCAAAGCCCGCCTTTAGTCCCGGTTGGTAACACCAACCGGGAGTAAAGAAGCACACGGATCGTGTGTTTCTTTCAAGCGCTTGTGAGCTGTTGGATCAGGGCCTTTAGTACCGGTTCGTGTTACCAACCGGGACTAAAGAAGCACACGGATCGTGTGTTTCTTTCAAGCGCTTGTGAGCCGTTGGATCAGGGGTGTGTTTCTTTTGAGGGCTTGTGAGCTGTTGGATCTGCACTCCCACCTCATCCACAGGTACACCTTCTAATCGCCTATAAATAGCGACGTCCCTGCAGCGAACGGCACACAACGAGCGTCTACCTTTGCCACCGAACCCAATGGTTGGATTTAGCCTACCTGCTGGCATGTTCCCTGGCATTATTGTGTTTGTCCACGTTCGTCGGCCAGCCATTGGAGCCACCTCCTATAGGTCGGTGAATAAAGACAACACAACGACGCTATTGGAAACACAAGCCCTCAGGTAGGTTGAATCCAACCACTGGATTACGGTGACACAATGATGAATTACCGAGGAGGTGGGAGTGGTGGTGGTGGTGGAAGTGGTAGCCATGCCCCTCGGTTGGATCCAAGCAGCTGCAAGGCGCTCTGATGATCTACAACATTACCAACACTTTTTGGGACGGTCGTTAGATCATCAGAGAAGTCTTGCAACTGCTTGGATCGAAGGTCGATTTGCTGCTCACGACGACGCGAGACGGATGCGCAAGCTTCCAGATGGGCAAAACCAGTGTTGGATCAGCCACATGACCATATATAAACCGTGTGTTTTGTGGAGAACAACCGGTGCTAAAGCTCTGTTTTGCCCACATGACCCTATATACACTAAAAATTTTCAACCTAAACATCAGTACTAAAAACAAAAAAATGAGCACTACTAATCAAAATAACAGAACTGAAAAAAAAGAAAAAAAACTAACCTCTGCAGCGGCCGGAGCAGGGCTACGCGGTGGCCGGAGCAGGGCGTGGAGCAGGGCTACGCGGCGACTGCGGAGCAGGGCGTGGAGCAGAGGAGGGAGCAGGGCGTGGAGCAGAGTAGAGCGGCGACTGCGGAGAGGGAGGAGGCGATGGGCCGGAGCAGAGGACGGAGAGGCGATGGGCCGGGGCGGCGCGTCGTGGAGCGGAGCAGGGGTGGCGGAGGTCGACGCGGCGAGGGAGGAGGCGATGGCGCGGCCGCCGGCCGGAGCAGGGTCGCGTCGAGGAGGAGGCATCGGCGGCGTCGAGGACTTGCCGATTTGGGGAGCGAGGCGTCAATCCCCTGCCACTTAACCGTTCAAAACACCTTTAGTACCGGCTGTTCTCTACAACCGGTACTAAAGGGTCTTTAGTACCGGCTGTAGAGAACAACCGGTACTAAAGGTCTGTTTTGGGCCGCGGCGAAATTTCGCGCGCGAAGCCCACCCCTTTAGTACCGGTTGTACTTAACAACCGGTACTAATGGGCTTTTGATTTTTTTCCTCTAGTTTCTTTTTTCTTTCTTATGTTTTCTGTTTTTTATATCTATTTGGTTTCTATTTTGTTTTTTTCTCTAGTTTCTTTTTCTTTAATATATATTTAATTTAATTGTCTAAAAAATTGTAATAATTATCTATGTATTTGTTTTCTGTTTTTATATCTATTATCTATTTGTCAATGTCAATGCGTAGGGAGGGACTCGTGTCCTCCCCAGCACTGGGGTAGGACACGTATGTGACCAGGCAGCGCTGGGAGAGGACACACATGGCCAGGACAACGATAGGGGAGGACACGTGACTGACACGAGTCGTGACCGCAAAGCCCGCCTTTAGTCCCGGTTGGTAACACCAACCGGGAGTAAAGAAGCACACGGATCGTGTGTTTCTTTCAAGCGCTTGTGAGCTGTTGGATCAGGGCCTTTAGTACCGGTTCGTGTTACCAACCGGGACTAAAGAAGCACACGGATCGTGTGTTTCTTTCAAGCGCTTGTGAGCCGTTGGATCAGGGGTGTGTTTCTTTTGAGGGCTTGTGAGCTGTTGGATCTGCACTCCCACCTCATCCACAGGTACACCTTCTAATCGCCTATAAATAGCGACGTCCCTGCAGCGAACGGCACACAACAAGCGTCTACCTTTGCCACCGAACCCAATGGTTGGATTTAGCCTACCTGCTAGCATGTTCCCTGGCATTATTGTGTTTGTCCTTGTTCGTCGTCCAGCCATTGGAGCCACCTCCTGTAGGTCGGTTAATAACGACAACACAACGACGCTGTTGGAAACACAAGCCCTCAGGTAGGTTGAATCCAACCACTGGATTAGGGTGACACAATGATGAATTGCCGAGGAGGTGGGAGTGGTGGTGGTGGAAGTGGTAGCCATGTCCCTCGGTCGGATCCAAGCAGCTGAGCTACAACATCCCCAACACTTTTTGGGACGGTCGTTAGATCATCAGAGAAGTCTTGCAGCTGCTTGGATCGAAGGTCGATTTGCTGCTCACGACGACGCGAGACGGATGCGCAAGCTTCCGGATGGGCAAAACCAGTGTTGGATCAGCCACATGACCCTATATATTACAACCGCTACTAATGGGCTTTTGTTTTTTTCTCTCTTATTTTTTCTTTCTAATGTTTTCTGTTTATTTTTTCTTTCTTATGTTTTCTGTTTATTTTTTCTTTCTTATGTTTTCTGTTTATTTTTTCTCTCTTATTTTTTCTATCTATTTGTTTGAGATTAGAGGTGAATACATATGTATGAATATCACACACATCTCCGGAAGTTGATACTTTAGGTCGCAAGTTTTCAAAAGCAAGTAGTAACCTAAACTACGATCACAGACAAGAGAACTGCAATGGCGATCACAGACTCTAAAACTAACTTCGACCGGTTCCTGAGCCGCGGGGTGCTGAGCCGCCGGCACTGCGCATCCAAAGAGAAGGAACCCTCACAGGGTCATAGCTCACGTGAGAAGGAACCCTCTGAAGAAACGACCACCTACTGTCATACTGCCTATCCAATAGATACATGTAGCGACGGACGTGCTCATCCTCCTCCCTGATACGGTGACGTACCTCCTCCTCGGGGGCCGTCTCCCTCTGCACCGAGCATGGCCCACGCGACTGCCACCACAGAAGATCCAGGTCGACAACGTCACCCGGATTCCTCACCAAGCTGCGTGTCCCGGAAGGTAGCACCTCCCAGTGCCAGCCTGGTGGAGCCCAGTCCCGCACATCGCCCCTCTGGTCCAACATGGACATCATCGCCGAGAACACCTAAGTCAAAAACCCTAAGTAAAAATTTTGTTACAATGGAAGAGTGATGAGGTTGCAGATATGAGTTTAGATGTGATATGGCAATGGCGGCCAATCCTACATATATATAGTGAGAAATTGCGGGAAGACAAAGGCGGGAAGCGGTGGAAGAAGCACATGGATCGTGTGTTTCCTTCGAGCGCTTGTGAGCCGTTGGATCAGAGTTGTGTTTCTTTCGAGTGCTTGTGAGCTGTTGGATCGTGTGTTTCCTTCGAGCGCTTGTGAGCCGTTGGATCAGAGTGTGTTTCTTTCGAGCCCTTGTGAGCTGTTGGATCTCAAGCAGAAGATAAGGCACACATATCAACGCTCCTTTAGTCCCGGTTCCAGCTACCAACCGGGACTAAAGATGAAGATTTCCCCTGATCTTTTAGCTATAAATACCCACCATGAGGAGGATATGAAGAACAAGAGTACGGCTAGTCCGGAAGGCAAAGACCGAATACAAATCATTCGGATTCCCTACATACGTCCTACGGTGCATTTGATATGCGGGCACTCTCTAGCCATCGTAGGGCTGTATCACTACTAGGGAAAAGCTTACCCGTGGCGCACCAAAATGTCTTACCCGTGGCGCAGGGGCCTGCGCCACGGATTGCCACGCCACGGGTAACCACACTTACCCGTGGCGCAGGAACAGATGTGCGCCACGAGTATTTCCCATGGCGCACATGTCTATCCTGCGCCACGGCTAAGGGGAAGTATCCGTGGCGCACCGCTTACTCATGCGCCACGGCTAGGGTGCGCCACGGCTACCTTCTGTCATGCGCCACGGCTAAGTTTTTTGTATTTTTTTATATACAGAAAATACGGTATTTATACAAACAGTTGTTAATACAGATATATCACATTACAGGAAATTCATATTCCAATATTATATAGAGAGAAATATTATTACACAAAGTTGATCACAGTCACAGTTCATCGATCATATTATTACATATCCAGTAGGTAATACATGAAGCTTAGCTAATTTCAACATGAACCTTCTGATTCATCGAACTGTACTGAGTCGACGGCGGCGCTACGCATCCAAAGAGAAGGAACCCTTACAGGGTCATAGCTCACGTGAGCAGGAACCCTCTGAAGAAACGACTACCTACCGTCATACTGCCTAACCAGCAGATACATGTATCGACGGACGTGCTCGTCCTGCTCCCTAATACGGCGACGTACCTCCTCCTCGGGGGCCGGCTCCCTCTGCACCGAGCGTGGCCCACGCGACTGCCACCACAGAAGATCAGGGTCGACGACGTCACCCGGATTCCTCACCAAGCTGCGCGTCCCGGAAGGTAGCACCTCCCAGTGCCAGCCCGGTGGAGCCCAGTCCCGCACATCGCCCCTCTGGTCCAACATGGACATCGTCACCGAGAACACCTAAGTAAAAAATGCTTAAGTCAAAATTGTGTTGCAAAAGTAATATTAAAATTTACGAAATGCGAGAAGTTAACAATGGAAAGCCTCATATATCATTGCCGTGCAAAACAAGGCAAAAAGAGTGTGTACAAGACCATGTATTAATACAAACACTCCAATTGTATATACTACACGGCATTGTAGACACTCTCCTTGCCTTTACCATGGCATAGTTTAAATCATCGGCTTTGTCAATTCATAGAGAAGAAACAAAATGATTTGAGTTTATGCCTCATACTTAGATTGGACACACATTGATCAGGAACGGGGCAAGCGGACCAAGTAAGAGTATGCACAAGATGTTTATTTGTGCATATCACAAGGTCCGCTAGCACCTCCCTGAATCACATAGTGTGACACAACATTTTAATCATCGGCATTCAGAAAGAGAGAAAAAACAAAATGATTTCGGATTTGCGCCTCATACTTAGGTCGGACACACAAGTAGACCTGCAGGATCCTCGGCAATTCATTATTGTGTCACCCAAATCCAGTGGCTGGATTCAACCTACCTGAGGGCTTGTGTTTCCAACAGCATCGTTGTATTGTCTTTATTCACCGACCTATAGGAGGTGGATCCAATGGCTGGCCGGTGAACAAAGACAACACAATAATGCCAGGGAACATGCCAGCAGGTAGGCTAAATCCAGCCATTGGGTTCGGTGACAAAGGAAGACGCTCGTTGTGTGCCGTTCGCTGCAGGGAGGATAAAATGCCTAGTGTCACAACATTTTAATCATCGGCTTAGAAGAAAAAAACAAAACAAAATAAAAATGACTTAGATTTTGCGCCTCATACTTAGGTCGGACACTCAAGTAGACCTGCAGGATCTTGTGAGCCAAGTATGATGCACAAGACTTGGTACTTGTGCATATCACAAGGCTCACAAGACCTGCAGGCCTACAACTTAGTGCCACAACATTTTAATCATCGGCTTTCGAAGAAACAGACAAAACAAAATAAAAATGACTTAGATTTTGCGCCTCATACTTAGGTCGGACACACAATTATTAGTAGCCCTGAAGGATCGGCCGAGCCAAGTAGGATGCACAAGACTTGTACTTGTGCATATCACAAGGCTCGGCAGACCTTCAGGGTTACCACATAGTGCCACAACATTTTTAATCATCGGCATTCGGAAAGAGAAAGAAAAAACAAAATGCTTTCGGATTTGTGCCTCATACATATTTAAATTGGACACACATTTCAGAGACGGAGCAAGCGAACCAAGTAGGATGTACAAAATATTTATTTGTGTATATCACAAGGTTCACTAGCTCCTCCCTGAATCATACAGTGTCACAACATTTTAATCATCGGCTTAGAAGAAAAAGACAAAACAAAATAAAAATGACTTAGATTTTGCGCCTCATACTTAGGTCGGACACACAAGTAGACCTGCAGGATCTGGTGAGCCAAGTATGATGCACAAAACTTGGTACTTGTGCATATCACAAGGCTCACCAGACCTGCAGGCCTACAACCTAGTGCCACAACATTTTAATCATCGGCTTTCGAAGAAACAGACAAAACAAAATATGAGAGTGACTACCCAAGTACAACTCCACTCCTTATCCCTTAATGCCAAGCCCTGAGGAGGATGGACTGGCTAAAGCAGAACAAGCATTTCCCAACTTTCCTCAAATTCAACTACTGCGATCCGGGGAAGAAGAACTGGCATGACCGCACACAGCTGCTCCTCCCAGTCAAACACTAACCCAACTATGCAAACACCACATATTAGCATCTACAATTAGAGAGTCTCCGGCGATCAACACCGAATGCAGCAATTGGGGGAACAATCAGCGTGAATGCACACTGTTCGTCCTCCCAATCAGCAGCACCAATCCAACCCACACAAGCAAAGTTGCTTCCCAACTAACACGCGATTCCGTCAACGATCTGACCCTCGGAGCTCACAAATCAAACACCGGGAGCTGATCCCTAGCTAGTCCCCCCGCACACATCTGCTCAGAGCTCCGGGGCAGTTGTCTGCCGCGCTCGCACGGCCGAATTAACCGGGAAGCAGAGTGAGCTACAGCTTATTATGGCGCAGGGGGTGGGGGGAGGCGTGTGTGGCAGACGTGCTCACCTTCTTCTCGTAGGGGAACGGGTGCTCGCCGGGGAGCTCCTCGACGGCGTCGGGCTGCGCTGCCGCGGAAGCCTGGTGCGGGCCGCTGCGGATGCGCGGTGCTAGGGACACCGCAGAGGCCGGGTAGAGGCCACCGCAGCCTCGGCGTCGGGAGGGCCGGCGGCGGCGACGGGAAGAGGTGGCGGAGCAGCGAGGAGGGTCGGGGTAGATGGTGAGGAGGGGGAGCGGGAGCGGGAGAGGAAGCGGGAGTGGGCCGTGGCGGCCGCAGCGTTGAGGCCGACGGTGTGGTCCGCCCGCGTCGATCTAGGGTTCAGACGGACGAGGGCAGAGAGGAGGCGGGGATCGATGTGTGTCCAGGGGAGGCTCTTATTTCCCCGTACATCAACTTACCCGTGGCGCAGTGTATTATGGTGCGCCACGGCTACGCTGCTACCCGTGGCGCACATGTTTGTGCCGCGCCACGCCTAAGTACGCGCAGGCCGGCCGGCCAGGGCCCATCTTAGCCGTGGCGCACTTATTAGAATGCTGCGCCACGGCTAAGTTGGAATCAGTGGCGCAGGCCCGGACGGTGCGCCACGCATACTTAGCCGTGGCGCACCATTCTGTTGGTGCGCCACGGACACGTGGCTTACCTATAAGCCTTTTCCTAGTAGTGTATGCAGGTGAAACCGTGTGTTTTGTTCTATCTAGAAATCCTTCAGTTCATCGACCGAATACAAGCCATCAACTGTGATGATATGTAACACTTTTGGGAACCAGCGGCAAGGGCTTCTTTGATGATATGTAACACTTCTCACCAGTTTTTGTTGCAGCAGAAAGAGTGAAGCGGAGCCGGCACGATGCGCAAGTGGGCGCTCTCCTGCGCGCTGCTGCATGGCGGAGGACGACGGCAACCAGCTGTAGGCACTCACGAGCCACCGTTGGGCTGTATGCAGGTGAAACCGTGTGTTTTGTTCTATACAGAAATCCTTCAGATAATCGACCGAATACAAATTACATAAATGGTTTAATGCATTTGGGAACACTCGATCATACATATATTGTGTAATGCATTTGACAACACTCATACATAAAAAGTTTTTTAGAACACTCATGCATTTGACATGATCTCTATGATCGCTTCTTCGGCCGTAACCATGGAGTTTCTTCATTATGTAACGGGATGCTTGGGTTAGTTTTCACTGTGAAGGGCGGAATTTCATCAAACTTATTATAGTCTGCTGACATGTCTGTCTTGTCCTCGACTCCCACGATGTTTCTTTTTCCTGAAAGAAATATGTGACGCTTTGGCTCATCGTGTGATGTATTTGTTTCCTTATCTTTTCTTTTTTTCGATCTGGAGCTCATGTCCTTCACATAGAAAACCTGAGCCACATCATTGTCTAGGACGAATGGTTCGTCTCTGTACGCAAGATTCTTGAGATCCACTGTTGTCATTCCGTACAGCTGGTCTACCTTTACCCCTTCTCCATTCATGTTGACCCAACTGCACCGAAACAAAGGGATCTTAAAAGTAGTTCCATAGTCAAGTTCCCATATCTCCTCTATGTAACCATAGTATGTGTCCTTTTGTCCATTCTCGTGTGTTGCATCAAAGCGAACACCACTGTTTTGGTTGGTACTCTTTTTATCTTGGGCGATCGTGTAAAATGTATTCCCATTTATCTCGTACCCTTGGAAAGTCAATACAGTCAAAGATGGTGACGCGGCCAATAAGTAGAGTTGATCTCCAACATCGGTGTCATTCATGAGATGTAATCGCAACCAACTGCCAAAAGTCTCCATGTGTTTTTGTTTAATCCAGGAGTCAGGCTTCCCTGGGTTTTTGGAGCATACAATATTCTTGTGTACCTCGATATACGGAGCCACGAAGGTGGAACTTTGTTGAACTGTGTAGTGTGCTTGAGTGAAAGAATGCCCGTCCCTACATATCATTGCTTTCTTTCCTAGCGTGCCTTTTCCACTAAGTCTCCCCTCATGCCGCGATTCAGGAAGACCAATCGAATTAATGTCGGGAATAAAGTCAACACAAAACTCAATGACCTCCTCTGTTCCATAGCCTTTGGAGATGCTTCCTTCTGGCCTAGCACGGTTATGAACATATTTCTTCAAGACTCCCATGAACCTCTCGAAGGGGAACATATTGTGTAGAAATACAGGACCGAGAATTGCAATCTCATCGACTAGGTGAACCAGGAGATGCGTCATAATATTGAAAAATGATGGGGGGGAACACCAACTCAAAACTAACAAGACATTGGACCACATCCTTCTGTAACCTTGTCAGACTTTCTTGATCGATTACCTTCTGAGATATTGCATTGAGAAATGCACATAGCTTCACAATGGGTACTCGAACATTTTCCGATAGAAGCCCCCTCAATGCAATCGGAAGCAACTGCGTCATAATCACGTGGCAATCATGAGACTTCAGGTTTTGGAATTTTTTATCTGCCATATTTATTATTCCCTTTATATTTGACGAGAAGCCAGCCGGGACCTTGATACTGCTCAGGCATTCAAAAAATATTTCCTTCTCTGCTTTCGTAAGAGTGTAACTGCTTAAGTAATGACGCCCTCTATCCGTATGCTTGTTGTTTGGGTCTTTCATACGCTGCTGGTCCTCCCTTGCTTCCGGTGTATCTTTTGTCTTCCCATACACGCCGAGGAAGCCTATCAGGTTCACGCAAAGATTCTTTGTCACGTGCATCACGTCGATTGAAGACCGGACCTCTAGGACTTTCCAATAGGTTAGCTCCCAAAATATAATTTTTTTCTTCCACATGGGCGCGTGTCTGGTAGCGACGTCTTTCGGAACAGATTGACCGCCAGGACCCTTTCCAAAGATTACTTCTATGTCCTTGACCATACCAAATATAGCATCACCGTCAGGGAGGTTAGGCTTCTTCCGGTGATCTGCCTCACCTTTGAAATGCTTGCCTTTCTTTCTTACGGGATGATTGGCTGGAAGAAATTGACGACACCCCAGGTACACGACCTTCTTACATTTTTCCAAATATGTACCTTTAGTCTTATCTAAACAGTGCATGCATGCGTTATATCCCTTGTTTGACTGTCCTGAAATGTTACTAAGAGCAGGACAATCATTGATGGTTACGAACAGCAATGCTCGTAGGTCAAATTCCATCTGTTTGTGCTCATCCCACACACGTACACCTGGTATGGCCCACAACTGCAAAAGTTCATCAACTAATGGCCTTAGGTACACATCAATGTCGTTGCCGGGTTGCTTCGGGCCTTGGATGAGAACGGGCATCATAATGAACTTCTGCTTCATGCACAACCAAGGAGGAAGGTTGTAGATACATAGAGTCACGGGCCAGGTGCTGTGACTGCAGCTCTGCTCCCCAAAAGGATTCATACCGTCTGTACTTAGACCAAATCATAAGTTTCTTGCGTCACCTGCAAAGTCCGAGAACTCTCTCTCGATTTTTCTCCACTGCGACCCATCGGCGGGGTGTCTCAACTTCCCGTCTTTCTTACGCTCTTCTTTGTGCCATCGTAACAACCTGGCATGCTCTTTGTTTCTGAACAGACGTTTCAACCGTGGTATTATAGGATCATACCACATAACCTTAGCAGGAATCCTCTTCCTGGGGGGCTCGTCATCGCCCTCAACATCACCAGGGTCATCTTGTCTGATCTTGTACCGCAGTGCAGTGCATACCGGACATGCATCCAAATTCTTGTACTCCTCACCGCGGTAAAGGATGCAGTCATTGATGCATGCATGTATCTTCTGCACATCTAATCCTAGAGGGCAGATAGCCTTCTTTGCTTCGTACGTAGTCTCGGGCAATTCGTTATCCTTTGCAAGCTTCGGCTTCATTATTTTCAATAACTTCTCAAATCCCTTGTCAGATAAACCAGTCTCTGCCTTCCATTTCAGCAATTCCAGTGTGGTACCGAGCTTTGTGCTGCCATCTTCGCAATTTGGGTACAGCAACTTTTTGTGATCCTCTAGCATGGCCTCCAACTTCAGCTTCTCCTTTTCTGTATCGCATTCTTGTTTTGCATCAGAAATGACCCGACCAAGACCATCATCGGGCTCATCTGACGCCCGTTGTTCTTCACCTCTTTCTTCATTGTCTTCCATCGCAGTATCACCGTATTCTTCAGGGAACATAGGATAGTTCTCATCATCCTTTTCTTCTTCATTGTTTTCCATCATAACCCCTCTTTCTCCGTGCTTGGTCCAACAATTATAGCTGGGCATGAAACCTCTCCGAAGCAGGTGGCCTTGAAGGGTTCTCGAGGAAGAGTGCTCCTTAACGTTCCGACAGTCCACACATGGACAAGGCATAAAACCATCATCTTTGTTTGCCTTAGCCACATGGATAAATTTATGCAGGCCTGCAATAAAATCAGAACTGCGTCGGTCGCCATACATCCATCGCTGCCGTTCATCCATCTCCATATCATATAATTAAGTTTATCAAATACAATTAGAATAACATATTGAATACTGAAATGACCACCGTACATCGACATATGCAATATTTCTGTATCAATTATAGATGAAAAGGATAAAGTTGCTAACCTCGGTCGAGGATATCATTTTGTGTGAACTTAAGTGTGGCTCGGGCATTTCATCGAACACATCTTGTGCGTGGCAAAGGAAAAAAAACTAGCACCCAGTTCCCACCAATCCAAGCAAAAAAAAAACAGAGGAGAGGAGAGAAGAGAGGGGGTTACATATAGGCAGGGGAGGGGTATTAGTCCCGGTTCGAGACACGAACCGGGACCAAAGCCTCCGCGACAGCTTTTCGGTATTTTTATATATAGGCAGGGGAGGGGTATTAGTGCCGGTTCGAGACACGAACCGGGACCAAAGCCTCCGCGACAGCTTTGGTCCCGGTTCGTGCCACGAACCGGGACTAATGTCCCCAACCGAACCGGGACCAATGCTCCATGGGCTCCTGGCAGCTCGAACCGGGACCAATGCCAGGCATTGGTCCCGGTTTATCACTCAACCGGGACGAATGGCTGGTTCGGCTCTGTCCGAAAGGTGGTTTTTCTACTAGTGCACTTAGCTCCTCTTCATAGATATTATCAACAATCGTTTTCTGGGTTCTCAAACTCAATCTGACTAGTTGTCGTGGCCACTCTGTATTATTTATCTTCGAGGAGAACACATTGGAATCTTACCAATCCAAAATAATATTGTAGGACAGGACTATGCTAAGAAAAATCTAAGAGAAAGAGATTTCACAGTGAAGCTTGCCTCGTTTCAACAAGTAAAAAGGAAAACCCATGCCGCTAAAAATAGAAGAAGAGTTAGACATGTTGAAAACCTAGAGTGCCAAACGACCACACGTTTCTTTAGAGTTGGGTTAACTGACGAATCAAATGCTAGCCTGAGGAAACCCTCTCGCCCTGGACAATCAGTACTTGATGCGTGTTTTGTGCCGACAAAAATGAATACGGTGGAAAACGACCTTGTGAATGATGACGATGATGAGCCACATGTTCATTGTCGTGTGGTATACCTGTCACCCATCTACATTTGTAAAAAGGCCACACTTCCTCTTGATAAAACTCCAAGTCCAATGCTAAGGGCAACTCCAACGCGCCGACCCATTTTGTCCGTTTTGCTCCGTTTCGGTTCGTTTGGGCCGAAATCAGAGCCCAACGCGCCGACGCAAACGGACCGACGTCCGTTTTTTCATCCGCACCGACTCAATTCCGGCCCAAATTTGAGCCGGATTTGCGTCTGCACGGACGCGTCTAGATGCCGCGCGGAGTCCTGCCCGTTGGACCCCCCGACCCGGTTGTCAGTCGCACCGAGCGGCCAACCACCGTCTTAAAATGTGACGGGAAAGGGCTTTATATGGCCGCCGGCGAGCCAAACCCTAGGTTCACAAACCCTAGCCCCCCTGCAAACCCTTCCCCAGCGACGGCCACCACACATCCCCGACCGCGTATCCCCACCTCCCCCTCCCGCCTAGATGGATCCACCTCTGCCACCGCCGCCGCAGCACCTCCTAGACCAGATCAAGCGAGTGCGCAAGGGCGCCACCGTGGCACTTTCTCACGGTGCATGGTCACGAGCCCGCGTGGGTTAGCATCCCGTCCTACCGGGCTCCAGAAAGGCTGCCGGAGGAGGCAAGGAGGGCTATGGAGGCGGCGTACTCCGACGACCCAGACCCCGAGGGGGATGCGTAGCGGCGGGTTCCGATGCCGGTCGAGGTGGTGGAGGGGGACAAGGAGGTGCAGCTGGCCGTTCGGTGCTCGTTGGACTCGTTCCGTGCTGAACGTGCCCGGCAGAAGGAGTTCGGCAAGCAAGAAGCGGCCGACTTGGAGCGGGCGACCATAGAGTCGCTCATCTATGCCCGCCGCAAACGCTACCGCGATGGCGCCGCCTCCTCTCCCGAAGAGGGGACCGGCAGCTGCCACTGAAGATATACAGCCGGTGGCGCCGCCTACGCGCGGCTAATTTTATTAAAATCACCGGCGATGCTAAGTAAGCCCTACCACTAAATGGGGTGCGCAAGGGGAGTTGACAGGATAGGCCACTGTGCTGGTCACCTGGCAGGAAGAGCCAACAAGTCCGTTCCCGGCGCCGGCCACTAGGCCGGAGGAGCCAGCAAGTCCGTTCCCGGAAGTCTTCCTGTAGTTTAATGAAGTAGATGAAATTTATGTTTTTATGTAATATGTGTCCTCAAAATTATGTAATCTTTTAGATTTGTCTATGAAATGTAATGTTAGATTTGAAAGAAAAAAACCTGGGGCGGTCGAAATGGATCGGCCCGTTGGGTGCAGTGGCCAGAAAAAGTTGGACAGGGACGGAGCACTCTCCGTTTGCCGACCCAAACGGATGAAAACGGACCAAAAAGAGGTCTATTTAGGTCGGGGCACCTCCAACGGGGTGACCTAATTAGTCCGCCCTTGTCCGTCAGAAACTACGGTCTAACGCGGCGACATATTTGTGTTTATGTCCGCTTTACTTAATACTTTTGGGTGACATGCTGGATAGCGACCCCAGAGTGGATTATTAGTCATAGATGCAGTTGGATGACGGTCTATGTATTTTGACGTAATGCCCATATTAGATGAAGCGGTGAACTATATTGTTTTATGATAGCCTTGTTGTGCGCCTACAATTCTGTCAATTGCCATGCTGTAATTTGTTTACCCATCATGTATATCTTTTGGAGAGACACCTCTAGTGAACTATGGACCCCGGTCCTATTTTCCTACATTGCTTACAACCGTCTTCATAGGTTTTCATCATCATTTGCTCGCTGGTCATATTTCATCCTCATCATATTTTACACCCACATTTAATTCTTTGTGTTTGGCAAGCCGGAGAGATTGACAACCTCTCTGTTTTGTTGGGGCAAAGTAGTTTGTTGGTGATTGTGTGAAGGTCCACGTCAATAATCGAGAAACGGTGCTATTGACACCTTGCTGAGCCTTCTCCAAGTCCTACTGGTTCGACAACCTTGGTTTTGTAATCAAGGGAAAATTTATGCTACGCTGCTTCATACCTTCCTCTTGGGGTCTCCCAACAGCAGTCAGCAAGATGTTTTCTGACGTCATTGCCGGGGACTTGGAAGCTTCAGCTAGGGGAGTTTCACACATACTTTCACTTTACTTTGTTATTGCTTGCCTCGTATTTTTTTTGTTAGCCTTGTTTTGCCTTTTGTTTGTTTTAAAACTGAAAAACACAAAAAAAATTAAAAATTCCAGCACCTTGTCTATTTCGGTTTTACCTTGCTATCATGACTAGTCCTTCAGATATGACATCCTTGGGAGAGATCCTTACCTTTGAACAAAAGGTTGGAGAGAGTTTTAAAAATGCTTGGGAAAGAATTACAGAACCTTACAAGAAAATGCAGCCCAGAATTGAATTGAGTGTTCTCCTAAACATTTTCTACTTTGGTCTTACATCTGTGTATCAACATGCTTTAGATGTTATGGTAGGAGAAACCTTCTCTGAATTTGATGCAATTAAAGCCTTTAGAATTGTAAATGGGCTAGCTATTTTCCCTATGATGGATAAAACGGATAAGGTTATTGAAAAATTAGATAAAATGGAGAAAACTCTAAATGATCTTGCCATGAATGAGAAAGAGAGCACCTTTGAAGTTAAGCAACCTCTTGCTATAATGAAAAATGATTGGGAACCTTTTATTAGAATTGAAATTGATCACCAAAACTTTCTAGCTTATTGTGACCTAGGTTCCACTGCTTCAATCATGCCAAAAGTGGTGTATGATTCTCTTACCTACAAGACTATGATAGATTACCCATTTTATCACTCTCATGCTAATGGGACTATCTCTAAAATTTTGGGGAGAGCCAATGGAACCCCTGTTGTATTCCGAAATAAAATGTTCCCCATTGACTTTATTATATTAGAAAAATCCCAAGGGAATATAGTTTTAGGGAGGTCTTTCCATAAGGTTCCTGAGTGCTTTATTAATGTTAAGTATGGATTTATGAAGCTCAATTCTACCATTAACCGGAAGTTGTTTTTCCTTTGTAAGGTAAAAGATGAGCTCATTGAAGGAGTTAATGATTTTGATCTTGATACTATTGATAAAACTTGAATTTGCCCTTTCTGCCTAGCTAAAAGGCGTTAAAGAAAAGCGCTTATGGGAGGCAACCCATTTTATTTTACCTTCTGATTCTTTTTGGTTTATTTGAGTTTTTGGGTGATGTTACTTCTGTAACAACTCCCTTGTATCTTTTGTTTTGGTTTTTGGTGCCAAGAATAGCCTCTAAAGAGATGAAGACTGATTTGTGAGTTTGCTGTCCAGAAACAGATTTCTGTCCTTCATTGTTTGAAAATCCAATACTTCACAGAACATTATCTGTGGCTGAAAATTTTTGACAGCAAGCATCAGGGTTTTTTCTACCTTTTTCTAGTTTTAAGTTTTCTGATTTGAGGTCCGAAGTGCGTCGAAAAAATTCATCTTTATAGTTTATTCTGTTTTTGACAGATTCTGTCCTCAGTTTTGCATTGCTTCTTTCGCGGGCAAAGTGAAGCTTTTTCAAAGCTAGAGCTTTACTTAGACCTTTGTGACAGTAGCTAATGTTGTAAAAAATGAGTTCTTGATATGTGCTTTGGAACTGAAGGAAGATATTGTTTTTGTGGACTAACCCCTTAATGAAGTTGCTATAAGTTTTGCGTGAAGGAAGTTTCAAGTATCCAAGTGCGAGGTGATGAAGGAAGATCGAGAAGGAACAAAAGCCTAAGCTTGGGGAGGCTCTCCATGGACCCTCCTCTGAAATATTCAAGAAGTTACAAGCGTCTAAGCTTGGGGATGCCCAAGGCATCCCCTTCTTCATCAACAATCATCGGTTTCTCTCATGGTACTATATTTTTATTCCTTTACAAATTATGTGCTGTTCTTGGAGCGTCGGTTTGTTTTTACTTTCAGTTTTTTGTGTTAGTTTTCTGGTCCTTGCAATAATTTTGATCCATGCATGCTTGTTTGGGAGAGAGACGCGCTCCGCTTTTTCATTATACACTCCTGTGCTTCACTTATATGTATTGAGTGTTTAGCCTTTGTCATTTATACTTTTAGCTCTTGTTTTCAAGCATCTCTTGTTCAGAGCTGTTAGTTTTTGTAGTTAGTAAGTTTTTCTCATGTTGCTTCACCCTTTTGTTTTGTTTCAAATAAGTTGATTGGTGTTTGGTTAAGTGGAAATTATCATGTAGGAAGTGTAAAAAGTGCTGCTTTATCTTGTAGACCATTGTCTTGAATCTTTGATACTTGGCAATTGTTTATATATATGAAGTAGATTAATGCTTAAACTTGTGGATCATCTAGTAAGAATAGATTAGTAAAGAATTACCGTAAGGCTTTAAAATTGTGGTGCTTGTCCTGCTTGGTAGTTCTCAAAGTCTAGATATTATTTTGCAAAGAGTTGGTTTGGCTAACAAGGTAGACGGTGTGAAGTCTAGTGGTTATGCATGATGTATATCTGTAGTCATTCATTGAACCAAGTTGACGTTATGTGTTTGCTTGATATCCGGCTAAGCCCAAAAACTCTGTACTGATAGGGAATACTTCTCGTGCATCCAACTCCCTGAGCCAAAAATCTTTGCCATTTGTGTCCACCGTACCTACCTACATGTGGTATTTTCCTGCCACTCCAAGTAAATTTCTCATGTTCTATCTTTAAAATATTCAAAATTCTCCTTTTTGTGCCCCTGTTTTTAAGCTCATGAGGAAGCAGTAAGAAGTTGGTTATAACTTGTGGCAAGCAAGGTCATTTCCCCCCTTTCACCCGGTGTTGATGGTTCACGTCCTCACTTGAATTAACCCGAGACCAGATTAAGCAAAATATAAATATAACTCACCATTCTCCTCCGCACAATGAAAATCTGAGAAATCAGCTCAAACATTGGTTAGTGGTGAAACAAAAGAGAAAGAGGAATGTACTCGTTCCTCTAAAACCAGCCGCTCTCACAAATCTAAAAGCCTTGCTTCTTATGGGGGACTAGCTAGTTTCTTTGTTGTGAAGTCGTTGACGAAATCATGCATGTCTCAAAACTGTTTTACTTCTCTCAAAAATAAAAAATAAAGCTCTAGCACATAATTAATCCCTGCTTCCCTATGCGAAGGGCCTTTCTTTTACTTTTATGTTGAGTCAGTCTTCCTCCTCCTTCTAAACTCCTCAAGCAATCTCTTGGTATCAACTTTGGTTCATGTTTTACTTCATGTTATCTTTGTGTCTAACTGTGAAAACTTTGTATTGACTTTATCTTGAGATAAACAAGTTGCAAGTTGAAGCTTTTGCTGAAAACTTAAATCTTCCTATGTGTTGGCCAAGCTCCTTTGTTGAATCAATATTGCTTTGTGATTTATCAATCATTGTCAAGTGTTATGCTTTTAAATCTCCAAAGTGTTATTTTCTAGTTACTTCTTGCTTAGATGTTTTACCTGGTTAATCATTGTTTGTTTCATTCAATGAACCTTTGTTTTGGATCATTGCATTTAGTCCATATGCTTTACATGATTAGTTGATCATGATTGTGATTGGTAGCATGTCACTTCAAAATTTATTTTGTTATCACTTACCTACTCGAGGACGAGCAGGAGTTAAGCTTGGGGATGCTGATACGTCTCCGACGTATCTATAATTTTTGATGTTCCATTCTTGATTATATATCAGTGCCACATGTTTTTACAATGTTTTTATATCATCTTGGCATGATTTATGGAACTAAGCTATTAACAAGATGCCCAGTGCCAGTTCCTGTTTTCTGCTGTCTTTTTGTTTCAGAAAAGTTGTTCTGGGAAGTTTCTCGGATTGCTCTCATAATTTACGGGAATTATTTCCAATATGAAACGAAGACGGAACCCAAAGGACAGCCACATGGCCGTGGCCCCCCTTGGCCGTGCGTGGGGCCCACCTGGGGCCCCTGTCCATCACCTCGCGCCGCCCCTTCGCCTATAAATTCTCCTCTGACCTAAAAACAGAGGAGGCGTGATCATAATCTCCAGAATACATTCGAGGCTGCTACCATCTCAAACCCTAGTTCGGGAAGGTTCAGAAGCTCTTCCCGGCACCCTGTCGGAGAGGGGAATCGACGTCGGAGGCATCTACACCACCATGTCTGCCTCCGGAGTGATGCGTGAGTAGTCCACCACGGGACTACGGGTCCATAGCAGTAGCTAGATGGATGTCTCTTCTCCTTGTACTCCATTGTTTAGATCTTGTGAACTGCCTATCATGATCAAGATCATCTATTTGTAACTGCTACATGATTGTGTTTGCATGGATCCGATGAAATGTGGAAGTCATTACTTTTGTTCAGTTATGTGTTTAATCTATGATCTTGCATGCTCTCCGATGCTAGTGGTTGCTTTGGCCAAGTAATTGTTAGTGTTGTATGAGAGAGTATTTATGCTAGATAGTGGGTTCATGCCTCTCTTTGTCTGAGTTCGGTGACAGGAACGGTTAAGGCTAGAGATGTGCTGTTGCCACTAGGGAGAAAACAGTGGTGTGATTTCTTCGTGTTATCTACATTGCTTACATTATGCACTTTGCTTATTGCAATGATCTGTTGCTTGCAACTTAATACTTTTGGGTGACATGCTGGATAGCGATCCCAGAGTGTATTATTAGTCATAGATGCAGTTGGATGACGGTCTATGTATTTTGACGTAATGCCCATATTAGATGAAGCGGTGAACAATATTGTTTTATGATAGACTTGTTGTGCGCCTACAATTCTGTCAATTGCCGTGTTGTAATTTATTTACCCATCATGTATATCTTTTGGAGAGACACCTCTAGTGAACTGTGGACCCCGGTCTTATTTTCCTACATTGCTTACAACTGTCTTCATAGCTTTTCATCATCATTAGCTCGTTGGTCATATTTCATCATCATCATATTTTACATCCACACATTTAATTCTTTGTGTTTGGCAAGCCGAGAGATTGACAACCTCTCTGTTTTGTTGGGGCAAAGTAGTTTGTTGGTGATTGTGTGCAGGTCCACGTCAATAATCGAGAAACGGTGCTATTGACACCTTGCTAAGCCTTCTCCAAGTCCTACTGGTTCGACAACCTTGGGTTTGTAATCAAGGGAAAATTTCCGCTATGCTGCTTCATACCTTCCTCTCGGGGTCTCCCAAAAGCAGTCAGCAGGTCGTAAAGCCTTTGTCCAGCCCAAAATCTGTCCGGCACCACGAACAGGGCCTCCAACTTTGGGGGCTGCCTTTGCGGTGCCGGACACTGTCCGGCCCGAGCCTCCGATAGATATGGCCCGCCCGTCATACACACGAAACGAACCGGCGAGGCGCAGGCACGCGGCAGTGTTTCAGCGATGCAGGCGCCGCATCGTTTCAGAGCCGAGTCGTCGCATCGTTGCACGGGCTGTCAGGCGGCGCATCATTTCAGTGGCTAGGTGGGCGGCGCAGTGAAGCGTCACCTCGATGCAGCGCCGCAGAGCCACGCGGCGGTATGCATGTCGTCTTGGCATTAATGGCGACGACATCTCCACTCCTTCGACCGGCTTTAAAAATCCACCACCGGCCCTCTCGTCTCACACACTCCACCACCGCCCTCTTCCTTTCCTTGCAGTCGCACAGCTATGATGCACCGCCGCGGGCCAGTTTACCAGCCCACGGCGGAGGACCACGAGCGGCGCCGGCGCCTTGACGCGATATCGTTGGTGCGCTGCCAACGCCGCAACGAGCTACGCCGGATCCAGGGGATCCGGATTGCGGCGGCTAGGGCTGTGGCGCCGCCACCACCACCCCCTCCGCCTCCTCCACCCCTGCAGGCCGACGACCGTCGTCCCATGATGGTGGAGGAGGCGGAGCAGCTCGTGCGCGACTACCTCCCTCTGCCCGCCAACCGTAGCCTACCGGACGGCTGGCTGGTCAATCTGGACAACGTCCCGGTTGCGCTGCCCCTCACCGGTCAGGCGAGGCTGGAGTACAGCCAGGCGATGTGGGACTCGGACGCCGCCGGCGTAGTGACGGAGGAGGAGCGTAGCCACGTGCCTCCTTTCAACGCGGAGGCGCCCTACTGGGACGTCATCATGCGATCCAAGCACGCCTGCCGCCTCCACAGCTTCGCCACCACCAGCCGCACTGACGACGAGCCGCCCGAGCCGGCACCCGTGGAGTCGTCCGACGAGGAGGAGGCAGCACCGCCTCCGAACTGCGCCGGTCGTTAATATCGATAACGGCCAGACTGAGGGCTTTCAAGATTTTAGGCACGCAGTGGTTTCTCCACAAGCCGCGTCGGTCATTAATATCGACGTAGCCGGAGAACCCAACCCTCTTTGCCTAGAGATGCATTGTGATGAGCAGCTCAGCCGGTAAGTGAGCAGTGGCTCGATCAGTGCATCGAGAAAGCCTCGGAGTCTGGTTTTACTCCATGGCAGGCAAGGCCGGTGAGCTTTTCATCGGCCTCATCGGCCATGGTTTGACACATAGCGATCTTCGCCCAAGACCAGGGTGATCCCAAAGCTCCTGCCCGGCAGGGGTTAGGTTTAGGGCTAGATCGCATGTATCCAATTTTATATTTGAAAAATGTATTAAATTGTGTCGAAGTTTGTATTTGAATCAAATCAAATTGTATCGAAGTTTGTATTTGAATCATATCAAATTGTATGGAAGTTTATATTTGAATCCTATCAAATTGTATCGAAAACTTTATATTTCAACGAAAAATTGTGTTCGGTGTCCGGCCATTTAGGGGGTGTCGGTGTGGGAGGCGCAAAAAAAACGCCGCGCAATTGGGCCTCCAAACGGGTTGTGCCAGGTACAATTTAGGCAGCCCGTGGAGATGCTCGAACAATTAATCAACATCACGTATGAAGACCACCAGAGTACGTGTTGCGGACAAACGATATTTTGTGGCGATGGATGGAGAGCACGTACGCTCGTTGTCAGTGTCACGGGCAGACAAGGTCTATAAATCTTGCAACCGTGCACGTAGCCCGTCTATTCTCGCTTCTTTGACATGTTTATAGATAGGTTTTGTTTGTACGCGTAGCACCACTCTCCAAACATAGCCCTTCACTCTCTCATATATATAGACCCCACCTCTCTCTCCTCCACCTCCCCTCTCCTTCCTCTCTCACCCCCTCTCCCTCTAGCTAGAAACGTCCGTGCGTGCGTGCCGGCCGGCCATGGGGTTCCCCTCGGTGTGCTACTGCGTCATCCTTCCGCAGCCGCTCATACTGGTGCTGCAGCTGCTCGACTTCCTCCGCCACGCCGTCCTGCTCTGCCTCTCGTCGCTGGGCCTCGCCGCGCCGCCGGCGGCCGACGAGCACCCGGCCTACGCGCCCCCACCGGACCTCTGGGCCGAGGCGGAGGCGGCGGCGGCGTCATCGTCCTCGTTGCCGCTCGCGGCTGGGCCGGCTCTCGCGCCGGCGGTCATCAAGGCGCGCCTCCCCGCCGTCCGGTACGCCGACCTCCGGAGCCGCCGCTCCGCCGCCGGGGCCGCGGCGGCGTCGACGTGCTGCGCCGTGTGCCTGGGCGCGCTCGAGGCGCGGCACCGCGTCCGCGAGCTCGGCAACTGCGCGCACGCCTTCCACAAGGCGTGCATCGACAAGTGGGTCGACAAGGGCCAGGCCACCTGCCCACTCTGCCGCGCTCTCCTCCTGCCCACCGACGACGACGCCGGCAAGCTGCCGTCTTGCTCCTCCACTTTCCCCTTCTGACCTCACGCGCCAAGATCGAAGCGCCCTGCTCCTGCAGCAGCAGCAGCAGCAGCAGCAGCAGCGCCGGATCTAGAGATAATAGGCCAGCCACCCAGGTCAGTCCGTATAGCTAGCTAGGGTCGTGTGCCCATCCATCTCCATGGATCCATGACTTCTTGACTCCTGAGAGGGGATGAGAGAGAGAGCAAGAAGAGAAGAGGGATGCGCGTGTGTGTGGTGGTGGAGTATTATTGGTTGGTGAGGCACTAATTATGAGGAGGACAAGGATGGCTACCTGCATTGGATCTGGTGAATGAGCACTATACATAGCACTAGCAGCAGATCCATTCCCTCTTCTCTTTCTCTTTCTGCTTCTGTTCAACCTCACCCACTTTACTTTTTTCTTTCCTTTTTGTAATTTTCTTTTCCTTTTGCTAGGGTTTACCTTCTTCTTATTAACTTATTTTTGTGAGGGGAATTAAGAGAGAGAGAGATCAAGAAAGAGAGATGTGTATAGCTGCCTCCACTTGACAAAATTAATAATAATTGTCTCTCAAATCAGTCAACCTAATTTGATATGGCACAATGTGATTATTATCTCATCAGTACGATTTGTGCATTTGTTTGAGCCGTACGTGTGCCTTTTCTTTTCGTAGCTTGTGTAACAAAGTCATATATGTGTGGATTGCATCTATGAAAAAAAAGTAATGTGAACTGTCTGCAGTATAGGTGATGGATGGATCCCTATTGGGGGTGTTTCCAATACATATGTTGCTATCATGTTTGGTGTTTAGGTGTTCGGCCTCACGTCAGTGTAGGGGGACAATTAGGATAAGCATTGCTTAAAGCAACCTGCAAAGTGCTTAATGGGTTGCCACAATGTACCACTAGTTACTCCTCCCCAAAACGTACTTGGACATGGCCTTTAAACTTTTTAGGTAGTGGACTATTTCTTTTTGAGAAAACAGATCTCATACACAATGAAACATTAAGAAAAACAGTAAAACTGATTGACCATATCGTGGTCTTAGTAGTGCTACCTTTGGGCCAAATTAAATAGTGATGCGTAGGATATTTAGTCGTGAACTTGGGGTTCCATAAATTTGATTCCTTTTGATTAAAATATACATTTGTTTTGATTACTTCTTGATAGTTGTGTCGATGCACATAATCACCAGAGGAGAACCATGGCAATCAACAAAGCTCATTCCAACACTGCTCCTTGGGCATAGAGATAATAAAAAATACTCCTCCGTTTCTCGATAAGTTGACTTTACGATGGTCATCAATAGCTAACTTTGACTACCGGTTCCTCTATCTAGAATCACCATCTATTCTAGATTTAGTCAAAATCAAACTTCACAAATTTTGACCAAGCCTATAGAAAAAATATCAACATCTACGATGTAAAATAAATATTATTAGAATCGTCTTAAATATATTTTTATATTATATGTATTTGGTATCACATATGTTAATAATTTTTTTCTATATATTTGTTCAAACTCTACAAAGTTTGATTTTGACTAAACCCAGAATGCAGGATAGTTATGGACAAAGGGGTATTCTCTATTGTCAATATGTCATGTATTACTGAAACACAACATAAATTATATTGTGAAAGTAATTTGTCGATACAAATTTATAGTATTATAATAAGAATATTTAAAGGCTACTAGTAAAAAAGATAGGAACATAACTCCCTGATCCATTCCGTCAATGAAACAAAGGTTCTCATATTTCGTTGTGTTTTAAACATGCACTAGGACTGGATATCCAAATTACAGTTCAGTAGAAGGAAGAAAGGACACAACGACGACATAACACCTACTCAAACCCAAAATAAAGTCATGTACAATGGTCTTATCTTATAAGTGTCACATATGATGATTGCTGAGTTGGAGAAGAGAGAGAGAGAAAAAAAACATGTGTGTCTTAGTTAAGAGATAATCTATTAGGATCAATAGTCTCACTACAAATTTAGGATATCTGGTTATTAGAGATAAGATTGTCTTATCAACCATTATACATCATATTTTTACTGTCATCTCTATATTACGTGGCAGATTTATGATAAAGTTGTCTTATCAACCATAGTACATGCGCTAAACCTCGATGCATCTTTTAAACATCACATAACCAATTGGTATGTGTCGCAAGAGTGGAACATGGGGTTCCCCTGATGCGGTCAAAGTGGGTCCATCGCACATGGGCCCACCAAGGAGGAACTCAAGGCCAAGGCTCAAGACTGGCAGATGCACCCCCCCATCCACCCCACGGCGTCCCGACGCGTGCGACATCGACAACCAAGGCCAAGGACTCAGGGACCCTCCGGGGCCCCCCTCGACCCGGAAGCAGGCACGGAGGTCCCGGGGACCCGACGCCCGGCAGGAGGCCAGGCTCATTCCCGGGAACCAACCTCCAGTACGCGAATATGATAAGCTTGCCAGCTCTGGCTGGAAGCTCCTAGAAGACTTGGGCGCCAAGAAGATGGGGGCGCCAAAGGGGGGCAGAGGCAGAAAAGCTGTCGGCCTCTGTCCGCCCTCTCTGGAAAAGGTGGGCGGCCTCACCTGCCCCCTCCGAGAAGAATACTTGCACGAGAGGAGGCCACGTCGCCTCCTAAAGAGAACCCGGAGGGGTTTTCCCGCCAAAACCCCTCCGGCCCCAAGGGTACACCTGTGGTATCCCCTTAGCCTATAAAAGGAGGACCGAGGCACCCAAGGGGAAAACAAAGGAGAAGAACAGGTTAGAAGGAGGGTCGCAGGAGGAACAAGTCCAGAAGAGAAGGAGGCTAGGCTAGGTAGCGCACAAGTCCCATATTAGCTTAGGCGAGAGGTGATCTCCTTAGGGTCAGGATCTGCTCGTCTTCAACCTCTAGCCAACACCTCCCGGGTTCTCACCCGCGACCATCCTTGTAAAGCTACACCATGATACACCTCTCAATCCAGACATGCAGGAGTAGGGTTGTTAGCCTCCGGGCGGCCCGAACCTGGGTAAACTCCTTGTGTCTCTGTGATGCATGCTAGTGCGTAGATCTCGAGCGCCGAGCGAAGCCCCCAGGTGGAAGAAGTTCTTTGGCCTCCTCTGCGCCCCATACCGAACCTAAAAAGGGGGTATCCTTTACTCCCGGTGTCCGTGATCCAAGACACGACATCTGGCGCGCCAGGTAGGGGGCGCAAGTGCTAAGTTCTTCTTCGCCGACTTCGAGTTCTTCGTCGGCATCTTCCTCGAGTTCTTCGTCGGCGTCTCCCTCAAGTTCTTCATCAGCTTCATGTTCTCCGTCGAGATCTGCTTCAAGTTCTTCGTCGACCATGGCGCCAAAGAAGAGGCCCGACGTCCAGGCATCCAAGGCGGCCTCCCCTACGCGCTCTCAGGCTACCGGGGAGCGTCGCGCTGCTGCGGCAAACCGGGCTTCTCCTCCTCCGCCTCCGGAGAAGGACGCTCTGGGTGGGGCAGGCGGCCCAACCCAGGGCGGCGAAGATGGTGGCGTGGAAAAGAGCATGGGCGCCAACACCGGAAAGGACTTCTCTGTCGGTGAAAAGAGCGAGGGTACCCGCGCTGGCAAGGGTCAGCAGGGCACCAAGAGCAAGTCCTGCACCCTCCTCTCAGACGACGCGCAGGCCCGTCACGACGCCCTCATCACCGCCAAGGCTCTGATCCAGTTTCCACCCAGCAGCGACAACCCCAAGGTCTACCAGGAGTGGCGGACCCGAGTGGAGGAACTCCTCCACTTCGCCGACGGCGGTCCCAGGTGTGAGCCCGTTCACGCCCCCACCGTCGACAGCCCCGGAGCCAAGGGAGCAGAGGCGCGAGAACCCCTGGACCCTCCCCGGGGAGATCGTCCAGGTGAAGCCGTGCCTCCTCAAGCAAACCCTCCCACGGCGGGTCGGGCTAACCGCAACAGCGGCCCGGCCATCTCCGTTGGTTCATCCTCCACGCGCAACTTGGATCTGCGCAACGACCTCAATAACCATCTCCACGAGGATGCACGCACTCGCATCGAACGTCATCGATAGCGTCATCGGCGGGAAGATCGGGACGACGACATCGCCGAGGGATACCTCGCCCTCTCCCCTGAGTTTCGCCAGGCCACCTAGCCCAAGAAGTTCAAGATCGACGTCCTCCGCTACGATGGCGCCACCAACCCCCGGGACTTCCTGCAGCTGTACTCGCTGGCTGCAGTGGTTGCCGGGGCCGACGAAGTCATGATGGACAATTGGTTCCCATTGGCCCTTAAGGGAGACGCTCAGTCATGGCTTCTCAACCTCCCCAAGTGCTCCATCCGATCCTGGCGGGCACTAAAGGAGGCGTTCCTGGGAGCTTTCCAGGGCGGCTACCAGCGCCCGGGAGTTCCCAGCGACCTGCACGACTTCAAGCAGCTTCCGGGTGAAACTCTCCGCAAGTTCATCCAACGCTTTACCCAGAAGATGAACACCATCCCAAGCATCAAGCAGGAGCTGGTGATTTAGTCCTTCCACGCCAACGTCCGACACACCCGGATGCGCAAGAAGTTGAGCACTCACCGCATCGAGACTACCCGCGAGCTATGGGAGCTCGCGGACCGCTGCGCCCGCGTAGAGGAGGGGGTCAGGGTCCCCGGGGAGGAGGAACCCGAGGACAAGGCCACCCCTGCCAAGAGCAAGAAGCAGGACTCCGGTCCCGACAAACGCGTCTTCGTCACCGAGCTCCTCCCCAAGAAGGTCAAACCAGCTTCGACTTCTGAGGGGGATGAAGATCCATGGTGCCATGTCCACCCGACGGCAATCACTTGCTCAAGGACTGTCGCCAAGTAAACGGCCTCGCCGCGCGCACGCAACGTCAAGGGGGCGGGACCGGTCTAGGTGCATGCTTCAACTGCGGACTCCACGGGCACTACTCATGGAACTGTCCCACAGATCGCCAAGGCGGCGGTGGCCGGGGATGGGGGCGTGGTGGAGGACGCGGAGGCCGCGGAGGAGGGCGCGGTGGTCAAGGCGGAAGTGGGCCAAACAACGCAGAGTTCGTCGACAACGGGGACACTCCGGCTCCCCAGGGCGGCGGCAACGGACAATTCCAAGAAGTCAACGGCGTCGTCGGGTGCATTCACGGGGGAGCCTCCCTGCCTCCCTCCAACAGCGCCGGCAAGAGACTCGTCCGGGAGCTGAACGCGGTCGCCCCGACGCCGTCAAAGCCCCTGGAGTAGTCTAACCAGGTCATCTCCTTCGACCCGGAAGATCACCCTGACAACACCGTCCGGGTAGGGACACTGCCCCTAGTCGTGTCACCCATCATCCACAACTTCAAGGTCACCAAGATGCTGGTCGACGGAGGCTCTAGCCTCAACCTGCTGACGGAAAAGGTCCTGGCCACTTTGCAAATCCCTTTCTCCCGCCTGCAAGACACTGGCGTGTTCCAAGGCGTGAACGGGAATATCACACGGCCTCTGGGGAAGATCTCTCTTCCGGTCACATTCGGTGGCCCCGAGAACTTCCGCACCGAGGAGATCGTCTTCGACATCGCCGACACGCCGCTCCCCTACAACGGCATACTCGGCCGACCCGCGCTGGCCAAGTTCATGGCCGTCTCCCATTTCGCCTACAACATGATGAGAATCCCGGCGGCTTGGGGGGTGATCAGGATCAAGGCCGACATCGACGATGCCATATTTTGCGTCCAAAAACTGAACCAGACGGTGGCCGCAACGGCGGACACCCGACAAGACATGCAAGACGCTGGTGCTGATGCTGCTCTCGGGGGCGGAGGGAACCCCGGGGGCTCAGCGCCCGCGGTCTCCAAGAGGACGCCATTCTGCGGCGACCGGCAGATGACCAAGAAGGTGGCGCTCACAGGTGACGGCTCTCGCACCGTCACCATCGGCGCCCACCTCACCGACAAATAGGAAAGCGCGCTCGTCGCCTTCCTTCGGGAAAATTCTGACGTCTTCGCATGGGAAGCGTTAGGTTTACCCGGTGTACCAAGGGAGGTGATCGAGCACAAGCTGGCGGTGAACACGGACGCCCGCCCCGTGAAGCAAGTTCTGCGGAAGCAGAGCAAGGAAAAGTTGGAGTTCATCGTCTCCGAGACCGACAAGCTACTAGAAGCCGGCGTCATCAAGGTGGTGCCTCATCCCACCTGGGTAGCCAACCCGGTGGTGGTGCCAAAGCCGAACTCTTCCAAGCTGCGACTCTGCGTCGACTTCACAAACCTGAACAAGGCCTGCCCCAAGGACCCGTTCCCTTTGCCGCGCATCGATCAGATCGTGGACTCTACAGCTGGTTGCGAGTCACTGTGTTTCCTGGATGCCTTCTTCGGGTACCACCAGATCCTGATGGCGGTTGAGGACCAGGATAAGACGGCCTTCATCACCCCCAGGGGCTGCTACTGCTATACTCGGATGCCTTTCGGCCTCCGGAATGCCGGCGCTACCTTCCAGCGCGCGATGCAAGCGTGCCTTGGGACCCAGCTGGGCCGCAACGTCGAAGCCTACATCGACGACATCGTGGTCAAGACAAGGTTCCAGGACTCCCTTGTCCAGGACCTGCACGAGACTTTCGACAACCTCCGCCGGGTCAACTTCAAGCTCAACCCCGACAAGTGCGTGTTCGGGGTCCCGTCCGACAAGCTGTTGGGTTTCCTGATCTCCCACCGGGGGATCGAGGCGAATCCCGACAAGATCAAGGCCATCGAACGAATGGAAGCACCCCGGCGAGTCAAGGACGTGCAGCGCCTCAACGGGTGCATCACGGCACTCGGGCGCTTCATCTCAAGGCTTGGAGAGCGGGCTTTGTCGTTCTTCAAGTTGCTCAAGAAATCGGGCCCCGTGGAGTGGAACTCCGAGGCTGAGGAAGCTCTCCAATCACTCAAGAGCTACCTCGCCTCGCCACCCGTCCTCGTGGCCCCAAGGGAGAAGGAACCCCTGTTGTTGTACATCGCGGCCACTAACCAGGTGGTCAGCGCTATGCTGGTGGCCGAGCGCGACGCATCTCCAAAGAAGCCAAGCAAGGGCAAGCGCCCCGGGGACCCGTTCCCGGGGCAGACAAGCAAGAAGGGGCGGCCAGGTGTTTAGGAGTCCGAGGACCCCAGCACCCCGCCCCCTCCCGTCATCATCGAGCCATGCGATAAGGATGAAGAAATACACTCCAAGGCGACGTAGCCGGGGGCTACTCCGACAACACCCCGGAGCGCCAAGGATGTGGGGAACGTCGAGCCCATCAAAGGATCGGTGACCCGCAAGGTGCAGCACCCGGTCTACTTCGTCAGCTCAGTGCTGCGCGACGCCCGGGAGCGGTATCCCATGATGCAGAAGCTGCTGCTAGCGATCCTCATCGCCTCCCGCAAGATGAGGCCATACTTCGAGGGGCACCCAATCACGGTGGTGTCCAAGTACAACCTGAGGAGTCCTGAAATACGTCGTCCAAATGCACTACCAAGGAAACATGTCCAACAACACGACGGAGTATGAAGGTCTGCTTGCGGGACTTCGTGCTGCCGTCGGCCTCGGCATCGGCAAGATCATCGTCTAGGGTGACTCTCAGCTAGTCATCAAGCAAGTCAACAAGGAGTATGCCTGTCCTCAGATGGCGCCGTACGTCGAAGAAGTGTGGAAACTTCAGCGGCGCTTCAGTAGCTTCAGAGCTGCTTACGTGCCGCGGGAGGAAAACACATCTGCGGACGAGCTATCACAACTGGCGTCCAAACGAGAACCGGTACCTCCTGGGATCTACATCGAGGTGCTCAAGCGACCTTCAGTCTCTCCCGAGAGGCTGAAACCAAGTTCTTCAGCGACAAAGGAGGCTGGCAACCCTTCTACATCGACAACACGGGTAGCCAGCACGGAAGCCCAAGACCTGGCAGTGCCCGCGGCCGAAGAAGCTCTGCTTCCTTCTGGCCAGGAGGTACTGCTGGTGGAACGGACCCACCCGCCCTGGGCCCAGGACATCATCAAGTACATGGTGGAGCACGTCCTCCCAGAGGACGACCATGAAGCCAAGCAAGTGGCCCGCTGGGCGAATCTCTACGTCCTAATCGACGGCGAGCTCTACCGGCGGCGCGAAAACGGAGTCAACCTACGGTGCATATTGCAAGAACAAGGCCAAGAACTACTGAGGGACATACACGAAGGGATATGCTCAAGTCATGTGGCTTCGAGATCTTTGGCGGGGAAGGTTTTCCGTCAAGGGTTCTACTGGCCAGCGGTACTTCATGACGCGGAGCAGCTAGTCAAGACCTGTGAAGCTTGCCAGTACTACGCCAAGAACACGCACCAGCCAGCGGAAGCATTGCAGCCGATACCAATCTCCTGGCCATTCGTGGTCTGGAGGCTGGACATCGTCGGCAAGATACCAAAATCTGTGGGAGGTCAAAAGTACCTGTTCATGGCAATTGACAAGTTCACAAAGTGGGTGGAAGCAATGCCAGTTCCACGCCAGACGGCTCAGGCCGCCATCAAGTTTATCGAAGGAATCATCTACCGGTTTGGAGTACCCAACAGAATCATCACCGACAACGGCACTCAGTTCACAAGCAAAGCCTTCCTCAACTTCTGCGAAGAAATGGGCATCAAGGTGTGTTTCGCCTCGGTGTCCTACCCAAGAAGCAATGGGCAAGTAGAACGAGCAAATGCAGAAGTTCTCAAGGGATTGAAGACCAAGGCCTTTGACAAGCTGGAGAACAAGGGAAAAACTGGATTAATCACCTGCCAAGCGTGATGTGGTCACTCAGAACAACACCGAGTAGAGCCACTGGAGAGACACCATTCTTCCTCGTCTACGGAGCTGAGGCTGTCCTGCCATCGGAACTCAAGTACGGATCACCCCGGGTGCTCGCATACGATGAGAACACACAAGAAGAGCGGAGGATAGATGACATAAACCTGCTGGAAGAAAGAAGGTGCCGGGCCTCCTTACGGTCAGCTCGGTACCAACAAGGACTCCGCCGATACCACAGTCGTCATGTTTGCTCACGGGAGCTGCAACCCGGAGACATGGTACTCCGCAAGACGCAAAGCATGCAAGGCCTGAACAAAATGTCTCAAAGTGGGAAGGACCCTTCCAGGTGACACATACGCTGAAACCCGGAACGGTGTACCTTGAGGACGAGCAAGGCCGGCCGGAAGGCAACGCCTGGAACATCGAGAATCTTCGGAAATTCTACCCCTGATTACGAACATGAATCGCAAACGTCGGATCCGTTAAAGCACGCCCAGGGGGCTAGTGTTCTATAATAGGGTGTGAGAATTGTCGCCAGGAGAATAAAAGATAAGTTATTTCAATTTCCGCGAGCCTCAATCCTTTCATGGAAACGTGTTATCCTTAGCAACCCGTAAGCAGGGGGCTGGTATGTGCCGGTGGCAGACGGGTAGAAGCGCCGCGAGTAGCCTCGGTGGGCTAGGCACCGCCGCCCGATCATGCCGTGCTGCCGCGGAGAGGGGAATCGGGCAGTGCTGTGGTGAAACGCACCTCACCACAGAAATGTACTACCAACTGTGCTTGCGGTTTGCTTCGGATAACAGGCTAGCATGATAGGAAAGAGGGTCCATTCTTTTCCTACTGAAAGTTTGCTGTGTGTAGCTCCTTCCCGGGGCAGGATTGGGCGGCGGGACACCAAAGGAGTTCGACACCCGGGAAGGACTTGATGGGCTGGAGACGCGGTAGGAAAACAGCTAAGTTCTTGCATCAGCATCCTGCATTTAGGCATAACATCTCGCTCGGAGTCAATATACCATCGACCTGCGCATGCTTGACGGTTGATGAGAGCCTTTGCGGGGGTAGGCGACCACCCGGTGAACGGTCCGTTTCGCTCTGGCCTAGTACCCGTGGACATTGGCGAAGGACTCCCGGAAGGTATAGTCCGACTTAGGGGGTACATCTATCGTGCGGAGGTAGAGTGCCTTGGCACCTAAGCGGCCTCCTCAGAAAACCAGACGGCGCGTTAGTGCAATGGAAGATTTGGGAAATGACCCCGGGAGTTGAGTCTAGGGTTGCATACATCCAAATTTACATTCTGAATTACATTCTTGAATTTACATTCAGTTGTGCAACTACTAGACCCTATGCTACTAAGGCCAGCTTGGAGTTAGCGCTCCTCGCTGCGCGCCCTTGCCTTGTTCACGCCAGACGGGGGACCTCTCAATTCCCGGGGACGCCTGGGAGGAGAGGGAGAACCCAGAAGGATTTTTTCAGGCGTCTCCTAGCTGCCTGGTGCGTCCGGGCGCCAGGCAGTGGAGCAGGGAGACCACCTCGGCCGCCACCTCGCTCATGGCGTTGTCGTCTGCCTGCGACAGGGGACAAGTTCGGTCAGGGTCTCGACTAGGCCCAAAAGGAGAGAGGGGCCGAGAGAAGCACAACACTGACCTGTTCGATAGCATCGAACTCCTCCCAGAGCTGGGATACCTCCGAGATCCCCGCGGTCTTCCCCTTCAAGGCCGCCAAAAGCTGAGCCTTGCAGAGCGCCCGCACCCGAGCCTCCTCCTGGGCTGTGGGACTAGAAATCGTCGCCAAGCAAGAAACGCCCATGGCAAGGGCCAGGCGCGACATCACCTCATCCTCTTCTCCAGCGTCACGGGCCCCAGCTCCCCTGGGAGCCTCCGCCGCGCCCCGGTGCACGGACGCCGCCGTCGATGTCCCTGAGAAGGACATCCCTACCTCCCCCGACATGGCCTCATGGTTTGTGAAGGGGCAGGGAAGGCGAGGAGCAAGAAGAAGCAAGACTAAGGGTGGCCATGGAACTGGGGGCTAAAGAGCCTTTTATAGGCCCTCTGTTCCCCACTGGCCCCCCTGACGGTTCGGCTGGTGCTGAATTCAAGAGCGAGTTTTATAGAAAACCGTTCTTGATCGCATCTATTCAGCTCGAAGGCCAAGCGATAACAAGAGTACAAGTTTTTCGTCATCCAAAGGTCTACAATGGGGCCTACTTTTTACAAAGAAAGGTCGGCTCCTACGCAAGCAAGGAGCATCCCCGCACCACGGAAGGCGCTACTTCTAGAAGTACGTCGACGAGGCTGCCAAGAAGGAGGTCAAGGACATCTTCGGGGGGCGCTGCCGCGGTACCGCCCCCGCATCTTCAGGGAAGCGGGCTCCTCTCGGCCTTGATGTTGAGAGAGTCCTCTTCATCTTCATCCTCGGCCTCCTCGCCGTAGCTGCTGCTACGACTGCTGCTGTCGCTCTCCATACAGAAGTCCTCGCGTCCTCCATCACCACGGAAGATATTCACGAAGAGCGTCTCATCCCCGTCGTACTCGAACGACAGGTACTGCCCCCGGGTAAGGCGATGGGAGCGCGCAAACGCTTTCCATCCCTTCCCCAGGAGCATGGAGCCGGCGATGGTGTTCTCCACTTCGACCCAGGAGGGGCCGTTGGGACAGCCCTCGACCTGCAGCCAGAAGCCGGTGGGCCGGCCGTCGTCCGTGTCCACCGCCGCCACGAAGGAGTCCGGCAGATGAAGCCGGCCACGCAGTCTTCTGTCCAGATCCACGACGAACTCAAACGGAGGGAAGCCGGTGTGGGTTGTCCTCCGTGAGGAAGGGCTCGGCGAATCTCCCACTCCGCGTCCTCCCCGACCTCGGCCTCCACGACCGCAGCCGCAACCGCGCCTCGCTCGGCCTCAGGGGGCAGCTCTTCCGCGACTACCGGACGCCACTTCTGCCCCCGCCGAGGACGAGCGCAAGCGACCAGCTCCTCTCTTAGCCCCCGCCATCGACGCACTCACCTCTGAGGAAAGGTGGGGTTGAAGAAGGGATGAAGACGAATGAAGATCCTGAGGGGTATCCCTGCCTTTAAGAAGGCTCGGGTGCGCCTTTAGCGGCCGTTGCCTCGCTTTCTCCGTTACCGAGAATCGAGGAGGCTGGCGCAATTACTCCACCGGACAGATAACTCCAGGACCCGTGGGACGCGCGCCTCCATAGCGCGCGGCTCTGACGGATGGGACAAGACGTTCAAGACCTGACGTCGGGGACCCACTTTGACTCTTTTTGGTCATAGCCCCGGCGGCAGAAGGGCTTGGCCGCCAGGACTATGCCCGGGGGCTACTGTCGCAACAGTGGAACATGGGGTTCCCCTGATGCGGTCAAAGTGGGTCCATCGCACATGGGCCCACCAAGGAGGCACTCAAGGCCAAGGCTCAAGACTGGCAGATGGACCCCCCATCCGCCCCAGGGCGTCCCGACGCGTGCGACAGTGACAACCAAGGCCAAGGACTCGGGGACCCTCCGGGGCCCCCCTCGACCCGGAAGCAGGCACAGAGGTCCCGGGGACCCGACGCCCGGCAGGAGGCCAGGCTCATTCCCGGGAATCAACCTCCAGTACGCGAAGAGGATAAGCTTGCCAGCTCTGGCTGGAAGCTCCTAGAAGACTTGGGCGCCAAGAAGATGGAGGCGCCAAAGGGGGGCAGAGGCAGAAAAGCTATCAGCCTCTGTCCGCCCTCTCTGGAAAAGGTGGGCGGCCTCACCTGCCCCCTCTGAGAAGAATACTTGGACGAGAGGAGGCCACGCCGCCTCCTAAAGAGAACCCGGAGGGGTTTTCCCGCCAAAACCCCTACGGCCCCAAGGGTGCACTTGTGGTATCCCCTTAGCCTATAAAAGGAGGACCGAGGCACCCAAAGGGAAAACAGAGGAGAAGAACATGTTAGAAGGAGGGTCGCAGGAGGAACAAGTCCAGAAGAGAAGGAGGCTAGGCTAGGTAGCGCACAAGTCCCAGATTAGCTTAGGCGAGAGGTGATCTCCTCAAGGTCAGGATCTGCTCGTCTTCAACCTCTAGCCAACACCTCCCGGGTTCTCACCCGCGACCATCCTTGTAAAGCTACACCATGATACATCTCTCAATCTAGACATGCAGGAGTAGGGTTGTTAGCCTCCGGGCGGCCCGAACCTGGGTAAACTCCTTGTGTCTCTGTGAAGCATGCTATTACGTAGATCTCGAGCGCTGAGCAAAGCCCTCGGGTGGAAGAAGTTCTTCGGCCTCCTCTGCGCCCCATACCGAACCTAAAAAGGGGGTATCCTTTACTCCCGGTGTCCGTGATCCAAGACACGACAGTATGAGTGAGAAGGATTTTGCTTCGTTCCTCATTTGTAGCTTCTACATTAAGATTCAGTGTTAGGTGATGCGAAGAGTTCCCCATGTTGTTTGTCTTATACTTGTTTGCTTTCGTACAAATTGTTGCGACCCCCAAGAAAAAAGAGATGTAGGCCAGTAGAAAGTTTTTCATTCAGTTAAGAACCAAGGTTTATCGAACCAGTAGGCGACACCACGATGTCAACCAAGTATCAACACCAACACACAACAAGCAAACACCTCTTGTCCGCAATGTTTCAGAAAAAGGTTGTCAAGCCTCATGTCCTGCTAGTTACAAGTATTAAACGTATGGTGTGGTAGGAATTAATAATGTGAGTAAATGAGTAAAGTGATGGTGTGGTAGGAATTAATAATGTGAGTAAATGAGTAAAGTGGTCAGTATGTAAACCTTACTAAAAAAGTGGAGGAATGGTGTAAGAGTGTGGATTTTTGGTCGCCCGTTGGCTATACCACCCATCCACTACCCGTCCGATCATTACCTTGAAATTCGGTCTGTGGTGCCAGGCTCCTGTGTGGGCAGAGTTAGTAGTCCACAAAACACGTACACAAACTACTTAGATGCTAATTCTACGATGATACTGCAGAAAATCCTTGTCAGTGTTAGCAGGAGACGCAGCATAAATTGTCAGACCCCTGCGAGAACTACGGGTGCATTGATGAGCTGTCATGCCCCTGCGAGAACTACGGGTGCATTGATGAGCTGTCTGAGTCAATAGCATGGAAGCACACGAGAGTGAATATATGGAACTCGGCGGGGGTTGTACTGAGTTAGTTTTGGGTACCAAACCTTTCCCCTACCGAAATTATTGAAATACGCCTTTTTGAAATTGTTAAACTTTGCTGACATTTTTTATTAAAAAACTTCACTGTCATTTCTTTCATTTCTTTTACGGTGACAAAATTGTTTGGTGACCATTTATTTTGTCGATTTAAAAACCACGGGACGTGGTTTGGCCAGGACAACGCAAACATACCTGTACCGGCTGCATACTCTTCTCCCACAGGCCGGTGCGGAGACCAGGCTTTGCGCAACGTCTAAACTACCCATCACAACCAACAAGTAAGAAAAAGAAGCTCACGATCCCCTTTCCCCTCCTATCCCCTTCTACAGTAACCGAAAGGCGACCGGGAGGGCGAACAATTCTTCCGCCGGCGATTCGCCGTCCCCCTCCTCCCCGTCGGCCCCGGTGCCGTCGGAGAGGGGTGGGGAGGTGATTCGCCGGCTGGATCTGTGTATAGCTAGGGCAGGTATCTAGTTATTTAGGGTGCGGGGTGGTACGGGCTTCATGCCGGTGCCGTCGCCGCTAGTTATCTCTCCATGGTCTCTGCTTCGGCGTCGCCGACGGAGCTGTGGGGCTAGTGTGTCGAGGCAGGGTCACCGTGGCGATGGCGGGGATCTTGCTATCGACTTTTGTTTCCCCGCTTCGTCCTCGTCACGCCGGCGTTTTCTCCTGCGCCGTCGGGAAGTTGGGGATTGGTGTACAGGAGCTGCGGCCGTCGACCTTGGAATGGCGGCGGGCTACCTGGATGTGTGGTCCGTGCTCGGTTGGAGGTGGCCGGCAGGCGGATCGGGTGCTGTCCCGCGACCTCGTCGCCGGGTGGATCTCGATCTGGAGGATGAAGACCAGCTCGGGGTGATTCCCCAACCCAAGATCCACAGCGAAAGGTGGGTATCTTTGATACTCCTTCTGGTGGTTCATAAAGCCCTTGTGGCGATGGAGCTCCTTCATCTTCGGGCGAGTTGGTTGCCGCTGTTCTTCGTCGTGCTGCTCGTCGGCGTCGGTGTGGAGCGACGGCTCTGTTTCGGTGGTGCAGCAAACCCTAGGGACTTCTTTGTATTTTTGTTTTCTTTCAAGGGTTTGTCTGCAATTTGTACGGGCTCACGTATCTGGCGTGGCCGTATCTCTATGTGTGTACGTATTCTGTACCGTATCTGTCTTTGAATTAATATATGTATGCATTTCAAAAAAAAAAAAAAATGCTCGGTTAGACCAAATAGTTTCCCATGCATGTGCCTAGTGCTATAGCAAGTCAGTAAAACTATAAATGCTACTCTGCTAGCTCGATCCTAGGGTGGCTTGTTTCAGGTTTGAGAATGACCGTAAAACCAGGACTTGTTTTTTTTGAAAATATAAAACCAGGACTTGTTACATGCAGGTCTGCCAGGTGATTTGCAGGTGCACGTGTAATTAGACTGCACCTTACAAATAATGTGTACGAATCTATATGTTACATCCAACGACAGCTAGATTGGTGGTATAGCACCCGGGCGGCACCAACATATTTCTGAATGGTGTAAACAATCATAGATAATCTTCAAAAAAAAAAATTGATCCTTTTGAATTTGAACACTTTATTTTTATTAATTTTAACATTCCAAAATTTGGAAAATTTTGGGATGTTACACATTCATAGGTTTCAACCCAAATGGCCAAGACGATGGTCATATCCACATCATGGTTTGTCATACTTTAACCATATCGGTACACATGTGCGTCTTATCATTGCAAACAAAAGTCTCAACATAATTTTCCAACTTCGGCGTGTAAAAAATGATTTTTCAATTTTTTGAGTGCCAAAAGGGATTTTTTGTGAAGCGCCTACCAAGAATATGAGCCAAAATAGTGCCACTAAAATTTTCACACAAAGTAGACCTTTTGGGATGGTCAAGTACCAGATTTGAAAAACAAAAATGCTTTGCAGTTTTTTTTTAGTTTTAACTGATTATCCAAAAATAGCTCAAACTTGAACTACAAGGTGTCATTGTTTGGTTCGTAAATTTGGGAAAAAAATATTCTAAGGTACCCTATTATGATTCCATGCATGGTACACGAAGAAAGTTCAAATATTCGACCTCTACCTATGAATGGTCAAGCGTGCAATTTGGACCAGATTTTGAAAAAACATCAAAGAAAAACGAAAAACCAAAAAAAAAATTACGTAGAGAGTCCTTTCACATGACATGGTTACAAGGAAAAATACCAAATCTGGAATATGGCACTTTAAAAAGAAAAAAATGTTCACAAAAATGGCTATCATATATAAATATTCATGGGTTTCAACCCAAATGACCGAGACTATGGCCATGTCCATGGCATACTTTGGAAACATTTGATGTGCGTGAAAGCCCTCCTCAAAAGTTTGATCGTTTGGTGCTTATTTAAACTCTTTCATTAATGCGAAACCGACAGTTTTTAGATTGAACGCAATATCATCCCCGCTTTATTTCATAGAAAAGTTGAGTTCACAGCTAATCGGATTCAACCAGTTTTCAACAAAGGCGCACCAACGAAAATAAACTCCACACCCCTACAGGTTTCTAAGAATAGAGAACATTTTCGCTCATAGGCAAACAAAAAAAATGCACTCGTGCTATAGATACAACCCCACTAAATTGACGACTAAAACTAGCAAGAGTCCAAACTAACACGTTGCACAGAAACCAACAATTCATAATAACCATATAATTACAATAACATGCAACCATGGAACTAAAAAACACAAACCTGAAGACTAGGTCGCTACAGTTGAAACAACAAAGAGATGTCAACCTTGATCATGGCCCCAGTACAAGCTTGATTGTTGTGGCAAGTACTGGCCACCTGGAAGTGACCGCCAAGCGGCCGTCCTTGGGATTAATGGTGTACCGTGCTAGCACTATCACGCTTTTACTGCGCATGACCGATGTGGACATCTTTGGCAATGGATTTCAGTAATTTCTAATACAAAGCAAGAGATACCCAAAAATAAGCAGGTCTTCCACCATATACTAACAAATGTCGTGGTCAGATGTGCCTTGGTGGCCACACAGGTATAGGTTCCTATGACCAGTGCTGGTGACGGTGTTGGTGCTGGTGCCGGTGCAGGAGTCGATGTCGCTGCTGGTAGCAATGTGTCGCGCCCGGGGACACGAGAGTACCCCGAAGGAGCACCTAATGGGGGCAGCGGCCATCTCTTCGAGAGTTAGGTGAAGCCCAAGGGACCGTCAGCCTAAGGATCGAGAAGGATTGACAACGTCAAGGCCAAGATTCAGGACAAATACTCCAACCCCGTGAAAGTAATTCCACAAACGATGACCAATGAAAGGGCCTTCCCGAGAAAACCACCGAGCCTCCCCCCCAAGAAGGGGCATAGGCACTCGCACCCAAAGATTCCGCCCCAAGCGAACAACGACAACGCTAACATATGTCATCGAGCTCAGCAACGAGAACCATGAAGATCTCGCACGGTCCCAAGGACGATTGATACGTCCCAGACGTATCTATAATTTTTGATGTTCTATGCTTGATTATATATCAGTGTCACATGTTTTTATAATGTTTTTATATCATTTTGGCATGATATATGGAACTAACCTATTAACAAGATGTCCAGTGCCAGTTCCTGTTTTCTGCTGTCTTTTTGTTTCAGAAAAGTTGTTCAAGGAAGTTTCTCGGAATCAGCTGAAAATTTCCGTGAATTATTTTCACAAAGAAATAAAGACGGAGCCAAGAGGGGAGTTGCAGGGGGCCCACAGCCCCCAGACGCAACCTAGGCGCGGCCCACCCCTTCGTCGCGCCTGGGGCCAACCTGGCACCCTCCGACGTCTTCTCGAGTTGCCCTTTCGCCTATAAATTGACTTCGACGCAGAAACCCTCGATACCCGATCATATTCTCCAGAAAATATTTGAGGCCACCGCCGTCGTCAACCCTAGATCGGGAGGGTTCTGAAGCTCTTCCCGGCACCCTGTCGGAGGGGGGAAACATCACTGGAGGCATCTACATCACCATGCCTGCCTCCGGAGTGATGCGTGAGTAGTCCACCACGGGACTACGGGTCCATAGCAGTAGCTAGATGGTTGTCTCTTCTCCTTGTACTCCATTGCTTAGATCTTGTGAGCTACCTATCATGATCGAGATCGTATCTGTAACTTCTACATGATGTGTTTGCATGGATCCGATAAATTGTGGAAATCATTACTCTTGTTCATCTATGTGTTAAGTTTTATCTATGATCTTGCATGCTCTCCGATGCTAGTGGATGCTTTGGCCAAGTAATTGTTAGTATCTTCAGAGAGGGTATTTATGCTAGATAGTGGGTTCACACCTTTGTGTGCTGAGTGCGATTGATAGAAACGCTTATGCTCATGAATGTGCTGTTGCCACTAGGGAGAAAACAACGGTGTGATTTCCTTGTGTTATTTACATTGTCTACATTATGCACTTTTCTTATTGCAATGATTTGTTGCTCGCAACTTAATACTTTTGGGTGACATGCTGGATAGCAATCCCGGAGTGGATTATTAGTCATAGATGCAGTTAGATAACGGTCTATGTATTTTGATGTAATGTCCATATTAGATGAAGCGGTGAACTATATTGTTTTATGATATCATTGTTACGCGCCCACAATTTTATCAATTGCCATGCTGTGATTTGTTTACCCATCATGTGTATCTTTTGGAGAGACACCACTAGTGATATGTGGACCCCGGTCCTATTTTCCTACACTATTTACAACCGTTTTATTAGCTTTCAATCATCATTTACTCGTTGGTCATATTTCACTCTCATTATATTTTACATCTGCACATTTAATTCTTTGTGTTCAGCAAGCCGGAGAGATTGACAAGCTCTCTGTTTCGTTGGGGCAAAGTAGTTTGTTTGTGATTGTGTGCAGGTCCACGTCAACACGCCAAGAAGACTTCTCGAACTACTAAGTCTCCCACCAACAGCTCTTTTTCTGGCGCCGTTGATACCTAGCAAACCTTCTCCAAGTCCTACTGTTTCGATAACCTTGGTTTTGTAATCAAGGGAATCTGCTGCTTTGCTGCAACATACCTTCCTCTTGGGGTTCCCCAGCGAACGTGTGATTCACGTCATCAACCATCCGTCTCTACGTGGTGTCAGTCGTTTAGCACCCCGGCATTGGGACCGTGCGCAAGGCAGAACGGACTAGACCAAACGGTGTTGGACCCAACGAACCATAATGATGGTTCACCTGCAGAACCTTTGAAAGGACACGTATGTCGCCTAGAGGGGGGGGGGGGTGAATAGGCGATTTGAAAATTGTTACGGTTAAGGCTTGAATAAATGCGGAATAAAACTAACGTTTAATTTATCAAGGCAAAACCTAAACTAGCTAGGTTCACCTATGTGCACCAACACTTATGCTAAGAAATATAATCAACTAGGTGATAGCAAGATATATGACTTTAAGCTCGATGTCTATCACAAAGTAAATAGCATAAGTAAGAAGCTCGGGTATAGAAATACCGAGGCACTTGGAGACGATGATTTATCCCGAAGTTCACTTCCCAATGGAAGCTAGTCTCCGTTGGAGCGGCGCGGTGTTCACCAATGTGAAACACCGAGTAGCCTTGATATGGCACACCGTATCTCCGTTGTGTCTTACCACCAATGTGGCGAGGCACTTGTCACTATGTTGCCGTTGAGGTTGACAACTAGAACCTTTACAAGGATGAAGCTCACTCCACAAGTTGGAGGGTCTTCACCAAATGCACCGAGCCACCAAGACTCGATGCCCAAGACCAAGGCACACACCACAACTCAATTGGTGGCTCCCGGTAATGTCTTCGTAGCTACCAAAGCTCCGAAGAGAACAAGGTTGGGCCTCCCTCCACAACCTAATTGGAGGCTCCCAACAAATCCCGTGAGCCACCAAGACTCCAAGAGATCAACAACCGTCTAGGGTACCAACGTGCCCTAGAGGAACAAGCTCTAGGGCACCAAAGCACCCAAGAGAAATAAGCTTCTCAACTTTACTTCCACGTATCACCGTGGAGAACTCAAACCGATGCAACTAATGCAATGGCAAGAACACACTAAGTGATCAAGTTCTTCCAACCCGAATCCAACCAAAGCAACTAATGCTTGGGAGGGATTAGAGATGAAGAACAAAGGAGAAACACAAAGAAACTCCAAAGATCTAGATCCAAAGTGTTCCCCTCACTTAGAGGAGAAATCAATCGGTGGAAACAAGGATCTAGATCTCCTCTCTCTTTTCTCTCAAAAAGTAGCAAGAACTATCGGAGAGATTGAGAGAAAGCCAAGCTTGAGAAGGTCAACAATGGAGGGGAGAAAATAGCTCAAGAGGTTGGCAAAAGGTTAGAGTTTATTTTAGGGAAGAACCCCCGTAAATAGGAGGCCAAAAATATGGCCGTTGGGAAGATTTTTCAGTGTGCAGGGTGCCCGGCCTGGGGGCCGGCCAAGGCCGGCCGGAGGGCCGGCCGGGAGGCCGGCTGGGAGGCCGGCCACCTCCCAGAGCCGCCCGGCCTGGTGCCCGGCCTAGGCCGGCTGGGAGGCCGGCCACCCCCCAGAGCTGCCCGTCCTGGAGCCCGGCCTAGGCCGGCCAGGGGGCCGGCCAGCCTGCTTTTTTCTTTTCCTTTTACTTTTTCTGTTTTAAAAACGACCGATACCGAAAACGCAATATCTTCCCCATACGAACTCCGTTTTCGGTAATCTTGGACTCGTTGGAATCGTCACAACGAGCACTACAAGATTATGTAGAGAAACATCCTTTTTCAACAAGATATGGTAAAACCAAATGATGAAAGGTAAAAATTTCAATTGACAACCGGAAAATCATATCTTTTGCAAATGAAGTCCGAATGACATAAAACCAACTTTGTTGGAAAGAGGACGACAAATGCTACCCAATAACAAGTGAAAATATTGAAACCAAGCAAGGGAGATTTTGCTAATAAATGGAAGAGTGAAACCTTCTGCATAGATGGACCGGCAAAATCTTCGACACCGAAAACTCAATAGGAGACACATATGAAAACCGTTTTCGGTGATCTTGGCCTTGTCATGACAAGCACGACAAGCACCAATACCACACCACGATAAGAGCCAAATAGGAACCAAAAAAGATGATGCCAAGGATACAAAGGTTTGAGTTCTCTACGACCGATACACTAAAGCTCACTTGAGAGCCCCTCTTGATAGTACGGTTACCTATCCTAAAACCCGGTCTCCCAACTACACCGCGAGACCGGTAAAATAGAAACCCTATCAAGATCATACCTTTGCCTTGCGCATTCCACTTGAGCTAGATGATGACGATCTTGATCTCCTCTCGAGTGGATCACCTTTCTTTGTCTTGCGCATTCCACTTGAGCTAGATGATGACGATCTTGATCTCCTCTCAAGTGGATCACCTTTCTTTGTTTACGCTCCGCTCGGTGAAGCCTCGCATATTGCTCCCCCATACACTAATATGGGAGAGACACTCTTTCGCATATCTTCACATGCCCTTATCTTGTATGTTGATCAACTTGCATTTAGCCTTGATCAACATATATTCTTCTTCTTTTAGCCTTGACTTCAACATATGGAGTTCAAGCATTCCTTATGGACCAACACTATAAATATAACTCAAAGCACATATTAGTCCATAGAGATTGTCATTAATTACCAAAACAACACATGGGGGCAACCATGCACTTTCAACCTTAATGATGGTTGGCCTACACCCACTCTATCTAGTCGGTCTTGGCCGGTTCCATCAAACTATGACTGTGGCAACAACCTGAATGGACAACCCCGGGCTCCACTTTTTAGACCAAGCCTGTTAGGACGGTTCAGGGCGCCGCCTAACCGACGAATCAGATGTAAGGTAGTTGTTGTGGTAACCCCTCGCGAGTATAAAAGGAAGACCAAAGCTACCGTAGAAGGCATCAGAGCATTCTAGAGCTTGGACCTCCCAAGTAGAGGAGTAGCTAGAATCCTTTGAGCCCGGGAACAAAGTTCACCACTATGACACCATCCAAAACCATATGGAAAGATCGAGCGAGACTGCGTTGAGTAGATTTGTACCCCTTAGGCGAACTTACGAAAAAGGGAGTTTAGCATCCCCAGTATCGCGGGGCAATCCCTGACATAATGCGTGTGCAGAAGTCAGCGCTAGTGCTGGTGGTGGCAGTGTCGGTGCCACCACGGGTCTCATAACAATCACTGAATTCATAATAGAATAGTAGACATAATGTATTAGAATATTTATTTACAAAACTGTAACAAGAGAATTTGATGAGTACAAGTCAAATTAACTTTACGGTTTCTAAAGGGGGTTTCAATTCTAAAACCATACGCATGCATGTATTCAGTTTTACAAAAATCAAAGTGAATTTTTTCTCCCGTCTTCAATCGATGCTCTTTCATGAACTTACTCCATCCCGGACGAAGAACATAGGCGCTAGAAATCACTCTATCGACTGGCACCACATACGTATGGCAAAAACATCGGTTTATGTCATGCTTACTAGTAGTCTAGAAACATATGTGTGATTTATTAATGTTGGCATTGTATTTATGTGAATCCTAGATACAAACTTTTGTCATATAGTAATACTATGTAGTGTTGAGATCTCTGTTGCTATTCATATGCAGACAAGTAGGGCTAATGCAGAGGCTTCTAAGATGATGCACCCCCTCCCCCACAAAGATTCATACACGGTGCATGCTCACCAGCTAAGGTTCATCAACCAACAATAAACTGTGATGTATGTGAGTAGAAAGCTAGGGCATAGGCCATGTAAGTTCACTGAAAAAACGGTGAAGAGAACATAGTGCCATTTTTACCTTGGCCAACATTCCAAACAGTGCTAGGAATCGATTCCAAGTGGGTGTTCTTTCCATTTTTCCCTCATGTTCTCTTACTTTTGTATCTTCTCGCGAGCAGGTTGTCCCTTGTGTCATTCGCTAAAGTACACGCCATGACTAACTATGACCACAAGATCTTGACGTCCAAAACTGGGATTGATGAAAATATCAGACACCGGCATATGTGAATTAGAAAACATACCCTCTTATTTAAGCATAGTATTCTAAAACATTAACCAGAGGATTATATTATTTAAGTATAGCATAATACTCTAATTATGTTTGCAACATACATTGACAACAATAGGTGAATTTAGAAAACATACCATCTTACTTAAGTGGTCCACCCTTTTTCACATGGGTGATGGCGTTGTTGATAACTGCCGTTGGGAAACCCCAAGTGGAAGGTATGATGTAGCACAGAAGCAAATTTCACTCAGTAAAGAACCAAGGTTTATCGAACTAGTAGGAATACAATACTCAACAATGTTTACAGTAGGATCTACACATAACACACAAACACCTTGTCCCCAACATTCCATGAAGGTAGTCAAGCTTCCCATCTCGCCAAAAACAAGAGATTGAACGTATAGTGTGGAAAATATATGTAAACACAAATAATATAACAACAGAGAAGCGAATAAATAAAAATTGAGATAAAATAAAAGAGCCATGGAGGATACCAAATAAATAAAAAGAGAGAGGGGCACACTCCTGTCCTTTATACACACTTGCGCTTCATATTAGCACCTTGTATTTCAGATATAGAGTTTTGATGAGTTTCGTAGATACACTAGTGGGGATCTTTACATTTGTCGTGTCTTGGATCACGGACACCGGGAGTAAAGGATACCCCCTTTTTAGGTTCGGCAAGGGGCGTGAAGGAGGCCAGAAGACACCTTCCCCGGGAGTACCTCACCAAGTCCTTTCGATCTACGTGCAAGCAAGCAACACAGGGACGCAGAGAGCTTACCCAGGTTCAGGCCGCCCGGAGGCTAAAATCCCTACTCCTGCATGTCTGGATTGAGTGGTTTATCATTGTATGGATTACAAGGGAGATCTCGGGTGATAACCCGGAAGGTGGTGGCTACAGGTAGACGACGAGCAGATCGTCACCTGAAGGAGATCACCTCTCTCTCTACCCTCTTAGCCCTAGCTAGTCTTCTGGTCTTGTCTCGTTCTCTCCTCAGCCCAACCTTTCCTCCTTCATGCTTTGGTCCTCCTTTTATAGGCTAAGGGGAGCCAACAGGAGCATGCGAGGAGCGGGGGGGGGGGGGGGGGGTTCTCGGCGGGAAAACCCCCCGGGGGTCTTTAGGAGGCGACGTGGCCTCCTCTCGTCCAAGTATTCCTTCAGAGGGGTTAGGTGTGACTGTCCACCTTTGGACAGCGGGGCTGACAGGGGCTGACACCTCCACCGGCCGTGTCTCCGCGCAGCGCCTTCAACTTCTTGGCACCCAAGTCTTCTAGGAGCTTCCAGCAGGAGCTGGCAAGCTTATCCTCTTAGCCATACGGAGGAGAAACCCGGGAGCGAGCCTGGCCTCCTGCCGGGCGTTCGGGCTCCGGGTCCTCCGCATCGTTTGCCGGGTTGGAGGTGACCCCGGGAGGTCACCTGGTTCTTTAGCAGTGGTTGTCGATGGCATGCTTGTCTGGTACCCATGGGGCAGACGGGGTGGCCCGCATGCCGGTCTTGACTCCTTGCCTTGTCAATCTTCTGGGTGGGCCCACGGGCGGTGGACCCACTTTGGCCGCATTAGGGGAACCCCATGTTCCACTGTTGCGTTAGTATCCCCGGGCATAGTCCCAGCGGGTATGGTCTTCTGCTACTACCGGGGCTATGACCAAAGAGTTTAGTCAAAGTGGGTCCCCGGCGTCTTGACTCGCCGTGCAGATCTTGGTTGCCGAGGCCGTGCTTAAGGGGGGTTCAGCGCGAGCCCACGGGTCTTCCTCATCTTGGTGAACATTGCGGTCCGTGCGGATCGCCAACGTCAGTCTTGAATCCAACGGGAGGGAGCGCATGAAGCGGGATGCCCCCTCGATCCCCGCACCAGCCGACGTAGTGGGGCCACGACGTGACGCGTGGGGTACTTCATAAGATGCGATTCGGCGGCACTGTATCCTTTACTCTCCCCAAATCGCCGAAATCCCCAAATCGCCATCCAGCAAGCTCTACCTTCCTTCTTCTGGCGGCCGCCGCGAATCTCCTTCCCTCTCCCCGCCCATGGCATCCAGGCAGGAAAGAGGGGTGTGAGGAAAGTGAAGCAATCCATCGTGGAGGAGATGACGAAGGCGGAATCCGCCTGCGCCGTTCCCCTCCCTCTGCCGAGGGTGACCCAGGCCTTGTTTTCCCCGAGCACGTACGCGGCCTAGGGGATGATTGCCTGCATTCTCTATGCGCTATCCAAGGAGTTTCTTGAAGGTGGGGCGCTGAAGATTCGCCTAGGAACGAGCCTCCCACGGGAGGGGGAGGTGGTGACCTTCCACGACTTCTCGATGGTGGGATTGCTTATCCCCCTTCTCGGACTTCTTCATTGCAGTTTTGGAGGCGTTCGGGCTGCACATGCTCCATCTTCACCCGAATGCGATGTTGATTCTGGCCTCCTTCGCCTACGCATGCGAGGAATTCATCGGCGTGATGCCCTCCATGGCATTGTTTCGGCATTACTTTGTTCCCCGCCAGGGAAAATCAAAGTGGATTGCAGGCGGAGTCTCCTTCCGCCTCAGAAGATCGGCGGCGCACCAGTACCCGGAGCTGAGGCTCAAATCCTACTGGGGCGAATGGAGGTACATCTGGTATCTCATCTCAGAGGAGAGCCTCAGCCCCCACCTTCTGCTACTAACATCCCCAGCCGAGCGCCTGGTCAATTCCAAAGAGGTGAGCTCACAGGATCCGGCCCTTCTCCCGATTGTAGAACGGATGACCGAGGTTCGCAACGGGAAGCTGACGTGCACCGCAATCACTGGTGATTTCATTCGGCAAGGAATCTTGCAACGTAGACCCCAGCCGCTGTGGGAGACTCGCCAGAAGATGGGGATCTTGCTGCCGTGGGCGAAGTGGGGGGAAAAGCATGCTCTTCTTGATCCCGGGAGTGTCGTACATCCTTCCGCCTAAGGTCTGCCCGCTCTTTGAATGTCTGGGAGATGGAGCCATCTCGACTCCCATGCCACCGTGCAACGCATTCGGGCTTCTGGGAACGCAGTTTCTGGATCCGCTGCCGGTGCCCAAGGAGTCGGTGGCCCTCGGGTTGAGGTCTTCCGCAGCAGTGGGTCCGCCCTTCGGGGACGTTTCCCCGGAAGAGCCCGGTTCTTCCGACAGGGAAGATGAAGAAGAGACTGCGCCGAGGGCTGCTAATCGGTGAATGATGCATTGGGTGGTGCCCCAAGCGAAGGCGTGGATGTAGCAAGTAGCAGTTTTCCCTCGTTAACGAACCGAGGTTTATCAAACCAGTAGGACTTTGAAATCAACAACAAAGTGAATGTTGAAGATCTCTAGCGCTTAATCTTCAACAGACGTGGACCTACACACACTCAACAAAAATACTTTGCCCCCTACGGCGGAAAGGTTGTCAATCTTTCCGGTCTCCCAGAAAACAAAGCAGTTAATTGTATAGTGAAATAGAAAATATGAAAATGGACCAGTGGAGTAATGATGATGAAAAGTGATGAATAAAGGTTGCAATTAATGTAAAAAGATGGACCGGGGGTCATGGGTTCACTAGTGGAGTCTCTCGGGTAAACGAATTACAGCTGGGCAATTGAAAAGATTATAACACAAACTTAATCTAGCTATGACAAAGAGAACATGATAATATTTATGTAGGCATCACGACAATGAACAAAGACCGTTGAGTCCAACTGCATCTTTGTCTAAAACTCCACTGTGGGATCGCTATCCAGCATGTCACCCAATGGTATTAAGTTGAAAGCAACAGACAATTGCATTAAGTAAAGCGCATGAAGTAAGCAATACTAATATCAAAAGAGACATTTACACCGCTGTTTTACCCTTAGTAGCAACAGCACACCCTCGCCCTTAGACGTTTATGTCACTCGTGCCCAGGAACTAAAGGGGGCATGAACCCACTATCTAGCATAAATACCCCCTCTTGGAGATACACATAATCACTTGGCCAAAGTAACTACGCACATCGGAGAGCATGCAAGAACATAAATCAACAAATAAGAATCATGCTGTCGTGTCTTGGATCACGGACACCGGGAGTAAAGGATACCCCCTTTTTAGGTTCGATATGGGGCGCAGAGGAGGCCGAAGAACTTCTTCCACCCGGGGGCTTCGCTCGGCGCTCGAGATCTACGTACTAGCATGCATCACAGAGACACAAGGAGTTTACCCAGGTTCGGGCCGCCCGGAGGCTAACAACCCTACTCCTGCATGTCTGGATTGAGAGGTGTATCATGATGTAGCTTTACAAGGATGGTCGTGGGTGAGAACCCGGGGGGTGTTGGCTAGAGGTTGAAGACGAGCAGATCCTGACCCTGAGGAGATCACCTCTCGCCTAAGCTAATTTGGGACTTGTGCGCTACCTAGCCTAGCCTCCTTCTCTTCTGGACTTGTTCCTCCTGCGACCCTCCTTCTAACCTGTTCTTCTCCTCCCCCCTTCTAACCTCCCCCTACCTTGGGTGCCTCGGTCCTCCTTTTATAGGCTAAGGGGATACCACAGGTGCACCCTTGGGGCCGGAGGGGTTTTGGCGGGAAAACCCCTCCGGGTTCTCTTCAGGAGGCGACGTGGCCTCCTCTCGTCCAAGTGTTCTTCTCAGAGGGGGAAGGTGAGGCCGCCCACCTTTTCCAGAGAGGGCGGACAGAGGCTGACAACTTTTCTGCCTCTGCCCCCCTTTGGCGCCTCCATCTTCTTGGCGCCCAAGTCTTCTAGGAGCTTCCAGCCAGAGCTGGCAAGCTAATCCTCTTCGCGTACTGGAGGTTGGTTCCCGGGAATGAGCCTGGCCTCCTGCCGGGCGTCGGGTCCCCGGGACCTCCGTGCCTGCTTCTGTGTCGAGGGGGGCCCCGGAGGGTCCCCGAGTCCTTGGCCTTCGTTGTCGATGTCGCTCGCGTCGGGACGCCGTGGGGCGGATGGGGGGGGGCCCATCTGCCAGTCTTGAGCCTTGGCCTTGAGTGCCTCCTTGGTGGGCCCATGTGCGATGGACCCACTTTGACCGCATCAGGGGAACCCCATGTTCCACTGTTGCGACAGATGCACAATCTGATCATAACTTCATAATCCATCGGATCCCAGCAAACACATCACATATCATTACAATAGTCGATCTTGATCATGTTAGGCTGCTCACAAGATCATAAGACATGAAGCACAATAGAGAGAGAGACTAACATCTAGCTACTGCCATGGACCCGTGGTCCAAGGTGGGACTACTCACAAATCATCCCGGAGGAAGGCATGGCGATGAAGAGCCCTCCGGGATCGATCTCCCCTCCGGCAGGGTGCCGGAATCAGCTTCATAATCACCCCCGAACTAGGGTTTACGATGACGGCACGTCCGGGTGACTTCTCTGGAAAATAATGGCCGCTTCGACGTTTTTAGGTTTAATGGGATTTAATAGGCGTCGGAGGGGACCGAGGGGGTGCCCACAGGGCAGGGGCGGGTCCCACCTACGGGCTGCCCTAGGGCCACGGCAGGGGGCCGCCCCTGGCCTGTGGGTGGCCCCCCAGGTCACCCTTTGGTCTCCTGGTGCCTTCCGTCGAATAAAAATTCCCCGTAAATTGTCGTCCAATTCCAAGAATATTTCCAGAAGTAAATTTTCTGAAATACAAAAACAGCAAAAACAGAAAACTGGCACTAGGCATCTTGTCAATAGGTTAATCCGAGAAAATGCATAAAAATGATGTAATATGATAATAGAAACATGTGACAATATCACAAAACTAGCATGGATCAATCAAAAATTATAGATACGTTTGACACGTATCAGCATCCCCAAGCTTAACTCCTACTCGTCCTCGAGTAGGTAAGTGATAACAAAATAATTTTTTATGAGACATGCAACCAACACAATCATGATCAAGATAGTAATGTAAAGCATAGGATGTGAATGAAGTGATACAAAACAATTGTCTATAGTTGATAGCAAGAAAGAAATGAATAACCAAGTTGAATCATTCAAGCAAAACCTTTCATAAATAGTACGTTAAAGACATGAAAGCAATGTGATCCACATATTTGATTAATTCTCAAAGGTAATAGTTCCATGACAAAAGTGTTTGAGAATCAAAACAAAGAATATGTAAGTATTAGCAAAAAGCTTCAACTTCCAACGGTAAAGTCAATATAAAGATTCATGTTTAATCTGACGATGCAATATGATCAATGATACCCAGGGTCAATGCTAGATGTTTGCTTTGGTGGAGATAGAAGGAAAAGGAAAACTGACTCAACATTAAAAGTAAAAGAAAGACCCTTCACAGAGGGAAGCAGGGATTAGTCACGTGCTAGAGCTTTTTATTTTTAGAAAACAGAAGTAAAACAATTTTGAGAGATGCATGCTTTCATCAACGATTTCACAACAGAGAAGCTATCTAGTCCCCCATAACAAGCAAGACTTTTAGACTTGTGAGAGCATCTGGTTTTTAGAGGAACGAGTACGTTCATCTTTCTCCTTGGTTTCACCACTGTCCAATGATTTGAGTTGATTTCTCAGATTTTCATTGCGAAGGAGAATGGTGAGTTATATTTATATTTTGCTTAAGCTGCTCTCGGGTTGATTAAAGTGAAGACGTAAACCATCGACACCGGGTGAAAGGAGGGAGATGACCTTGCTTGTCACAAGTTATATCTAGCTCTCTACTGCTCCCTCATGAGCTTAAAAACAGAGACACAAAAAGGAGTATTTTGAATATTTTAAAGGTAGCACATGACAAATTTACTTGGAATGGCAAGAAATACCATGCATAGGTACATATGGTGGACTCAGCTAGCAAGATAGTTTGGCTTTGGGATTTGGATGCACGAGTGAACTCTACACTCAGTACGAATTTTTGGGCTTAGCAAAAGGGGTATTTGAAGCAAATATCTAACATTAACCGGTAACAGAGTAACATAAGACATTAGTCAATCATAACCATAAAAAATCCACACCGTCTCCCTTGTTGACCAAACAATTCTTTTGATGGAAAGATTAACTTTATGAACTAACAACTACGAAACACCACACAATTTCAAGCTTTTAATCGTATTTCTTTACTAATCAATTCCACTTAATATCTTAAAAACAGAGACACAAAAAGGAGTATTTTGAATATTTTAAAGGTAGCACATGACAAATTTACTTGGAATGGCAAGAAATACCATGCATAGGTAGATATGGTGGACTCAGTTGGCAAGATAGTTTGGCTTTGGGATTTGTATGCACGAGTGAACTCTACACTCAGTACGAATTTTTGGGCTTAGCAAAAGGGGTATTTGAAGCAAACATCTAACATTAACCGGTAACAGAGTAACATAAGACAATAGTCAATCACAACCATAAAAACTCCACACCGTCTCCCTTGTTGACCAAACAATTCTTTTGATGGAAAGATTAACTTTATGAACTAACAACTACGAAACACCACACAGTTTAAAGCTTTTAACCGTATTTCTTTACTAATCGATTCCACTCAAATAACTAGCAAGTTTAAGCATTCATCTTAATATCTCAAAACAAATGAGAAGTATCAAGTATCCACACAATGATCTACAAGACTATGCAGGCTTTCATTTCATTCCAATATCACATGAATAGCATTTTGCACTTTGACAATTCAAGCAATTTATCAATAACAACTCTCCAACAAATATAAGTGAAGAACAAGAGAGTTTAACATCAACTACTAGCAGCCCTAAACAAGATAAAAGCTAAAAGCGAGATCTTACTAGCAAACAAACAGTAGCTAAGAATACTCAACAAGATATAAGCGAAGCAAAGGAGTATTCCAATGAAAAAGCGGAGCGTGTCTATCTCCCACACAAATAAAGCTAGGATCCAACAAGGATATGACCAGAAAACAAAAAAAAACGTGAAAGTAAAAAAACGCTCCAAGCATAGCAGATAAAATGTAAAGTGATAAAAACTTAGTTCAAAGAAGACGACCTCATGATAGTCGATGAAGAAGAGGGGATGCCTTGGTCATCCCCAAGCTTTGACGCTTGATGGTTCTTGATATTCAGAGGGGGTGCTATGGGGGCATCTGAAAGTGCATGGTTGCCCCCATGTGTGGTTTTGGTAATTAATGACAATCTCTATGGACTAATGTTTGTATTAAGCTACTTGTAGGTGTGTCCATTTGCATTGCTTGATCTCCATTTGTTGGAGTCAAGTCTAAGGGAAGAAGAGTTGTGTTGATCAAGGCTAAGTTCAAGTTGATCAACACTCAAGGCCATGTGAAGATATGCCGAAGAGTGCCTCTCCCATATTGGTGTATGGGGGAGCAATTTGCGAGGCTTCACCGAGCAAAGCGCAATCAAAGAAGGTGGTTCGTCTTGAGGAGATGAAGATCGTCATCATCGACCTCAAGTGTATTATGCACAAGGCAAAGGTATGATCTTGATAGGGTTTCTATTTTACCGGTCTCATGATGTTGTTGAGAGACCGGGTTACAAGATAGATAGCCGTACTATCAAGAGGGGCTCTCGACCGAGTATCTTGATCGTATCGTTCGTGGAGAGCTCAAACCTTTGCATCCTTGCAATCATCTTTATTGGTTCTTATTTTGCTCTTATCGTGGTGTGTCATTGGTGCTTGTCGTGCTCGTCATGACAAGGCCAAGTTCACCGAAAACGGATTTCGTATGTGTCCTCTATTGCGTTTTCGGTTTTTGGAGGTTTACCGGTTCGTCTTTTATAGAAAGGTTTTACCTTTCCCCATTTGGTTTTATCCTCCCTTGTTGGACTATGATGTTTTTTAGCATATCCTTGTAGAGCTCGTCGTTATGATTCTAACGAGCCCAAGATCATCGAAAACGGAGTCCGGATGCAAAAGATATGCCCGTTTTCGTTTTGCTCTTTCTGCAGTTTTTAGTGGGGCGGAAGTTCCGGCCCAAGCACCGGAAGTTCCGGCCCATATTTTCATCTGAGCTTTTTGGCTAAGTCTTTTCAGCGATTCTATCTAGAGGGGTCCCCGAAATTTGCCCCGTAAGTTTCCTCGGAAATTTCCGGGGGTCCGAAAATTCCGGCACTTGGTCCGGAAGTTCCGGTCCAAGAAAATTTGGCTAAGTCGTTTCGCGTTTTCTCTCTGGAGGGGGTCTGGATCTTTGCACCGGAGGTTTTCTCCGGAAATTTCCGGGCCACCGGAAGTTCCGGTGTACGCAGCGGAAGTTCCGGCCCCTGGCCAGAAGTTCCGGTACATAACACCGGAAATTCCGGCCCCTCGCTGCTCCAACGGTCAGATTTTTGGGGGAAGCTATAAATAGCCTCCTTCTTCCCCAAGAGGAGGCTGCCTGATGTCTACTACACGCTTCTATTCTTGTAGACTTGTTGGGCCTCCAAGCGCAGAGGTTTGTAGGACATCGGCAATTTTCCCTTAAGTGAGTAACCCAAGGTTTATCGAATCCACGGGAGGTAGAGGTCAAAGATATCCCTCTCAAGCAACCCTACAATTAAGATACAAGAAGTCTCTTGTGTACCCAACACACCTAATACAACTGTCAGTTGTATAGGTGCACTAGTTCGGCGAAGAGATATTAAAATATGGGTAATATGGACGGTAAAACAAGGTTTTATAATTCTTTAATAAAAATGGCAGCAAGCAAACAAGTGACAAGAGTGACTAAAAACGGTGTATCAATGCTTGGAAACAAGGCCTAGGCTTCATACTTTCACTAGTGACTACTCTCAACATCATTAACATAATTAAACACATGATAGTTCCCACAAAAATACATGCATGGTAGACGTTACTCGGAGATAATTCTTTTGTGGATCAAACAGGATGAGAATTGCGTAGGGCTACGAAAAGCACACCTTAAAGTTCGTATTCCACATCTATGGACACTTCATGCTGTCACTATCCGCATCCAAAGATAGTACTAACAAACACCACAACCTATTTCTTCAATAGTCTCTTTCTTCAATAACACAAGCATCAAAAACCTCATGATCTATTCAATCCAACAAATAAAGAACAAACTCATAATGAAGATCCTTCCAATCTATTATCCATAAAGTCACACACGGCACCCATCCTATCACCGAGGTACCACGATCACAATGGTGGCTCCGGAAATTGTACTAAATAACACCACTTGAGCAACATCATATCCATTACACATAGGGAAACATCATGTATTCAACTACACTAACAAAGCTCATGATCACAACGAAGATCACATCATGGGAGAGAGAGATAACCACATAGCTACTTGTATAAGCCTCAGCCCCGGTGAGGGACTACTCCCTCCTCATCGCGGGAAGCAGCGGTGTTGATGGAGATGGCTCCGGCGGTCGATCCCCGTCCTGACAGGGTGCCAGAATAGAACCTTCTGAACCCCCGAAACTTGTCGGCGATGGCGGCGGAGCTCTGTTGCGTATTTGGGAAAATCCTTCGGGGGTTAGGGTTTTTTCGTCGGGGATGATTTTATAGGTGTCGGAGGTGGCCAAGGGGGTGCCCACAGGGCAGGGGTGGGTGTAACAGCCCAGATTTGGTACCCTAAAATATGGGCCAAATCTTCACTTTTTGCTTTGCATTGCATCATAGCATACATATTTAAATTGCTAAATTAAATATTGCAAGCTACGGAAAACATTAAAAGGAAGCAAACACTTCCTAAAATTCCAAACCAAATGCAATTGCTCAAAGTGGCAAAACAAAATATTCTTGAGTTCCATATTTGTCCAGGAAGTTCCAAGAATGCATTTCATAATGATTTGGGCAAAGTCAAAATTCACCAAACAATTAAATAAATTGGGACTTCAAAATTGAGTTAAATCAATTCCTATTTTTGAACCCAAGTCAAACCTTACCAAAAATTCAAACTAAAATCATGGGGAGCTTCATAACTATATTGAGTGCCTCCATGAATAATTTCATTATTTTTGGAAATGCTTAAAGGCTCCAAATAAATACCATTTGGAAATTGCCATAAATGTTTATAACTAAACCCTATGAACAAATATGTTGCAAAACATTTTAGTTTGCAACACCAATTTTGGGTAGGTTCTGCATGTCATTTGGGACCCACTTGAATTTTTACAGAATTTTAGAAAATGATTTGAGGCCTCAATTAAATGCAAAACCCTACTGGAAATAAAAGGAAAAAGGGAAAAAGGTTAAAACCCTGACAGTGGGTCCCCACTGTCAGGACCTTCTTCAACTGTGGCGACAGTGGGAGCACTGGCGCCATGGACGCCGTGCGCCCGTGCCCTCCCCTCGCTCCCCTCGCGCCTGGCCCCCTCCTGGAGAATAAAGAGGCCGCCCTCGACCACCTGCTCCTCCTCCCCCTCCTTTTTCCCCCTGCTGCAGGAACCCTAGCCGCCGCCATGCCCGTATCTTAGCTGGACGCCGCCGCCGCATCGCCGTCGACTGGAGCTTCCCAGGGACCAGCTGAGGACGCCATCGTCTTCACCTCGTCGTCTTCGTCCTTCGGCTTGGAGCAATCGGGGATTGGAGCCCGGGAATCGACGCGTGCATCTCCGGCTTCTTCCCCACGACCGACGGCCGCCGATCTCAATCGCCGCCGCACCGGCCTTCCCCCTTCACCGACGAGCATCTAGACGAGCTCAGGGTGAGCTCACGGTCCCGACGGGCACCTCCTTGCTCCCTCTCTCCCCCGGGTTCGCCGTCGCGTAGTTAGGCCGAATCGCGTCGCCGCCGTAACTCATCGCCGGCGTCCCTTCCGGCGACCATATGGTCCGTAGCGCCGCCCGTAGCCTCCTCGTCGTCCAGCGCTCCGAATGCAACCCTTAGATCGTCGAAGGGTCCTCCCCGTGGACGTGCGCGTCCACGCCGTCGCGACGGTCACCACGGCACCGTGCCGGTCTTGGCATGCCTCCCGGGTCAACCTCCCGTGGCCCTCCTGGCCGACGTGGACGCCAGCCTGCCTGGCCCGCCGGTCAGTCTCGTTGGTTAGCTCCGGCCCGGTACAAAGAGTTACGGCCCATTTTTCTGGAAAATGAATAAAGGACAGAAAATTCAAATGAACTTAGAATTTGAATATCTTTGAACCACTTGTCCAAAAATTGCAAATAATATGTCAAAATGCTCAGCACTAAAATGTCTATCTGTTAGTACCTTTGGGTAATTTAATTGGTCAAAATAAATTGCCTTTACTTGCTGAATACTAAAATGGCAGAAATAATGTCGAAATTGTTAATTCCATAACTTGAGTTCTATATGTCCAAAATTGTGTTCAATAGCTAAAATGATCAGTGGACAATAAGCTATCACTCTATGCCATTTTAGAGAATTGGAGAATTAAATTTAGTGCTGTTTACCAAAAACTACGAAAATGGCAGATTTAAATCATTTATGGGAATATCATAACTTGATGATTAATACTTCAAAAATTGCAAATGATATACCAAAATGACCAGCAAAGCAAATGCTATCTACCTACGTTATTATCACAGCATGCAACTAACTTTTACTTTGATGTCATTTTCGAATTGGTTAAAATAATATCAATTGCTTAACCGTTTCAATCACTATTTCCTCACCGTTAATCGGAAAAATGCAAACAAGGTACCAAAACGATCAGTGGGTTAATATCTATCAAATAATGTCATTTTCATGCATATTTACCTCATAATTCAGTACTGGACGTTTGGGTATTCACCTATTTCACTAAGTTAAAGATGGAGTTTTAACCCGTTAAGTGCAATATTTATTTTAGGGGTTCCATTTAACTTGTGGGAGATGCCCAATACCTTTCCAATGCATAATATGACCATATCATCATGATTGTGCATTGCACCTTGTATTCTTGTTATTTATTTTCTTTTCTTGTGTTGTTTGTGTTTCGGTAGATTCTGGAGTCGAGGTTCCACCACAATACCTTGACAACCAGCGCGACCAGTACTACCAGCAAGGCAAGAGCTAACCTAACCTTCTTGGCATATCTCATATTCCCCAAGTATTTTATCCACCATACTATTATTGCATTCGATTCTGGTGACAAGTTTTGGTCAGTGTATATAATATCCTATCATTGCATGTTCCCTGAACCATTACCTGTTTCCCCACCTATGAACCATAGGTTGAAGTGTTGGCCTGAGATAAATCATATCTGTTGTATGTCATGCTTAGATATGCTTAGCCATGCTTAGTCGAATGCTTAAGTTGTCCGTTGATTATTTCCATGAATGTGAAGTGAATGGAATGTTCGGACAGTGGTGGATGCTTGTGTCAATAATTAATTTGATAAAAGGCTGGGATGAGTTGCCAACAAGGTCGTTGGTGTTTTGTCTCATTCTGGCCCCTAGGTGTGAGTTCTTATCGACCGATCCAAGAACTGAGCGTGCTTCCAAAGGTGGGAGTATGGGCTCCTTACTAACCGAATAATTAGTGCGGGCGTATCCAAGGGTCCTCTAGTTTGCGCTTTCCATTTGCGAGTGTGTGGCCGGTGATGATGATGATGATGATGATGGTGGTGATAGGAGTGGCGATGGGGCAGGGTGTTGAAATAGGCGCTGAACTTGTCCTGTCGTCACGATGACCCTTGGATAGTCTCATGCTTTGTAAAGGTTTAACCGCGCCCGCCCTGCCGGCTTTCCCCGGAAGAGAGCTAATTGCATAGGCAAGGGGTCGGACGGTACCAATGGCTAAAAACAGTACACCCCTGCAGGGTTTAATCTTTTCGAAAAGCCGTGTCCACGGTTATGGACAAATCTTGGTGAGATAGGTGAGATCATAGAGAACCTGAACCTTTAATCAAATGGCAGCTAGAGGTTGCATAATCAACGTGTGATAAAGGTTCATTTCCTCGAGGGTGATTCGAGGGAGTGCCTTGGTGGAGATAAGTAGTGTTTCTGAATACAGTAGGTTCCCCGTGAACCGAAGAGAAAAGTGTTACCCTCTTATCCCCTTATGAAAACCTTCTGATTAGACGATGCCATGAGTCCTAGTCTTCGGAAGGAAACAAAACTAGCTTTATGCAAAACAACCACTTATATAGCTTTGAAGCCTCCGTCAGCATCGGGCCTATATCGCCCTACTAATTCTTGCGAGTACGTCGTACTCAGCCTTGCTTTGTTGCTTATTATTTGTTTCAGAGGAGGACGCCACCGAACTGGAAGGTGGGTTCTACGTTGACTTCGACGAGTAGTCTGGGGTTCCCAGGTGGCAGCTTGGGACGTCATGGAACAGGCTGGCACGGGATGTTTATCTGTAGGCCTCTTAGGCCATAATTTGGATCTTGTTGTTTAGACAACTATAATTTGCTTCCGCTGTTGTAATGATGGGTCAGTGACCTCTGATGTGTCATTTGCTATCTTTCTCAATTATATGAGTTGAACTATGATATCTTTGTGTCGTAGAGTCTGTGATGTGCCAGTTCGTTCCACAAGTCTCGGTCTCTTTACTATACATGGAAGCGATGTCTGAGCTTATGGCATGATTGAGGTGTTGTGTGCCGATGATCCATTCCGAGCACACCTGCCAAAGTGTATTGGCCTGGGATTGGTAAACCCAGTAACCCTCAATTGTGTAGCATGACCGGTTACAACGTTCCACTGTATAGTTCTGGGGTCGGGGCGCTACAAATTGGTATCAGAGCAGTACTGCCTGTAGGAACCCGTTCTATTGGTCGAAGTTGAGTCTAGAGTTGGTAAAATTATTATTTATGAAATAAAATGAGTTGTGAAAACCATCTTAGGAATTCTTTTTACTCCTTACCCAACTCGCTCTAATTCTGAGTCACCTTACCTCAATTTGTTTTACAGTTGAATCAAGTTAGGTTCACGGGGTTGGTTCCTACCTTTAGTCTACTGGTTAGGTTGTTTCCGCTTCCAGAAACCGAAGTAAACTCCGTCGTTCTCACCCAATGAAGAAGAAGGTGCAAGACATCCGAAGCCTTTTAAACGTTTCGCACCTAATCGGGTATTCCTCTCTTTGAGCTATGGCCCATGGTCTTGAACCGAAGGTCCCGGATTGTACTGGAATTCTGGTGTATTGATTCATGAGGGTTTTCACCCATGTGAGCATCGTGCTATTTGTGAGTCCCAGTACATGAAGCTGATCTTTAACCCAAGATCTTTTCCGTTGAACCACCTAATGGGTTTTATCCCGACTGGCTAATGTCTGCTAAGTTCAATTATTTTCCTGCCATGTTGATGCGATGATACCTGTTCCTCCTTGCTCTTCCTGCTAAATTGTTGTCACAGTGGTCGCTTATTCTGGGATGGATCCTAACTGTGTCCTTGTTCATATCTCCAGAATGGCTCCTACCCGCCGTGGTGAGCAAAGCAACACTGAGCTACCGCCGCCACCCTCTATGGCGGAGGTACTGATGATCATCGAAGAGGGTCGTCTGCGCAATGAGAATCTTCTCGCGCAGTTAGTGCAGCAAGGGGCTCGGAGAAATACTGAATGTAACAATCTCAATGACTTTCTGAAGTCCCAGCCTCCCACCTTCGCTTTTGCCAAGGAGCCGTTGGATGCTGATGATTGGCTGCGTGCCCTGGAGCGCAAGTTTACCGCGCTGCATGTTCCAGCTGCTGAGCAAGTGAACTTTGCAACCTACCTTCTGATGGGAGCCGCTGGCTCTTGGTGGGAAAGCCATGTGGCAATGTCTGCCGCTGGTCATGTGTTCACCTGGGAGGAATTCCGCACTGCATTCCGTGCGGCTTACATCCCTAAGCCCGTCATGGATTGAAGAGAAGGGAGTTCCTGAATCTGAACCAGGGTCGGATGGATCTCCAAGCTTACGGGCGGGAGTTCAATCACCTGTCTCGTTACGCCCCTCGGGACGTGACCAACGATGAGGACCGACAGTATCTGTTCCGCAAGGGTCTGAATCCGCAGCTTCGTTATGAGCTGTTACCTTTCAAGTTTCCGTCCTTCCAGGAGTTGTACAACCAGGCTCTCACTCTGGAGCAAGGCAGGAAGGAGCTAGAGTCTTCCAGGAAGTCAGCTCCAGTGGACCACCAGGACTCTTCTTCTTCCGAAGCCAAGAAGCGCAGGGTATTCGTGCCGTTCGGTTCGGTGCCTCGTGCTCCTTTCGTACCCAAGCCTACAGGACACGAGCCACCTCCGCCTCGCCCAGCTACATCGACTGTGGGTGCGGCTGGAAGTGGGTTCCGTCCTCGTCCGCCTGCACCGCCAGGGCTCACTTGCTACGCCTGTGGTCAGCCAGGTCACTACTCCAGTGAGTGTCCTCAGAAGGCCAGGGGCTCTACCCCTGCACCAGCTCCTTCCACACCTGCTGCCAAGGCTGCGACTGTTAACCGTGGTCGTCTAACCCACGTCTCTGCTGAAGCCGCTAAAGAGGACCCCCGTGTTCTCGTGGGTACGTTCGAGTCATTACATATCCAGCTTAAGTTTTATTCGATTCTGGAGCATCGTCTTCTTTCATCTTCATGTCATTGCACACAACCATCAAATACCCTTTGAGGATATGGACTCCCCTCTAGTGGTCAATTCTTATCATCTTACCGGTGTCTCCCAATCTAGCTCGTGCTCTGGAGCTGGGCAATGAATGCCTATGTCTTGAAAAATTAGTGCCCCTACCTTCTGTCACTGACGCAACCTTCCCCTTCAGACCTGCAAGGCCTGAAGTGTCCGCACACCTAACCAACTCAGAACCTCAAGCAGAAATGATGATTGGGGTTCGTCGAGAGCATGACCTAAGCCTGCTAGGAGTCCTGACAAGGTCGGTGTTGTAGCTCACGCACCTCACCGGAAGGCCCGTTGACGAAATCTCTTAAGTCTTTAACCTCAACCCCTATGCCTGAGGATCGTGGGTAATTCTTGGTTATGCCCGGAATCAGTCATCTTCCTCAAAGACGTATGGTCTTGTGCAAAGTTCATATTTCCAACCTTGGAGAGAATTTGTCTATCACCTTGAGCCATCTTCTGACTTTCTTGTCGGCACGTCATGCTTGCTACCTTACTCTCTGCAACAAGGAAGATCAACGTGGGATCCAGAAGATCATTGAAGTTGAGGGTTGTCATGTTTCCCTCCTCCCTCTTCCTACTCTAGGAATCTCGGGGCGAGATTCTTGTAAGGGGGATAGAATTGTAACAGCCCAGATTTGGTACCCTAAAATATGGGCCAAATCTTCACTTTTTGCTTTGCATTGCATCATAGCATACATATTTAAATTGCTAAATTAAATATTGCAAGCTACGGAAAACATTAAAAGGAAGCAAACACTTCCTAAAATTCCAAACCAAATGCAATTGCTCAAAGTGGCAAAACAAAATATTCTTGAGTTCCATATTTGTCCAGGAAGTTCCAAGAATGCATTTCATAATGATTTGGGCAAAGTCAAAATTCACCAAACAATTAAATAAATTGGGACTTCAAAATTGAGTTAAATCAATTCCTATTTTTGAACCCAAGTCAAACCTTACCAAAAATTCAAACTAAAATCATGGGGAGCTTCATAACTATATTGAGTGCCTCCATGAATAATTTCATTATTTTTGGAAATGCTTAAAGGCTCCAAATAAATACCATTTGGAAATTGCCATAAATGTTTATAACTAAACCCTATGAACAAATATGTTGCAAAACATTTTAGTTTGCAACACCAATTTTGGGTAGGTTCTGCATGTCATTTGGGACCCACTTGAATTTTTACAGAATTTTAGAAAATGATTTGAGGCCTCAATTAAATGCAAAACCCTACTGGAAATAAAAGGAAAAAGGGAAAAAGGTTAAAACCCTGACAGTGGGTCCCCACTGTCAGGACCTTCTTCAACTGTGGCGACAGTGGGAGCACTGGCGCCATGGACGCCGTGCGCCCGTGCCCTCCCCTCGCTCCCCTCGCGCCTGGCCCCCTCCTGGAGAATAAAGAGGCCGCCCTCGACCACCTGCTCCTCCTCCCCCTCCTTTTTCCCCCTGCTGCAGGAACCCTAGCCGCCGCCATGCCCGTATCTTAGCTGGACGCCGCCGCCGCATCGCCGTCGACTGGAGCTTCCCAGGGACCAGCTGAGGACGCCATCGTCTTCACCTCGTCGTCTTCGTCCTTCGGCTTGGAGCAATCGGGGATTGGAGCCCGGGAATCGACGCGTGCATCTCCGGCTTCTTCCCCACGACCGACGGCCGCCGATCTCAATCGCCGCCGCACCGGCCTTCCCCCTTCACCGACGAGCATCTAGACGAGCTCAGGGTGAGCTCACGGTCCCGACGGGCACCTCCTTGCTCCCTCTCTCCCCCGGGTTCGCCGTCGCGTAGTTAGGCCGAATCGCGTCGCCGCCGTAGCTCATCGCCGGCGTCCCTTCCGGCGACCATATGGTCCGTAGCGCCGCCCGTAGCCTCCTCGTCGTCCAGCGCTCCGAATGCAACCCTTAGATCGTCGAAGGGTCCTCCCCGTGGACGTGCGCGTCCACGCCGTCGCCGACGGTCACCACGGCACCGTGCCGGTCTTGGCATGCCTCCCGGGTCAACCTCCCCGTGGCCCTCCTGGCCGACGTGGACGCCAGCCTGGCCTGGCCCGCCGGTCAGTCTCGTTGGTTAGCTCCGGCCCGGTACAAAGAGTTACGGCCCATTTTTCTGGAAAATGAATAAAAGACAGAAAATTCAAATGAACTTAGAATTTGAATATCTTTTGAACCACTTGTCCAAAAATTGCAAATAATATGTCAAAATGCTCAGCACTAAAATGTCTATCTGTTAGTACCTTTGGGTAATTTAATTGGTCAAAATAAATTGCCCTTAATTGCTGAATACTAAAATGGCAGAAATAATGTCGAAATTGTTAATTCCATAACTTGAGTTCTATATGTCCAAAAATTGTGTTCAATAGCTAAAAATGATCAGTGGACAATAAGCTATCACTCTATGCCATTTTAGAGAATTGGAGAATTAAATTTAGTGCTGTTTACCAAAAACTACTAAAATGGCAGATTTAAATCATTTATTGGGAATATCATAACTTGATGATTAATACTTCAAAAATTGCAAATGATATACCAAAATGACCAGCAAAGCAAATGCTATCTACCTACGTTATATCACAGCATGCAACTAACTTTTACTTTGATGTCATTTTCGAATTGGTTAAAATAATATCAATTGCTTAACCGTTTCAATCACTATTTCCTCACCGTTAATCGGAAAAATGCAAACAAGGTACCAAAACGATCAGTGGGTTAATATCTATCAAATAATGTCATTTTCATGCATATTTACCTCATAATTCAGTACTGGACGTTTGGGTATTCACCTATTTCACTAAGTTAAAGATGGAGTTTTAACCCGTTAAGTGCAATATTTATTTTAGGGGTTCCATTTAACTTGTGGGAGATGCCCAATACCTTTCCAATGCATAATATGACCATATCATCATGATTGTGCATTGCACCTTGTATTCTTGTTATTTATTTTCTTTTCTTGTGTTGTTTGTGTTTCGGTAGATTCTGGAGTCGAGGTTCCACCACAATACCTTGACAACCAGCGCGACCAGTACTACCAGCAAGGCAAGAGCTAACCTAACCTTCTTGGCATATCTCATATTCCCAAGTATTTTATCCACCATACTATTATTGCATTCGATTCTGGTGACAAGTTTTGGTCAGTGTATATAATATCCTATCATTGCATGTTCCCTGAACCATTACCTGTTTCCCCACCTATGAACCATAGGTTGAAGTGTTGGCCTGAGATAAATCATATCTGTTGTATGTCATGCTTAGATATGCTTAGCCATGCTTAGTCGAATGCTTAAGTTGTCCGTTGATTATTTCCATGAATGTGAAGTGAATGGAATGTTCGGACAGTGGTGGATGCTTGTGTCAATAATTAATTTGATAAAAGGCTGGGATGAGTTGCCAACAAGGTCGTTGGTGTTTTGTCTCATTCTGGCCCCTAGGTGTGAGTTCTTATCGACCGATCCAAGAACCGAGCGTGCTTCCAAAGGTGGGAGTATGGGCTCCTTACTAACCGAATAATTAGTGCGGGCGTATCCAAGGGTCCTCTAGTTTGCGCTTTCCATTTGCGAGTGTGTGGCCGGTGATGATGATGATGATGATGATGGTGGTGGTGATAGGAGTGGCGATGGGGCAGGGTGTTGAAATAGGCGCTGAACTTGTCCTGTCGTCACGATGGCCCTTGGATAGTCTCATGCTTTGTAAAGGTTTAACCGCGCCCGCCCTGCCGGCTTTCCCCGGAAGAGAGCTAAATTGCATAGGCAAGGGGTCGGACGGTACCAATGGTAAAAACAGTACACCCCTGCAGGGTTTAATCTTTTCGAAAAGCCGTGTCCACGGTTATGGACAAATCTTGGTGAGATAGGTGAGATCATAGAGAACCTGAACCTTTAATCAAATGGCAGCTAGAGGTTGCATAATCAACGTGTGATAAAGGTTCATTTCCTCGAGGGTGATTCGAGGGAGTGCCTTGGTGGAGATAAGTAGTGTTTCTGAATACAGTAGGTTCCCCGTGAACCGAAGAGAAAAGTGTTACCCTCTTATCCCCTTATGAAAACCTTCTGATTAGACGATGCCATGAGTTCTAGTCTTCGGAAGTAAACAAAACTAGCTTTATGCAAAAACAACCACTTATATAGCTTTGAAGCCCCCGTCAGCATCGGGCCTATATCGCCCTACTAATTCTTGCGAGTACGTCGTACTCAGCCTTGCTTTGTTGCTTATTATTTGTTTCAGAGGAGGACGCCACCGAACTGGAAGGTGGGTTCTACGTTGACTTCGACGAGTAGTCTGGGGTTCCCAGGTGGCAGCTTGGGACGTCATGGAACAGGCTGGCACGGGATGTTTATCTGTAGGCCTCTTAGGCCATAATTTGGATCTTGTTGTTTAGACAACTATAATTTGCTTCCGCTGTTGTAATGATGGGTCAGTGACCTCTGATGTGTCATTTGCTATCTTTCTCAATTATATGAGTTGAACTATGATATCTTTGTGTCGTAGAGTCTGTGATGTGCCAGTTCGTTCCACAAGTCTCGGTCTCTTTACTATACATGGAAGCGATGTCTGAGCTTATGGCATGATTGAGGTGTTGTGTGCCGATGATCCATTCCGAGCACACCTGCCAAAGTGTATTGGCCTGGGATTGGTAAACCCAGTAACCCTCAATTGTGTAGCATGACCGGTTACAACGTTCCACTGTATAGTTCTGGGGTCGGGGCGCTACAAATTGGTATCAGAGCAGTACTGCCTGTAGGAAACCCGTTCTATTGGTCGAAGTTGAGTCTAGTGTAGTAAAAGTTATTTATGAACTGAAAATGAGTTGTGAAAACCCTCTTAGGATTCTTTTTACTCCTTACCCAACTCGCTCTAACTCTGAGTCACCTTACCTCTATTTGTTTTAAAGTTGGGTCAAAGTTTAGGTTCACGGGGTTGGTTCCTACCTTTAGTCTACTGGTTAGGTTGTTTCCGCTTCCAGAAACCGAAGTAAACTCCGTTGTTCTCACCCAATGAAGAAGAAGGTGCAAGACATCCGAAGCCTTTGAAACGTTTCGCACCTAATCGGGTATTCCTCTCTTTGAGCTATGGCCCATGGTCTTGAACCGAAGGTCCCGGATTGTACTGGAATTCTGGTGTATTGATTCATGAGGGTTTTCACCCATGTGAGCATCGTGCTATTTGTGAGTCCCAGTACATGAAGCTGATCTTTAACCCAAGATCTTTTCCGTTGAACCACCTAATGGGTTTTATCCCGACTGGCTAATGTCTGCTAAGTTCAATTATTTTCCTGCCATGTTGATGCGATGATACCTGTTCCTCCTTGCTCTTCCTGCTAAATTGTTGTCACAGTGATCGCTTATTCTGGGATGGATCCTAACTGTGTCCTTGTTCATATCTCCAGAATGGCTCCTACCCGTCGTGGTGAGCAAAGCAACACTGAGCTACCGCCGCCACCCTCTATGGCGGAGGTACTGATGATCATCGAAGAGGGCCGTCTGCGCAATGAGAATCTTCTCGCGCAGTTAGTGCAGCAAGGGGCTCGGAGAAATACTGAATGTAACAATCTCAATGACTTTCTGAAGTCCCAGCCTCCCACCTTCGCTTTCGCTAAGGAGCCGTTGGATGCTGATGATTGGCTGCGTGCCCTGGAGCGCAAGTTCGCCGCGCTGCATGTTCCAGCTGCTGAGCAAGTGAACTTTGCAACCTACCTTCTGATGGGAGCCGCTGGCTCTTGGTGGGAAAGCCATGTGGCAATGTCTGCCGCTGGTCATGTGTTCACCTGGGAGGAATTCCGCACTGCATTCCGTGCGGCTTACATCCCTAAGCCCGTCATGGACTTGAAGAGAAGGGAGTTCCTGAATCTGAACCAGGGTCGGATGGATCTCCAAGCTTACGGGCGGGAGTTCAATCACCTGTCTCGTTACGCCCCTCGGGACGTGACCAACGATGAGGACCGACAGTATCTGTTCCGCAAGGGTCTGAATCCGCAGCTTCGTTATGAGCTGTTACCTTTCAAGTTTCCGTCCTTCCAGGAGTTGTACAACCAGGCTCTCACTCTGGAGCAAGGCAGGAAGGAGCTAGAGTCTTCCAGGAAGTCAGCTCCAGTGGACCACCAGGACTCTTCTTCTTCCGAAGCCAAGAAGCGCAGGGTATTCGTGCCGTTCGGTTCGGTGCCTCGTGCTCCTTTCGTACCCAAGCCTACAGGACACGAGCCACCTCCGCCTCGCCCAGCTACATCGACTGTGGGTGCGGCTGGAAGTGGGTTCCGTCCTCGTCCGCCTGCACCGCCAGGGCTCACCTGCTACGCCTGTGGTCAGCCAGGTCACTACTCCAGTGAGTGTCCTCAGAAGGCCAGGGGCTCTACCCCTGCACCAGCTCCTTCCACACCTGCTGCCAAGGCTGCGACTGTTAACCGTGGTCGTCTAACCCACGTCTCTGCTGAAGCCGCTAAAGAGGACCCCCGTGTTCTCGTGGGTACGTTCGAGTCATTACATATCCAGCTTAAGTTTTATTCGATTCTGGAGCATCGTCTTCTTTCATCTTCATGTCATTGCACACAACCATCAAATACCCTTTGAGGATATGGACTCCCCTCTAGTGGTCAATTCTTATCATCTTACCGGTGTCTCCCAATCTAGCTCGTGCTCTGGAGCTGGGCAATGAATGTCTATGTCTTGAAAAATTAGTGCCCCTACCTTCTGTCACTGACGCAACCTTCCCCTTCAGACCTGCAAGGCCTGAAGTGTCCGCACACCTAACCAACTCAGAACCTTAAGCAGAAATGATGATTGGGGTTCGTCGAGAGCATGACCTAAGCCTGCTAGGAGTCCTGACAAGGTCGGTGTTGTAGCTCACGCACCTCACCGGAAGGCCCGTTGACGAAATCTCTTAAGTCTTTAACCTCAACCCCTATGCCTGAGGATCGTGGGTAATTCTTGGTTATGCCCGGAATCAGTCATCTTCCTCAAAGACGTATGGTCTTGTGCAAAGTTCATATTTCCAACCTTGGAGAGAATTTGTCTATCACCTTGAGCCATCTTCTGACTTTCTTGTCGGCACGTCATGCTTGCTACCTTACTCTCTGCAACAAGGAAGATCAACGTGGGATCCAGAAGATCATTGAAGTTGAGGGTTGTCATGTTTCCCTCCTCCCTCTTCCTACTCTAGGAATCTCGGGGCGAGATTCTTGTAAGGGGGATAGAATTGTAACAGCCCAGATTTGGTACCCTAAAATATGGGCCAAATCTTCACTTTTTGCTTTGCATTGCATCATAGCATACATATTTAAATTGCTAAATTAAATATTGCAAGCTACGGAAAACATTAAAAGGAAGCAAACACTTCCTAAAATTCCAAACCAAATGCAATTGCTCAAAGTGGCAAAACAAAATATTCTTGAGTTCCATATTTGTCCAGGAAGTTCCAAGAATGCATTTCATAATGATTTGGGCAAAGTCAAAATTCACCAAACAATTAAATAAATTGGGACTTCAAAATTGAGTTAAATCAATTCCTATTTTTGAACCCAAGTCAAACCTTACCAAAAATTCAAACTAAAATCATGGGGAGCTTCATAACTATATTGAGTGCCTCCATGAATAATTTCATTATTTTTGGAAATGCTTAAAGGCTCCAAATAAATACCATTTGGAAATTGCCATAAATGTTTATAACTAAACCCTATGAACAAATATGTTGCAAAACATTTTAGTTTGCAACACCAATTTTGGGTAGGTTCTGCATGTCATTTGGGACCCACTTGAATTTTTACAGAATTTTAGAAAATGATTTGAGGCCTCAATTAAATGCAAAACCCTACTGGAAATAAAAGGAAAAAGGGAAAAAGGTTAAAACCCTGACAGTGGGTCCCCACTGTCAGGACCTTCTTCAACTGTGGCGACAGTGGGAGCACTGGCGCCATGGACGCCGTGCGCCCGTGCCCTCCCCTCGCTCCCCTCGCGCCTGGCCCCCTCCTGGAGAATAAAGAGGCCGCCCTCGACCACCTGCTCCTCCTCCCCCTCCTTTTTCCCCCTGCTGCAGGAACCCTAGCCGCCGCCATGCCCGTATCTTAGCTGGACGCCGCCGCCGCATCGCCGTCGACTGGAGCTTCCCAGGGACCAGCTGAGGACGCCATCGTCTTCACCTCGTCGTCTTCGTCCTTCGGCTTGGAGCAATCGGGGATTGGAGCCCGGGAATCGACGCGTGCATCTCCGGCTTCTTCCCCACGACCGACGGCCGCCGATCTCAATCGCCGCCGCACCGGCCTTCCCCCTTCACCGACGAGCATCTAGACGAGCTCAGGGTGAGCTCACGGTCCCGACGGGCACCTCCTTGCTCCCTCTCTCCCCCGGGTTCGCCGTCGCGTAGTTAGGCCGAATCGCGTCGCCGCCGTAGCTCATCGCCGGCGTCCCTTCCGGCGACCATATGGTCCGTAGCGCCGCCCGTAGCCTCCTCGTCGTCCAGCGCTCCGAATGCAACCCTTAGATCGTCGAAGGGTCCTCCCCGTGGACGTGCGCGTCCACGCCGTCGCCGACGGTCACCACGGCACCGTGCCGGTCTTGGCATGCCTCCCCGGGTCAACCTCCCCGTGGCCCTCCTGGCCGACGTGGACGCCAGCCTGGCCTGGCCCGCCGGTCAGTCTCGTTGGTTAGCTCCGGCCCGGTACAAAGAGTTACGGCCCATTTTTCTGGAAAATGAATAAAAGACAGAAAATTCAAATGAACTTAGAATTTGAATATCTTTTGAACCACTTGTCCAAAAATTGCAAATAATATGTCAAAATGCTCAGCACTAAAATGTCTATCTGTTAGTACCTTTGGGTAATTTAATTGGTCAAAATAAATTGCCCTTAATTGCTGAATACTAAAATGGCAGAAATAATGTCGAAATTGTTAATTCCATAACTTGAGTTCTATATGTCCAAAAATTGTGTTCAATAGCTAAAAATGATCAGTGGACAATAAGCTATCACTCTATGCCATTTTAGAGAATTGGAGAATTAAATTTAGTGCTGTTTACCAAAAACTACTAAAATGGCAGATTTAAATCATTTATTGGGAATATCATAACTTGATGATTAATACTTCAAAAATTGCAAATGATATACCAAAATGACCAGCAAAGCAAATGCTATCTACCTACGTTATTATCACAGCATGCAACTAACTTTTACTTTGATGTCATTTTCGAATTGGTTAAAATAATATCAATTGCTTAACCGTTTCAATCACTATTTCCTCACCGTTAATCGGAAAAATGCAAACAAGGTACCAAAACGATCAGTGGGTTAATATCTATCAAATAATGTCATTTTCATGCATATTTACCTCATAATTCAGTACTGGACGTTTTGGGTATTCACCTATTTCACTAAGTTAAAGATGGAGTTTTAACCCGTTAAGTGCAATATTTATTTTAGGGGTTCCATTTAACTTGTGGGAGATGCCCAATACCTTTCCAATGCATAATATGACCATATCATCATGATTGTGCATTGCACCTTGTATTCTTGTTATTTATTTTCTTTTCTTGTGTTGTTTGTGTTTCGGTAGATTCTGGAGTCGAGGTTCCACCACAATACCTTGACAACCAGCGCGACCAGTACTACCAGCAAGGCAAGAGCTAACCTAACCTTCTTGGCATATCTCATATTCCCCAAGTATTTTATCCACCATACTATTATTGCATTCGATTCTGGTGACAAGTTTTGGTCAGTGTATATAATATCCTATCATTGCATGTTCCCTGAACCATTACCTGTTTCCCCACCTATGAACCATAGGTTGAAGTGTTGGCCTGAGATAAATCATATCTGTTGTATGTCATGCTTAGATATGCTTAGCCATGCTTAGTCGAATGCTTAAGTTGTCCGTTGATTATTTCCATGAATGTGAAGTGAATGGAATGTTCGGACAGTGGTGGATGCTTGTGTCAATAATTAATTTGATAAAAGGCTGGGATGAGTTGCCAACAAGGTCGTTGGTGTTTTGTCTCATTCTGGCCCCTAGGTGTGAGTTCTTATCGACCGATCCAAGAACCGAGCGTGCTTCCAAAGGTGGGAGTATGGGCTCCTTACTAACCGAATAATTAGTGCGGGCGTATCCAAGGGTCCTCTAGTTTGCGCTTTCCATTTGCGAGTGTGTGGCCGGTGATGATGATGATGATGATGATGGTGGTGGTGATAGGAGTGGCGATGGGGCAGGGTGTTGAAATAGGCGCTGAACTTGTCCTGTCGTCACGATGGCCCTTGGATAGTCTCATGCTTTGTAAAGGTTTAACCGCGCCCGCCCTGCCGGCTTTCCCCGGAAGAGAGCTAAATTGCATAGGCAAGGGGTCGGACGGTACCAATGGTAAAAACAGTACACCCCTGCAGGGTTTAATCTTTTCGAAAAGCCGTGTCCACGGTTATGGACAAATCTTGGTGAGATAGGTGAGATCATAGAGAACCTGAACCTTTAATCAAATGGCAGCTAGAGGTTGCATAATCAACGTGTGATAAAGGTTCATTTCCTCGAGGGTGATTCGAGGGAGTGCCTTGGTGGAGATAAGTAGTGTTTCTGAATACAGTAGGTTCCCCGTGAACCGAAGAGAAAAGTGTTACCCTCTTATCCCCTTATGAAAACCTTCTGATTAGACGATGCCATGAGTTCTAGTCTTCGGAAGTAAACAAAACTAGCTTTATGCAAAAACAACCACTTATATAGCTTTGAAGCCCCCGTCAGCATCGGGCCTATATCGCCCTACTAATTCTTGCGAGTACGTCGTACTCAGCCTTGCTTTGTTGCTTATTATTTGTTTCAGAGGAGGACGCCACCGAACTGGAAGGTGGGTTCTACGTTGACTTCGACGAGTAGTCTGGGGTTCCCAGGTGGCAGCTTGGGACGTCATGGAACAGGCTGGCACGGGATGTTTATCTGTAGGCCTCTTAGGCCATAATTTGGATCTTGTTGTTTAGACAACTATAATTTGCTTCCGCTGTTGTAATGATGGGTCAGTGACCTCTGATGTGTCATTTGCTATCTTTCTCAATTATATGAGTTGAACTATGATATCTTTGTGTCGTAGAGTCTGTGATGTGCCAGTTCGTTCCACAAGTCTCGGTCTCTTTACTATACATGGAAGCGATGTCTGAGCTTATGGCATGATTGAGGTGTTGTGTGCCGATGATCCATTCCGAGCACACCTGCCAAAGTGTATTGGCCTGGGATTGGTAAACCCAGTAACCCTCAATTGTGTAGCATGACCGGTTACAACGTTCCACTGTATAGTTCTGGGGTCGGGGCGCTACAGTGGGTCCCACCCGCGGGCTGCCCTAGGGCCGTGGCAGGGGGCCTCCCCTGGTCTGTGGGTGGCCCCCCAGGTCGCCCTTTTGGCTACGGTCTTCATTTGTCCAATAAAAATCCCCGTAAATTTTCGTCCAATTCCGACAATATTTCCAGAAGTAACTTTCTGCAACAAAAACATGACAAAAACAGGGAACTGGCACTGGGCATCTTGTCAATAGGTTAGTCCGACAAAATTCATAAAAATGATGTAATATGATAGTAAAAACATGTGACAACATCACAAAACTAGCATGGATCAATCAAAAATTATAGATACGTTTGACACGTATCAGCATCCCCAAGCTTAACTCCTGCTCGTCCTCGAGTAGGTAAGTGATAACAAAATAATTTTTGATGAGACATGCAACCAACATAATCATCAAGATAGTAATGCAAAGCACATGATGTGAATAAGGTGATCCAAAACAATTGCCTACAGTTGACATTAAGCAAACAATGATTAACAAACGCTAGCTAACAAATGCTAGAAACTTTTCATGAATAAGTGCGTTGGAGACATGGAACCGTACATAAGGTTTAGAAAGAAGAATTGCAAATTATGTCTCCAATGTAAAGTATCGATCATTCTTCAAAGCATCTAATTAGTCATTCATGAAAATAGCCAAGCTCAAGTCATGTGTCCTAATCCATCTACTTCACAAATCAACTGTTTCGAAGTCTACTCAACTAGTGCAAGTAAGAAGTGGCCTTGGCACCATGATGTTATGGCAAAGAGAACAATGATGGAGATTTGGAAGGTCAAAAAGAAAGGCTCAAACAGTGGAGAAGGTAACCACAAGACAGAAGGAAGTCCCGTAGTTGACACTGTATGACGAGTAGTGATTGCCATGCAACGGATGCACATAGAGCTATAAGTGTATGAAAGCTCTCCAATGGAACTAGTGGGGGTGCATCCAACTTGCTTGCTCATGAAGACCTAGAGCTCACTTGAGGAGGCTCATCCTTGGAATATACAAGCCAAGTTCTATAACGTTAATTCCCCACATAGTTATACTACTAAAACAACATGAGAACTCTCTATAATGAAATGTAGGTGCTAATAGCACAAGTGTGGTAAAAAGGATAGTAGTGTTGCTCCCTCTCTCTTTTTCTATTTTTTTGGATTTTGGGTGGCCTCCTTGGTTCTTTTAAATGCTCTCTCCTTTGGCCTCCTTGGGCTCTTTTATTCTTTTTTTATTTTATACCTCACTATAGGAGCAACACTCTATATTACAAATGGATCATCACACTTTTTGGTACTCATAACTCATAAGACTAATACATGATGTATAAAAGAAGGTATGCATGATCGAGCGTAGTGTGGAAAAAAAAGTAGAACATGTGGCAAGCCACGCTGCACACTAACTCAATGATCAAGCAAACTATATGGTAATGAAGAACGACATCAAGTCATGTAATGTAATGATGGATGTTGCATGGCAATGTATCTCGAAACGGCTATGGAAATGCCGTGATAGGTAGGTATGGTGGCTGTTTTGAGGAAGATAGTTGGCTTATGTGTAGGAGAATAGGATGAAGTTCTCCCACGGAGTTGGATGTACTCGCGAAGTATGCACCAATCTCAATGTGAAAGAGGGCATTGCGCAGCACTGAAGAGGCTAGCAAAATATGGAAGTGGAAGTGCCAAAAACCAAAACTCACAATGCATTTCGTATATTGCAAACAACTAGCAGTTTCAATGTTCCACAAATGGTTAGAGACACCCCGAGAGGGATCGTGGCGGCGACACAAGTGCCCCGTTGGCTTCCCCGACCGTTGCAGTAACTACCCACTAGGAACTTATTTTCAACTTAGCAGAATTCATGACACATTAGCATTGTTGACTTAGGTTGTTTAGTTCAGAGAAGTACGGCTCCACGCTTTACTAACACATCTCCACTAATCAGTTCTAACACCATTAACCAACAAATTTTAACAATTAGTTATTTTAATGCCTCAAAAAAATTGAAGAGTATCAAATTATCCACATAGTGATCTACAAGACTATGCAGGTTTTTCTATTTCATACCACTACCACATGCATAATTTTACCGTTCTAACAAATTAACCAAGCAACCATAGCAACTCTCTAACAAATATAAGTGAAGAACAAGAGAGTTTAACATCAACAACTAGCAGCTCTAAACAAGATAAAAGCTAAAAGCGAGAGCTTACTAGCAAACAAATAGTAGCTAAGAATACTCAACAAGATATATGCGAAGCAAAAGAGTATTCAAACGAAAAAGCGGAGCGTGTCTCTCTCCCACACAAGATGGATAGGATCCAACATGAATATTACCAGCAAACAAAAAAACAAAACTCAAAGAAAAATAAAATGACGCTCCAAGCATAGCACATAATATGTAAAGTGATAAAAACTTAGTTCAACGAAGACGACCTTATGATAGTCGATGAAGAGGAGGGGATGCCTTGGGCATCCCCAAGCTTAGACGCTTGATGGTTGTTGATATTCAGAGGGGTGCCATGGGGGCATCCCCAAGATTGAGCTTTGATCCATCTTCAATTTCTTCATTATCCTCTCCTTTGGAACTTAAAAACTCCCTTCACACAAAACTTCTCATAAACTGATAAGAGGGTTAGTGCTCATAAATTAAAAATACACATGTGTTCAACTCAAGACTAATTGCAAACAACTTTATTGGGAATTAGCTAATGTTTACTAAGCCTCAATGTGGCACTCCTCCTCAAGAGTATCACATTTGACGATAGTAAAGAGACGAATACAAAATAAAAGCAGAATCTGTCAAAATCTGAACAGTCTGTAAAGATTTAATTTTGCGAGGCACTTCTGTTGCTCAAATCAGAAAACTCAAAACTAACGAAAGATATATAAAAGTATCAGTCTTGCTGTCTAAAATTAGCAAAAAAAGATAAAATCCAGGGATTTTCTAGATTTTCGAACAGTGAAGGACAGAAATCTGTTTCTGGACAGCAAAACAACACCTCGCACTTTCAATGCATTAGACGCTAAACTTGGCACAAAAAACCAAAATAAAATGATACAATCAAGTTTCTACAGAGGCAACAACTCCATGACTCAATAAAAACAAAAAGCAAACTGAAAGTAAAAGACGGGTTGCCTCCCAATAAGTGCTTTTCTTTAACACCTTTTAGCTAGGCGCAATAATTTTAATGATGCTCTCGTAAGAATAAGAATTGAAACACAAAAGAGAGAATCAAGAAGCAAATATCAAACACATTTAAGTCTAACTCTCTTCCTATGCATAGGCATCTTGTAAGAAAATAAATCATTGGAGCATAAAGCATTAAGCATAAGAAGGTAAAGCGAGTGCAACATTAAAACCTTCAACATAAAGAGGGAAAACTTCATAAGATGAAAATTTATATAACCACGCTTCCCTCTCTCATAATAACTTTCAGTAGAATCATAAGAAAACTCAATAACATAACCATCACATAAAGTATTTTTCTCATAATTCGCATGCATAAAAGTATTATTATTACTCTCCACATAAGTAAAATCTTTATTATTAGTAGCATTGAGAGTAGGACTATCATATAGAATTTGGACATGATAGACTAATTGTGTATTAGAAAGATGACGTTCAGTAGGAGAGTAATAATTATGACGAGTCTCGTAGGGATGATTAAAATCATTTTTTATGGCATAGTTATCATCACAATAATCATCAAAAATTGGAGGCATAATATCATCATAAGCAAGGGGATAGTCATCTTTCCAAGCATATATTTTTGTAAACAAATCATCATGACTTTCAATACCAAAAGGATTTTCAAACCCATCATCCCCAAGCTTGGGGTTTTCCACATTATGATTAGAAGAAACATGAATATTCCCAACAGTATAACAATTATCAATATCATCATTTTCAAAATTGGTGCCAAAAAGATTTTCAAGATCATAAGTAGTATTATTTTCCCAATCATGATCATCACAATAAGTAACAGGCATAACATAATCTTATTCAATAGTGCCTATAGAATTAACATCAAGATAATAATGAATACAATTAAGTGGATCATCTTCAATAATTTTTGATTCATGCTCATTAGGAACAACCATGATGGGAGAAATATGCTTAGGGGATGATACCGTTTCCTCTTTATTTTTACTCCTCCCTCTCTTCTTCTTTTTCTTCACCACCTTAGGAGGGAGTGGTTGGAAAGGAAGCTTCTCCACATAATCTGATTCATTATTAGAAAAGACAGGAGAAACTTGGGAGAATCTCTCCCTTTCATTATTGGCAACATAAGAAACATATGTCCTTTTATACTTTGGTGAAGTGATATTCTTTCTAATTTTTGCAATGTAAGCATTGTCACGGCAATTCAGAACACAATAATGATAAGCTCCCTTGAGAATGCTATTTTTCCCAAAAGTACTACTATCTAACCAAGAAGTTTTTTCTGACAACTCTTCACACCCCAAATATAAATTAAGTTCATCATAAAGACTAGAGGTGATCATGTTATCACAAAACTGGCTAATAATTCTATCATTAAAGTACGAGCATTGGAAATTAAAATAACCTTCTTCATTGCAAATTCACACATAAAAGGATAGAGGTCATTTAATTCTCTAGAAAATTTATATAAATCCTTAAGCCATTTGCTAGTTCTTTCATGCTTATGTTGCTTACAATATTTATCTTCTTTAACCCGAGTGCTTTCACAAGGTCTATGCAATCCACAAAAATTAACATGCTGATATGGAACATTATTTGTAGAGATTGGATCATGTATATTGCAATCATCATTAACATTTTCATTTTGTTTGCAAATGTCTTTGAAAGGTTCATGATGCTTAGACCATTTCTCTTTAGGAATATTAATATGAGAAGCAAAAGATTTATAGATATCAACAACTATATGAGAGTCAAGTCCAAACTTAGCACTAAGCTTATTAAAACTATCAGTTTCAACAAAAGACTTAATGCAATCATACTCATAATTTATACCTGACTCTTTACCTTTGTCGATCTCCCAATCTTCAATGTTTTGTTGAATCTTTTCAATAAAATCCCATTTAGCATCAATCTTCTTACTTGTAAAAGAACCCATAGAAGAAGCATCAAGTATTTCCTTGTCATGATGAGATAGCCTTGCATAAAAATTGTTAACAATAATATCCTTGGAAAGATCATGGTTAGGACATTTAAGCATTAATGATTTCAATCTCCCCCAAGCTTGAGCAATGCTCTCTCCGTCATGTGGCCAAAAATTGTAGCTATAATTTCTATCTCGATGAATTTCATGAAGAGGATAAAATTTAGAATAAAAGAGAGACATAAGCTCCATCCCATCCAACAAGTGAGAATTGTCTAGCAGCCTATACCACTCCAATGCTTTCTCCTTAAGTGATAAGGAAAATAATTTCCTCATGATTACCTCTCTTGATACACCTGCAATCTCAAACAACTCACATAACTCTTTCATATAAAGCAGATGATAACTAGGATGTATAGCTCCATCTCCTGCATAGTAATTGCTCATAACACGATCAATTATCCCCATCGGTATCTTGAAAGGAATACATTCAGTATGTGGAGTAACCTTATCCACCATGTGTCGTGTCTTGGATCACGGACACCGGGAATAAAGGATACCCCCTTTTTAGGTTCGGTATGGGGCGCAGAGGAGGCCGAAGAACTTCTTCCACCCGGGGGCTTCGCTCAGTGCTCGAGATCTATGTACTAGCAAGCATCACAGAGACACAAGGAGTTTACCCAGGTTCGGTCCGCCCGGAGGCTAACAACCCTACTCCTGCATGTCTGGATTGAGAGGTGTATCATGGTGTAGCTTTACAAGGGTGGTTGCGGGTGAGAACCCGGGAGGTGTTGGCTAGAGGTTGAAGATGAGCAGATCCTGACCCTGAGGAGATCACCTCTCGCCTAAGCTAATCTGGGACTTGTGCGCTACCTAGCTTAGCCTCCTTCTCTTCTGGACTTGTCCCTTTTTGGGTGCCTCGGTCCTCCTTTTATAGGCTAAGGGGATACCACAGGTGCACCCTTGGGGCCGAAGGGGTTTTGGTGGGAAAACCCCTCCGGGTTCTCTTTAGGAGGCGACGTGGCCTCCTCTCGTCCAAGTATTCTTCTCAGAGGGGGCAGGTGAGGCCGCCTACCTTTTCCTGAGAGGGCGGAAAGAGGCTGACAGCTTTTCTGCCTCTGCCCCCCTTTGGCGCCTCCATCTTCTTGGCGCCCAAGTCTTCTAGGAGCTTCCAGCCAGAGCTGGCAAGCTTATCCTCTTCGCGCACTGGAGGTTGGTTCCCGGGAATGAGCCTGGCCTTCTGCCGGGCGTCGGGTCCCCAGGACCTCCGTGCCTGCTTCCGGGTCGAGGGGGGCCCCGGAGGGTCCCCGAGTCCTTGGCCTTGGTTGTTGCTGTCGCACGCGTCGGGACGCCGTGGGGCAGATGGGGGGGGGGGCATCTGCCAGTCTTGAGCCTTGGCCTTGAGTGCCTCCTTGGTGGGACCATGTGCGATGGACCCACTTTGACCGCATCAGGGGAACCCCATGTTCAACTGTTGCGACAGTAGCCCCCGGGCATAGTCCCGGCGGCCACGCCCTTCTGCCGCCAGGGCTATGACCAAAAAGAGTCAAAGTGGGTCCCCGGCGTCAGGTCTTGAACGTCTTGTCACATCTGTCAGAGCCGCGCGCTATGGAGGCGCGCGTCCCACGGGTCCTAGAGTTATCTATCCGGCGAAGTAATTGCGCCAGCCTCGTTGATTCTCGGTAACGGAGAAAGCGAGGCGACGGCCGCTGAGGGCGCACCCGAGCCTTCTTAAAGGCAGGGATGCCCCTCAGGATCTTCATTCGTCTTCATTCCTTCTTCAACCCCACCTTCCCTCAGAGGTGAGCGCGTCGATGGCGGGGGCTAAGAGAGGAGCTGGTCGCTTGCGCTCGTCCTCGGTGGGGGCAGAAGTGGCGTCCGGTAGTCGCGGAAGAGCTGCCCCCCGAGGCCGAGCGAGGCGCGGTCGCGGCCGCGGTCATGGAAGCCGAGATCGGGGAGGACGCGGAGCGGGAGATTCGCCGAGCCCTTCCTCATGGAGGACGACCCACACCGGCTTCCCTCCGTTTGAGTTCGTCATGTATCTGGACAGAAGACTGCATGGCCGGCTCCATCTGCCGGACTCCTTCGTGGCGGCGCTGGACACGGACGACGGCCGGCCCACCAGCTTCTGGTTGCAGGTCGAGGGCTGTCCCAACGGCCCCTCCTGGGTCGAAGTGGAGAACACCCTCGCCGGCTCCATGCTCCTGGGGAAGGGATGGAAAGCGTTCACGCGCTCCCGTCGCCTTACCCGGGGGCAGTACCTGTCGTTCGAGTACGACGGGGATGAGACGCTCTCCGTGAAGATCTTCCGTGGTGATGGAGGACGCGAGGACTGCTGCATGGAGAGCGACAGTAGCAGTCACAGCAGCAGCTACGGCGAGGAGGACGACGATGAAGATGACTCCCTCAGCATCAAGGCCGAGAGGAGCCCGCTTCCCTGAAGATGCGGGGGCGGCACCGCGGCAGCACCCCCCGAAGATGTCCTTGACCTCCTTCTTGGCGGCCTCGTCGACGTACTTCTGGAAGTAGCGCCTTCCGTGGTGCGGGGATGCTCCTTGCTTGCGTAGGAGCCAACCTTTCTTTGTAAAAAGTAGGCCCCATTGTAGACTTTTGGGTGACGAAAAACTTGTACTCCTGTTGTCGCTTGGCCTTCGAGCTGAATAGATGCGATCAAGAACGGTTTTCTGTAAAACTCACTCTTGAATGCAGCACCAGTTGAACCGTCAGGGGGGGCAGTGGGGAACAGAGGGCCTATAAAAGGCTCTCTAGCCCCCAGTTCCATGGCCACCCTTAATCTTGCTTCTTCTTGCTTCTTGCCCTCCCCGCCCCTTCTCAAACCACGAGGCCATGTCGGGGGAGGTAGGGATGTCCTTCTTAGGGACGTCGACGGCGACGTCCGTGCACTGGGGTGCGGTGGAGGCTCCCAGGGGAGCTGGGGCCCGTGCCGCTGGAGAAGAGGATGAGGTGATGTCGCGCCTGGCCCTCGCCATGGGCGTTTCTCGCTTGGCGACGATTTCTGGTCCCGCAGCCCAGGAGGAGGCTCGGGTGCGGGCGCTCCGCAAGGCTCAGCTTCTGGCGACCTTGAGGGGGAAGACCGCGGGGATCCCGGAGGTATCCCAGCTCTGGGAGGAGTTCGACGCCATCGAACAGGTCAGTGTCGTGCTTCTCTCGGCCCCTCGCTCCTCTTGAGCCTGGTCGAGATCCTGACCGAACTTGTCCCCTGTCGCAGGCGGACGACAATGCCATGAGCGAGGTGGCGGCCGAGGTGGTCTCCCTTCTCCACTGCCTGGCGCCCGGACGCATCAGACAACCAGGAGACGCCTGAAAAAATCCTTCTGGGTTCTCCCTCTCCTCCCAGGTGTCCCCGGGAATTGAGAGGTCCCCCGTCGGGCGTGAACAAGGCAAGGGCGCGCAGTGAGGAGCGCTAAATCCAAGCTGGCCTTAGCAGCACAGGGTCTAGTTGTTGCACAACCGAATGTAAATTCAAGAATGTAATTCAGAATGTAAATTCGGATGTATGCAACCCTAGACTCAACTCCCGGGGTCATTTCCCAAATCTTCCTTTGCACTAACGCGCCGTCTGGTTTTCTAAGGAGGCCGCTTAGGTGCCAAGGCACTCTACCTCCGCACGATAGATGTACCCCCTAAGTCGGACTATACCTTCCGGGAGTCCTTCGCCACTGTCCACGGGTACTAGGCCAGAGGGAAACGGACCGTTCACCGGGGTGGTCGCCTACCCCCGCAAAGGCTCTCATTAACCGTCAAGCATGCGCAGGTTGATGGTATATTGACTCCGAGCGAGATGTCATGCCTAAATGCAGGATGCTGATGCAAAAACTTAGCTGTTTTCCTATCGCGCCTCCATCCCATCCAGTCCTTCCCGGGTGTCGAACTCCTTTTGTGTCCCGCCACCCAATCCTGCCCCGGGAAGGAGCTATACACAGCAAACTTTCAGCAGGAAAAGAATGGACCCTCTTTCCTATCATGATAGCATGTTATCCGAAGCAAACCGTAAGCACAGTTGGTAGTACAGTTCTGTGGTGAGGTGCGTTTCACCACAGCACTGCCCGATTCCCCTCTCCACGGCAGCACGGCATGATCAGGCGGCGGTGCCTAGCCCACCGAGGCCACTCGCGGCGCTTCTACCCGTCTGCCACCGGCACATACCAGCCCCCTGCTTATGGGTTGCTAAGGATAACACGTTTCCATGGAAGGATTGAGGCTCACGGAAATTGAAATAACTTATCTTTTATTCTCCTGGCGACGATTCTCACACCCTATTACAGAACACTAGCCTCCTGGGCGTGCTTTAACGGATCCGACGTTTGCGATTCATGTTCGTAATCAGGGGTAAAATTTCCGAAGATTCTTGATGTTCCAGGCGTTGCCTTCCGTCTGGCCTTGCTCATCCTCAAGGTACACCGTTCCGGGTTTCAGGGTATGTGTCACCCGGAAGGGTCCTTCCCACTATGATGACATTTTGTTCAGGCCTTGCATGCTCTTCCTCTTGCGGAGTACCATGTCTCCGGGTTGCAGCTCCCGCGAGCGAACATGACGACTGTGGTATCGGCGGAGTCCTTGTTGGTACCAAGCTGACCGTTAGGAGGCCCGGCACCTTCTCTCTTCCAGTAGGTTTATGTCATCTATCCTCCGCTCTTCTTGTGTGTTCTCATCGTATGCGAGCACCCGGGGTGATCCGTACTTGAGTTTTGATGGCAGGACAGCCTCAGCTCCGTAGACAAGGAAGAATGGTGTCTCTCCAGTGGCTCTGCTCGGTGTTGTTCTGAGTGACCACAGCACGCTTGGCAGGTGATTAATCCAGTTTCTTACCTTGTTCTCCAGCTTGTCAAAGGCCTTGGTCTTCAATCCCTTGAGAACTTCTGCATTTGCTCGCTCTACTTGCCCGTTGCTTCTTGGGTAGGACACCGAGGCGAAACACACCTTGATGCCCATTTCTTCGCAGAAGTTGAGGAAGGCTTTGCTTGTGAACTGGGTGCCGTTGTCGATGATGATTCTGTTGGGTACTCCAAACTGGTAGATGATTCCTTCGATGAACTTGATGGCGGCCTGAGCCATCTGGTGTGGAACTGGCATTGCTTCCACCCACTTTGTGAACTTGTCGATTGCCACGAACAGGTATTCATGTCCTCCCACAGACTTTGGTATCTTGCCGACGATGTCCAGCCCCCAGACCGCGAACGACCAGGAGATTGGTATCGGCTGCAACGCTTGAGCTGGCTGGTGCGTGTTCTTGGCGTAGTACTGGCAAGCTTCGTAGGTCTTGACTAGCTGCTCCGCGTCATGAAGCACCGCTGGCCAGTAGAACCCTTGGCGAAAAACCTTCCCCTCCAAAGATCTTGAAGCCACATGACTTGAGAATATCCCTTCGTGTATGTCCTTCAGTAGTTCTCGGCCTTGTTCTTGCGATATGCACCGTAGCTTGACTCCGTTTTCGCGCCGCCCGTAGAGCTCGCCGTCGATTAGGACGTAGAGCTTTGCCCGTCGGGCCACTTGCTCGGCTTCATGGTCGTCCTCCGGAAGGACGTGCTCCACCATGTACTTGATGATGTCCTGGGCCCAGGGCGGGTGGGTCCGTTCCACCAGCAGTACCTCCTGGCCAGAAGGAAGCAGAGCTTCTTCGGCCGCGGGCACTGCCGGGTCTTGAGCTTCCGGGCTGGCTACCCGTGTTGTCGATGTAGAAGGGTTGCCAGCCTCGTTTGTCGCTGAAGAACTTGGCTTCAGCCTCTCAGGAGAGACTGAAGGTCGCTTGAGCACCTCAATGTAGATCCCGGGAGGTACCGGTTCTCGGTTGGACGCCAGTTGTGGTAGCTCGTCTGCCGATGTGTTTTCCTCCTGCGACACGTAAGCAGCTCTGAAGCTACTGAAGCACCGCTGAAATTTCCACACTTCTTCGACGTACGGCGCCATCTGAGGACAGGCGTACTCTTTGTTGACTTGCTTGATGACCAGCTGAGAGTCACCCTTGACGATGATCTTGCCGATGCCGAGGCCGATGGCAGCACGAAGTCCCGCGAGCAGACCTTCGTACTCCGTCGTGTTGTTGGAGATGTTTCCTTGGTAGTGCATTTGGACGACGTATTTCAGGCGGTCTCCAGTTGGTGAAGTGAGGACGACCCCGGCACCTCCTTGTCCCTTGGTGTAGGAGTCGTCGAAGTGCATGGTCCAGGTGTCGGGATCCTCCTTCCCGGGAAGGCTCGTCTCCTCCTCCGGGTTGTCGATCGCCGTCTCGGTCCACTCAGCTGTGAAGTCAGCCAGTGCTTGGCTCTTGATGTTGTCCGTGTGCTCAAACTTGAGCCCGAAACCTTGGAGTTCCATGGCCCATGCCGAGATGCGTCCGGTGGCCAGCGGGTTCTCCAGAGGACTCCTCAGATTGTACTTGGACACCACCGTGATTGGGTGCCCCTCGAAGTATGGCCTCATCTTGCGGGAGGCGATGAGGATCGCTAGCAGCAGCTTCTGCATCATGGGATACCGCTCCCGGGCGTCGCGCAGCACTGAACTGACGAAGTAGACCGGGTGCTGCACCTTGCGGGTCGCCGATCCCTTGACGGGTTCGATGTCTTCCACATTCTCGGCACTCCGGGGTGATGTCTTCCACTTGCGGGTCGCCGATCCCTTGGAGTGCATTTCTTCATCCTCATCGATGGCTCGACGATGACGGGAGGGGGCGGGGTGCTGGGGTCCTCGGACCCCTAAACACTTGGCCGCCCCTTCTTGTTTGTCTTCCCCAGGGACGGGTCCCCGGGACGCTTGCCCTTGCTTGACTTCTTTGGAGATGCGTCGCGTTCGGCCACCAGCACGGCGCTGACCACCTGGTTGGTGGCCGCGATGTACAGCAGCAGGGGCTCCTTTTCCTTTGGGGCCACGAGGACGGGTGGCGAGGCGAGGTAACTCTTGAGAGATTGGAGAGCTTCCTCAGCCTCGGGGTTCCACTCCACGGGGCCCGATTTCTTGAGCAACTTGAAGAACGGCAAAGCCCGCTCTCCAAGCCTTGAGATGAAGCGTCCGAGTGCCGTGAGCACCCGTTGAGGCGCTGCACGTCCTTGACTCGCCGTGGCGCTTCCATTCGTTCGATGGCCTTGATCTTGTCGGGATTCGCCTCGATCCCCCGGTGGGAGATCAGGAAACCCAACAGCTTGCCGGACGGGACCCCGAACACGCACTTGTCGGGGTTGAGCTTAAAGTTGACCCGGCGGAGGTTGTCGAAATTCTCGTGCAGGTCCTGGACAAGGGAGTCCTGGAACCTTGTCTTGAACACGATGTCGTCGATGTAGGCTTCAACGTTGCGGCCCAGCTGGGACCCAAGGCACGCTTGCGTCGCGCGCTGGAAGGTGGCGCCGGCGTTCCGGAGGCCGAAAGGCATCCGGGTATAGCAGTAGCAGCCCCTGGGGGTGATGAAGGCCGTCTTCTCCTGGTCCTCGACCGCCATCAGGATCTGGTGGTACTCGGAGAAGGCATCCAGGAAACACAGTGACTCGCAGCCGGCTGTAGAGTCCACGATCTGATCGATGCGCGGCAGAGGGAACGGGTCCTTGGGGCAGGCCTTGTTCAGATCTGTGAAGTCGACGCAGAGTCGCAGCTTGGAGGAGTTCGGCTTTGGCACCACCACTGGGTTGGCTACCCAGGTGGGATGAGGCACAACCTTGATGACGCCGGCTTCTAGTAGCTTGTCGGTCTCAGAGACGATGAACTCCAACTTTTCCTTGCTCTGCTTCCGCAGAACTTGCTTCACGGGGCGGGCATCCGTGTTTACCGCTAGCTTGTGCTCGATCACCTCCCTTGGTACACCGGGCAAACCCGACGCTTCCCATGCAAAGACGTCATAATTTTCCCGAAGGAAGGCGACGAGCGCGCTTTCCTATTTGTCGGTGAGGTGGGCGCCGATGGTGACGGTGCGAGAGCCGTCACTCGTGAGCGCCACCTTCTTGGTCATCTGCGGGTCGCCGCGGAATGGCGCCCTCTTGGAGGCCGCGGGCACCGAGCCCCCGGGGTTCCCTCCGCCCTCGAGAGCAGCATCAGCACCAGCGTCTTGCATGTCTTGTCGGGTATCCGCCGTCGCGGCCTCCGTCTGGTTCAGCTTCTGGACGCAGTAGATGGCGTCGTCGATGTCGGCCTTGATCCTAATCACTGTAGCGACCCCGAATCCAAGGTTATACATAACTGTTATGTCCTATCAGCCATGATAGCCGAGAGTTACTGGGGTACCAATCCCAGGCAGCATTTCACTGCAGGCGTGCCGGGAACACCGGTCACACAAAACCCCTCGGAAGACTACCACACGCTGATCATAACCAGGGATGCATAACGAAGAATCCTAGGATCAAGCTGAGCTGTCGGACTCGGCCTCAGAGTTATACAGAAATGCTATGTGTCACTGATCATGCTACACAACCGAGGGTTACTGGGGTTACCACTCCCAGGCCGAGTAAACATCGGCAGGCGTGCTCGGAATGGATCATCGGCACCACGACCCCTCGGCTGCGCCATAACACGGGCATAGCCAAAACTGCATAACATTGAGCCCAAGAACCATAACCCCTCAACCGTGCACTTTATATCCATACACGCATCATGCACGGGAAGGGAAGCGGACAACCGGTCAAAGCAGTGACTCTACGACACGAAGTTATATGATACAAGTCTTACTAGAGTAAGATAGCATTACACGCAGAGGTCACATGACCCAACATTACAACAAGCAACGGAAAGCAAATTATGTTGTTCTAACAACAAGTTTAACAAAAGGCCTAAGAGGCCATAAGTAAGCAGACGGCGAAGTCCTATTCACAGATTCCAGGCTGCTACCTGGGAACTCCAAACTACTCGTCGATATCCACGAAGAAAACTCCATCGGTGGTGTCGTCGGGATCTGAAACAAAATTAGCGCAGGCCTGAGTACAAAGTACTCAGTCAAGACTGTAACCCGTTACGGTAAAATGCAAGGCTTAGAGGCTGTTTGAGGACTCATTTGCATAAAGCCAACTTTTCAATAGAGGAAGAGGAATTAGAAATTCGTCTACTCAGAAGTTTTCAAAAGGAGGTAAGAGATCATTTTTTTTGTACCACCTTTGATCATCTCTGAAACCACCAGGAACTTCATCAACTAAACCAGCTCTACTAGGATCACTCCCTCGACTCTCCCTCGAGGAAGCAACCCGCACACGTTGTTATCAAGTTTTACGGATATGTTCAAGTTGTCATCTATGATCAAACAGCAAGACCCAAGTCGTCCTTAACCGTGGACACGGCTATTCGAATAGATTTATCCCTGCAGGGGTGTACAATTTGGTCCACACGTGCCGACCGACTCCTAGTGCCAAGCTATTAGCACTCTCCCGGGGAATGCCGGCAGATGGGGGTCGACCACGACTCTTAGCTTGCTTAGATGTGCCCATAAGCCAACCCAAATAGGGCCATTCCGCCATTAACAAGAGATGGCCATCTCCTGACGGTCCCTATTTCTGTGCGTGGGGACCAAGATCAGTTCGTCCTTCACTTGTCCCCAGACACGACCTATCTTTTCTCTCAAAACGTTTTTCAGCTTTCCGCAAATAGAACACGGCAAACTACGTGTCCTACGGGCACACCTAAACAAGAAACAGCCGAGCGGGGTTCAAGGGCCCGCGTGTGTCGTACTCTTGGTCTTGGTTCAAGCGATAAGCACAAGAGGTCCTAGGGCGGCAAGAACAAGACAACCCACCACATCCCACCGTGGCCTCATTGTCCAAGCCTTTTAGTCAAATTAACATGCTCACACCACTTTCCTCGTTAACCTGTCATGCTAAATTCGTTCGCAGCTCTGATTCATCAATCGGACGGATCAGACCATAAAGCTAAGCATGGCTAAGCAACACACATGTATAGGCTCTGGCGAAACACAAGCAACCCTAATCATGCTAGGATAGATAACAGGTAATGGCGACAAGGGAACATGCAATTGATAGGCTGACCTACTTATTGACCCAAAAAGCACTGGAACCGATATGATGCTTAACAGAGCAAAGTACTTGAAATATGGGTTCAGATAGAAAGAGGGGGTTGTGCTTGCCTTGATCGACAAGGTTCAGCTGTTCGTCGTCGTTGGCGGTATTGAGCTCAGGCTCGGGCTCGTCTCCTATCGCAAAGAAGCAAACACCGGAAAGGAAAACAACAATCAATACATGGCATCGATGCAATGCGCAATATGAGTGCATGTCAAATTTCAGATATTGGAATTGAAAGTGAACCCTAATCGAGTGCACATTTTAAATGGGGTCCATTTGCTATTTTATCGCATTTATGGAAGAAATCCCCATATTCGACTCACAGTGGCATTTCAGTAGTTCTACACAACCTCTAATTTTAGTTTCTTAAACATGCATGATTTTAACATAAATGATAGATCTCACTTTTCTGTAAATTTTGATATTTTTTTCACATTTTTCTGATTTACAGAATAAAAGATATTAATTTTACAATTTTATTTCATTTTCTGGAATTTCTGAAATTATTAAATATCTGACAGAGGGGTCCCACATGTCAGGGTTTTATTAATTATCAAAATTATTTTCCATAAAGATTAAAATGCTGACAGGCCGGCCCCACGTGACGTCAGCTGACGTCAGCCGCGGTGGGCACGGCACTGCCGGCGACCGGCCCGGCCGATTCCGGCGATCCCAGGCAACGCGGTCGGGCGCGTTAGACGCGCGAGGAGGAGTGGACGCACGGGGGTGGTGGCGCTGGGACCATTTGGTCACCGGAGTTGCTCCGGCGACCATGGCCAGCGGCGGCCCGAGGCGGAGCACATCGAGGACAACGGCCGGAGGGGAGAGGGAGAGGGAAAGGGCACGGGGAGGATCCCCAGCTCACCAGGAGCTCGATGGAGTGGTCGGGGAAGGCGGAGGAGGCCGGACGGCGACGGAAATGAGCTCGACACCGGCGGCCGGCGGTGAGGAAGATGAGCTCGATTCGGGCGGCTCCGCGCGTTCCAGCACGGGCTACTCAACAGGGAGGTAGAGGAGCTCGCGGCGGACCTCGTGGCGACGTCGAATCAGTCTGGGACGGCGTCAAACGGCGGCGATTCGCGGCGACGGTGAAGCTAGGGTTTCGGCCGTAGCTGTGGAAGGAGAGAGGAACAGTAGGCGAGGATGAGAGGGGAGAAATGGAGCACGGCACGGCGACCTGGGGTCTTATCCCCACGAGCAGAAGGCTGCGCGGCGGCGTTCATCTGGACGCAGAATCGAGCGACGGACGGCGAGCCACGGAGCTGTGTGCCTGCCTGAGGAAGAAGACAAGAGGGAGGTTTTACAAAAAGCCCCCTGGAGTTTTGGAAAAAATTAGTTAGGGCAGTTAAACAACTTCAAAAAATATTGAAAAATTTCATGGAGCCTTATAATATTATAAAGAGGCCCCACATATTTTTATTTTGAATTTTTGAAAGCTTGGTGAAGTTTGAAAATTTGAGGAAGAGTTATTGCATTTATGACTTCCTTTAACTATTTTATAATGCAAAATTTTCTTAGGGCAAAAATAATGCATGCCATGAACATGATTAACTGATTTACACTTTATTACAAAGTTGGGATGTTACAAGTCTACCCCCCTTACAAGAATCTCGTCCCGAGATTCCTAGGTTTTAGAAAAGAAGGACGGGTACTCAGATCGTAAACGATCTTCTCGTTCCCAGGTTGCTTCTGCTTCGGAATGATGAGACCACTGAACTTTGAGAAACTTGATACTCTTGCGTCGGGTTTTTCGTTCAGCTTCATCAAGAATACGAACAGGATATTCCCGATAAGTGAGATCTTCCTGGAGATCAAGTGCTTCATGGTCAACACCACGTATAGGATCCTTGAAGCAACGCTTGAGTTGGGAAACGTGAAAGACATCATGAACATCCGGGAAGTTGGAAGGCAATTCCAACTGATAGGCAACTTCACCTCGTTTGGCAAGAACACGGAATGGTCCAACGTAACGAGGAGCTAGTTTGCCTTTAATACCGAAGCGATGAACACCCTTCAAAGGTGTCACTCGAAGATAAGCTTTCTCGCCAACTTCATAACGAACATCTTGATGATGACGATCATAGTAACTCTTTTGACGAGATTGAGCTGATTTCAAACGTTCACGGATGATGCGAACTTGTTCTTCGGCTTCATTGATCATATCCGGTCCAAAGTAAGACCTTTCTCCGGTTTCTGACCAATTCAACGGAGTTCGACATTTTCGGCCATAGAGAACTTCAAAAGGCGCCATGCCCAAGCTGGACTGGAAACTGTTGTTATAGGTGAATTCGGCGAAGGGAAGGCACTTTTCCCAATCTTTACCGAAGGATATAACACAAGCTCGGAGCATGTCCTCAAGAATTTGATTCACCCTCTCGGTTTGACCACCGGTTTGAGGATGATAAGCCGTACTAAAGGAAAGATGAGTTCCCATAGCATGCTGGAGACTTGCCCAAAATTTGGAGATAAACAAACTTCCTCGATCAGATACGATCTTCTTAGGAACTCCATGAAGAGACACTATCCGAGAGATATATAGATCTGCCAGTTGACTAGCACTGATATCTTCACGGACAGGGAGAAAGTGAGCAACTTTGGATAGACGATCAACCACTACCCAAATAGCATTGTGCCCCTTTTGGGTTTTGGGAAGACCAGTAATGAAATCCATACCGATCTCATCCCATTTCCATTCAGGAATTGATAGAGGTTGAAGGGTACCAGCTGGCCTTTGATGTTCAGCTTTGACACGACGGCACACGTCACATTCAGCAACAAATTGAGCAATTCTTCTTTTCATTCCAGACCACCAGAATCTTTGACGAAGATCCCGATACATCTTAGTGCTACCAGGATGGATCGAAAGAGGTGATTCATGAGCTTCTTGAAGGATTAGATCTTTTAGCTTCAGTTTTCCCGGCACAACCAAACGGTTACCAAAATAAACGATACCTTGATCGTCAACCGAGAAGCATTTAGCATCACCACTAGCAATCCTCTGCTTAATCTTGGTAATGCCAAGGTCTCGCTTTTGAGCTTCTTTGATTTGATCCTCCAAAGAAGGCTTCACTTCTAGATTAGCTAGATATCCAGAAGGGACTAGCTCAAGATTAAGCTTGGAAAACTCTTCGCAAAGGGAAGGTTGATGTTCCTGAATCATCAGATTGTTGCAATAAGATTTCCGACTTAGCGCGTCAGCCACGACGTTGGCTTTGCCGGGTTGGTAGTTGAGACCCAAATCATAGTCTTTAATTGTTTCCAACCACCGTCTCTGTCTGAGATTCAGATCTGGTTGGGTAAAGAAATACTTCAGACTTTGATGATCCGAGTACAACTCACAGCGGTTACCAAGAAGGTAATGACGCCACTGTTTCAAAGCATGGACCACAGCTGCAAGCTCAAGATCATGAGTTGGATAGTTGAGCTCATGCGGTTTCAACTGGCGAGAAGCATAAGCTACCACATGACTTCTTGCATTAACACACAACCGAGTCCTTGATGAGAAGCATCACAGAAGATAACAAAGTCCTTGCTTGTATCCGGAAGTACGAGCACAGGAGCGGTAGTCAGCTTGGTTTTCAAGAGCTGAAAACTCTCTTCAGCTTTTTCTGACCACTCAAACTTTTTATCTTTCTTGAGGAGATCAGTCATTGGCTTGGCGATCTTGGAGAAATTCTCAATGAATCGGCGATAGTAACCCGCCAGTCCGAGAAAACTCCTAACCTCCTTGACTGATTTAGGTGTACCCCAGTCCAGAATGGATTGAATTTTATCTGGAATGACGGTAACACCTTCAGAGGACACCACGTGCCCAAGGAATATGAGCTCTTTCAGCCAGAACTCACATTTGGAGAACTTGGCATATAGACGATGCTCACGAAGCTTCATCAATACCAAACGAAGATGTTCACCATGTTCATCTTCGGTTTTAGAGTAGATCAGAATGTCATCGATATAGACCACGACGAACTTGTCAAGATACTCCATGAAAACTGAGTTCATAAGACGCATGAACGTAGCTGGAGCATTGGTAAGACCAAAGGACATGACTGTGTATTCGTAAAGACCATAACGGGTTGTAAAGGCCGTTTTTGGAATGTCCTCCTTTCTGATCTTAATTTGATGGTATCCTGATCGCAGGTCCATCTTGGAAAAGACAGTTGCACCAGCCAATTGGTCGAACAGATCATTGATCCGTGGGAGAGGATATTTGTTTTTGATGGTCATAGCGTTCAAAGGCCGGTAATCAACAACCAAACGCGGAATGTTGGTATCTCTCTTCTTAACAAAGAGGGTAGGGCATCCCCACGAGGAAGTGCTAGGTTGAATGAAATTCTTTTCTTCTAGCTCCTCAAGTTGTCTTTTCAACTCAACCAACTCTTCTCGAGGCATGCGATAAGGTGTCTTGGAAATAGGAGCAGTTCCAGGAACCAACTCGATAACGAACTCGATGTTTCGATCAGGTGGCATGCCTGGCAACTCTTCAGGGAAGACATCAGGAAAGTCGCAGACCACCGGAACTTCATGAATTTCTAGAGGAGTTTGACCTTCCATAGCATACAACTCAAGTTCAGGCGAGAGCTGAAAACGGGCTGATGGAGGTATTGCTTGCGGCGACCAATACCGAACAACTTCACCAGAAGGATGTGTCAAAGTGACGGATTTGGCTGCACAATCAATTACAGCTTGATACTTCACCAGCCAATTCATACCCAAGATGATATCAATATCGGTGGACCTTAGGGCAATGAGGACGGTAGGGAACAACAGATACCCTACATCAAGTAATAGCTCAGGCGTAACCAGTGTAGTTAGCCAGCTAGAACCTGGAGACTGAACCCTTAAAGGAGTAGACAACTCCGTAAAAGATATACGGTTCTTTTTAGCAAACTCATATGACATGAAAGAATGCGATGCTCCAGAATCAAACAATACGGTTACTGAATTTGAATTGAGTCGAAGCGTACCCATAAGAACGCTTGGATCATTCTGAGCTTCTTCAGCATTGACGTGGGTCAGACGACCACGTCCAGCACCGTTGGGTTTTGCCATTTTCTTGGGCGGAGGGACTGCTTGATCAACTTTGTTCTGAGGGCAGTTCTTTGAGATATGACCAGGCTCACCACAGTTGTAACAAATAACGCCAGCTGGAACACCAGTTGGACGATAACTTGACCCACCACCATAGGTTGAAGTAGCATGGGGTGTAGTCTGGCGAGGAGCATAGCCAGAAGTCTTTGGTGCATATTGAGCCTTTGGAACAGCGCTGTATGGAATGAACACACGGCGCTTCTTAGAGCCGGAAGAAGATGCACGAGGATCACCAGAAACTTGCTTTATAGCAGACTCCATTTCCTTCCTTCCATGCTCAAGAGTGATAGACTGATTGTACAACTCCTGGAAGGTTCGGAACTTGAAAGGCAACATCTCATAGCGAAGTGAGGGATTGAGTCCCTTGCGGAACAGTTCTTGCTTATCCTCATCATTAGTAACATCACGCGGAGCATAGCGAGCCAGACGGGTGAACTCACGCCCATAAGTCTCGATATCCCGCTTACCCTGAGAAAGCTCTAAGAACTCCTTCCTTTTGATGTCCATCACTGCCTTAGGGATGTAAGCAGCACGGAACGCAGTACAGAATTCTTCCCAAGTAACCTCATGTCCTGGCGCCTGCAATGCCAAGAAACCTTCCCACCAAGCACCTGCTGCACCCTCTAGCTGGTAGGTGGCGAAGTTCACACGGTCACGGTCTTGAACACGGAGAGCGTTAAACTTGCGCTCAATGGTCCTGAGCCAATCATCAGCATCGAGAGGCTCTTTTGCAACCGAGAAGAAAGGAGGCTGAGCTCGAATGAACTCTACAAGTGTAGCACACTCATTCTGACGACGGTCAGTGTTCTGTGCCACACGCTCCAGGAGACGCTCAGTATTCAGGCGGTTGTTCTCGATGTTCTGGAGAACCTGCGCCAGTGTTGGATTAGGAGGTGGTGGCAAATCTTCCCCAGCATTGTTCTGATCCTCACGGCCACGATTACGGCCAAGCGAACCTCGAGTACCATGAGACATCCTGAGGAAAAAGATAGCATCCATGAATAACACATCCAAGGGGAAAAGATAGATATGGACGATAACAAGATGCTGATCTTAACGGAACGGGAAACGATGGAATGTGATGGAAAACAAGATATGTGATACAATGCATGTCATTTCATCAGGCATGGAAGTAGCAAAAGCTTACAATACGTATAGACTACCCAGCCGACGTACAAACCATAACTATGGAGTGTAAAGATGACACACGACCACGATATCATGTCCGATGCATTACTTGTCCAAGGACAACAGGAAGATCAATGACTTGATATGGGATTTCTGAAGCAAAGTAGAAACAATGCTCCAGAGCAACTGGATTAACTTGGATACTCTGATAGCTTTAGCAACCTGACACGGAGTACTAGAGGAAAAACAACCCAACCCTCGAGAACCTGATTTTGAATTTAACAGATGAGAAGTCAAAACCTTTTAAATCAAAAGAGGTAAGGTGACTCAGAGTTCAGAGCGATACCAGATAAGGAGTAAAAAGAATCCTAAGAAGTTTTCACAACTCATTTTCAGGTTCAAAATAGTTTTCACAACTACTAGACTCAACATCGTCCAGCGGTAAGGGTTTCCTACAGGCAGTCCTGCTCTGATACCAAAAACTTGTAGCGACCCCGAATCCAAGGTTATACATAACTGTTATGTCCTATCAGCCATGATAGCCGAGAGTTACTGGGGTACCAATCCCAGGCAGCATTTCACTGCAGGCGTGCCGGGAACACCGGTCACACAAAACCCCTCGAAAGACTACCACACGCTGATCATAACCAGGGATGCATAACGAAGAATCCTAGGATCAAGCTGAGCTGTCGGACTCGGCCTCAGAGTTATACAGAAATGCTATGTGTCACTGATCATGCTACACAACCGAGGGTTACTGGGGTTACCACTCCCAGGCCGAGTAAACATCGGCAGGCGTGCTCGGAATGGATCATCGGCACCACGACCCCTCGGCTGCGCCATAACACGGGCATAGCCAAAACTGCATAACATTGAGCCCAAGAACCATAACCCCTCAACCGTGCACTTTATATCCATACACGCATCATGCACGGGAAGGGAAGCGGACAACCGGTCAAAGCAGTGACTCTACGACACGAAGTTATATGATACAAGTCTTACTAGAGTAAGATAGCATTACACGCAGAGGTCACATGACCCAACATTACAACAAGCAACGGAAAGCAAATTATGTTGTTCTAACAACAAGTTTAACAAAAGGCCTAAGAGGCCATAAGTAAGCAGACGGCGAAGTCCCATTCACAGATTCCAGGCTGCTACCTGGGAACTCCAAACTACTCGTCGATATCCACGAAGAAACCTCCATCGGTGGTGTCGTCGGGATCTGAAACAAAATTAGCGCAGGCCTGAGTACAAAGTACTCAGTCAAGACTGTAACCCGTTACGGTAAAATGCAAGGCTTAGAGGCTGTTTGAGGACTCATTTGCATAAAGCCAACTTTTCAATAGAGGAAGAGGAATTAGAAATTCGTCTACTCAGAAGTTTTCAAAAGGAGGTAAGAGATCATTTTTTTTGTACCACCTTTGATCATCTCTGAAACCACCAGGAACTTCATCAACTAAACCAGCTCTACTGGGATCACTCCCTCGACTCTCCCTCGAGGAAGCAACCCGCACACGTTGTTATCAAGTTTTACGGATATGTTCAAGTTGTCATCTATGATCAAACAGCAAGACCCAAGTCGTCCTTAACCGTGGACACGGCTATTCGAATAGATTTATCCCTGCAGGGGTGTACAATTTGGTCCACACGTGCCGACCGACTCCTAGTGCCAAGCTATTAGCACTCTCCCGGGGAATGCCGGCAGATGGGGGTCGACCACGACTCTTAGCTTGCTTAGATGTGCCCATAAGCCAACCCAAATAGGGCCATTCCGCCATTAACAAGAGATGGCCATCTCCTGACGGTCCCTATTTCTGTGCGTGGGGACCAAGATCAGTTCGTCCTTCACTTGTCCCCAGACACGACCTATCTTTTCTCTCAAAACGTTTTTCAGCTTTCCGCAAATAGAACACGGCAAACTACGTGTCCTACGGGCACACCTAAACAAGAAACAGCCGAGCGGGGTTCAAGGGCCCGCGTGTGTCGTACTCTTGGTCTTGGTTCAAGCGATAAGCACAAGAGGTCCTAGGGCGGCAAGAACAAGACAACCCACCACATCCCACCGTGGCCTCATTGTCCAAGCCTTTTAGTCAAATTAACATGCTCACACCACTTTCCTCGTTAACCTGTCATGCTAAATTCGTTCGCAGCTCTGATTCATCAATCGGACGGATCAGACCATAAAGCTAAGCATGGCTAAGCAACACACATGTATAGGCTCTGGCGAAACACAAGCAACCCTAATCATGCTAGGATAGATAACAGGTAATGGCGACAAGGGAACATGCAATTGATAGGCTGACCTACTTATTGACCCAAAAAGCACTGGAACCGATATGATGCTTAACAGAGCAAAGTACTTGAAATATGGGTTTAGATAGAAAGAGGGGGTTGTGCTTGCCTTGATCGACAAGGTTCAGCTGTTCGTCGTCGTTGGCGGTATTGAGCTCAGGCTCGGGCTCGTCTCCTATCGCAAAGAAGCAAACATCGAAAAGGAAAACAACAATCAATACATGGCATCGATGCAATGCGCGATATGAGTGCATGTCAAATTTCAGATATTGAAATTCGAAGTTGAACCCTAATCGAGTGCACATTTTAAATGGGGTCCAATTGCTATTTTATCGCATTTATGGAAGAAATCCCCATATTCGACTCACAGTGGCATTTTAGTAATTCTAAACAACCTTTAATTTAACTTGTTTAATTATGCATGATTTTGACATAAACATGTAGATCTCATTTTTCTGTAAATTTTGATATTTTTTTCACATTTTTCTGATTTACAGAATAAAAGATATTAATTTTACAATTTTATTCATTTTCTGGAATTTCTGAAATTATTAAATATCTGACAGAGGGGTCCCACATGTCAGGGTTTTATTAATTATCAAAATTATTTTCCATAAAGATTAAAATGCTGACAGGCCGGCCCCACGTGACGTCAGCTGACGTCAGCCGCGGTGGGCACGGCACTGCCGGCGACCGGCCCGGCCGATTCCGGCTATCCCAGGTCGCGCGGCCAGGTGCGTTAGACGCGCACGAGGGAGGCGAGCCAGGAGGTGGCGGCGCTTGGACCATTTGGTCACCGGAGTTGCTCCGGCGACCATGGCCAGCGGCGGCCCGAGGCGGAGCACGTCGAGGACGACGGCCGGAGGGGAGAGGGAGAGGGAAAAGGGTACGGGGAGGATCCCCAGCTCACCAGGAGCTCGATGGAGTGGTCGGGGAAGGCGGAGGAGGCCGGACGGCGACGGAAATGAGCTCGACACCGGCGGCCGGCGGTGAGGAAGATGAGCTCGATTCGGGCGGCTCCGCGCGTTCCAGCACGGGCTACTCAACAGGGAGGTAGAGGAGCTCGCGGCGGACCTCGTGGCGACGTCGAATCAGTCTGGGACGGCGTCAAACGGCGGCGATTCGCGGCGACGGTGAAGCTAGGGTTTCGGCCGTAGCTGTGGAAGGAGAGAGGAAGCAGAGGCGAGGATGAGAGGGGAGAAATGGAGCACGGCACGGCGACCTGGGGTCTTATCCCCACGAGCAGAGGGCTGCGCGGCGGCGTTCATCTGGACGCAGAATCGAGCGACGGACGGCGAGCCACGGAGCTGTGTGCCTGCCTGAGGAAGAAGACAAGAGGGAGGTTTTACAAAAAGCCCCCTGGAGTTTTGGAAAAATTAGTTAGGGCAGTTAAACAGCTTCAAAAATATTGAAAAATTTCATGGAGCCTTATAATATTATAAAGAGGCCCCACATATTTTTATTTTGAATTTTTGAAAGCTTGGTGAAGTTTGAAAATTTGAGGAAGATTCATTGCATTTATGACTTCCTTTAACTATTTTATAATGCAAAATTTTCTTAGGGCAAAAATAATGCATGCCATGAACATGATTAACTGATTTACACTTTATTTCAAAGTTGGGATGTTACAATCACCCCCCAAGCCACCGGGATTTTCATCATGTTGTAGGCGAAATGGGAGACGACCATGAACTTGGCCAGCGCGTGTCGGTGATGTCACAGACGATCTCCTCGGTGCGGAAGTTCTCGGGGCCACCAAACGTGACCGGATGAGAGATCTTCCCCAGAGGCCGTGTGATGTTCCCGTTCACGCCTTGGAACACGCCAGTGTCTTGCAGGCAAGAGAAAGGGATTTGCAAAGTGGCCAGGACCTTTGCCGTCAGCAGGTTGAGGCTGGAGCCTCCGTTGACCAGCATCTTGGTGACCTTGAAGTTGTGGATGATGGGCGACACGACCAAGGGCAGTGTCCCTACCCCGACGGTGTTGTCAGGGTGATCTTCCGGGTCGAAGGAGATGACCTGGTTAGACCACTCCAGGGGCTTTGACGGTGCCGGGGCGACCACGTTCAGCTCCCGGACGAGTCTCTTGCCGGCGCTGTTGGAGGGAGGCAGGAAGGCTCCCCTGTGAATGCACCCGACGACGCCATTGACTTCTTGGAATTGTCCGTTGTTGCCGCCCTGAGGATCCGGAATTGTCGGCGAACTCCGCGTTGTTTGGCCCACGTCCGCCTTGGCCACCGCGCCCTCCTCCACGTCCTCCACCACGTCCCCATCCTTGGCCGCCACCGCCTTGGCGACCGGTGGGACAGTTCCGGGAGTAGTGCCCGTGAAGTCCGCAGTTGAAGCAGGCACCTGGGCCGGTCCCGCCTCCTTGACGTTGCGTGCGCGCGGCGAGGCCGTTCACTTGACGGCAGTCCTTCAGCAGGTGATTGCCGTCGGGGTGGACATGGCACCATGGATCTTCATACCCCTCAGAAGTCGAGGCTGGCTTGACCTTCTTGGGAAGAGGCTCGGTGACGAAGACGCGCTTGTCGGGACCGGAGTCCCGCTTCTTGCTCTTGGCGGGGGTGGTCTTGTCCTCGGGTTCCTCCTCCCCGGAACTCTGGCCCCCTCTTCTGCGCGGGCGCAGCGGTCCGCAAGCTCCCATAGCTCGCGGGTAGTCTCGATGCGATGAGTGCTCAACTTCTCACGCATCTGGGTATGTCGAACGTTGGCGTGGAAGGACTGAATCACCAGCTCCTGCTTGATGCTGGGGATGGTGTTCATCTTCTGGGTAAAGCGTTGGATGAACTTGCGGAGAGTTTCACCCGGAAGCTGCTTGAAGTCGTGCAGGTCGCTAGGAACTCCCGGGCGCTGGTAGCCGCCCTGGAAAGCTCCCAGGAACGCCTCCTTTAGTGCCCGCCAGGATCGGATGGAGCACTTGGGGAGGTTGAGAAGCCATGATTGAGCATCTCCCTTCAGGGCCAATGGGAACCAATTGGCCATCATGACTTCGTCGGCCCCGGCAACCACTGCGGCCAGCGAGTACAGCTGCAGGAAGTCCCGGGGGTTGGTGGTGCCATCGTAGCAGAGGACGTCGATCTTGAACTTCTTGGGCCAGGTGGCCTGGCGAAACTCGAGAGAAAAGGGCGAGGCAGCCCTCCGCGATGTCGTCGTCCCGATCCTCCCGCCGATGACGCTCTCGACGACGCTCGATGCGGGTGCGTGCATCCTCGTGGAGACGGTTGTTGAGGTCGTTGCGCAGATCCAGGTTGCGTGTGGAGGATGAACCAACGGAGATGGCCGGGCCGCCGTTGCGGTTCACCCGACCCGCCGTGGGAGGGTTTGCTTGAGGAGGCACGGCTTCACCTGGGCGATCTCCCCGGGGAGGGTCCCGGGGTTCTCGCGCCTCTGCTCCCTTGGCTCCGGGGCTGTCGACGGTGGGGGCGTGAACGGGCTCACACCTGGGACCGCCGTTGGCGAGGTGGAGGAGTTCCTCCACTCGGGTCTGCCACTCCTGGTAGACCTTGGGGTTGTCGGTGCTGGGTGGAAACTGGATCAGAGCCTTGGCAGTGACGAGGGCGTCGTGACGAGCCTGCACGTCGTCCGAGAGGAGAGTGCTGGACTTGCTCTTGGTGCCCTGCTGACCCTTGCCAGCGCGGATGCCCTCGCTCTTTTCTCCGGCAGATAAGTCCTTGCCGGTGTTGCCGCACATGCTCTTCTCCACGCCACCATCTTCGCCGCCCTTGGTTGGGCCGCCTGCCCCGCCCAGAGCGTCCTTCTCCGGAGGTAGAGGAGGAGAAGCCCGGTTTGCCGCAGCAGCGCGACGCTCGCCGGTAGCCTGAGAGCGCGCAGGGGAGGCCGCCTTCGATGTCTGGACGTCGGGCCTCTTCTTTGGCGCCATGGTCGATGAAGAACTTGACGCAGATCTCCTTGAAGATTTCAAAGTCGATGAAGAGCTCATGGAAGATCTCGACGAAGAACACGAAGCTGACGAAGAACTCGAAGTCGAAGAAGAACTCAGCACTCGCGCCCCTACCTGGCGTGCCAGATGTCGTGTCTTGGATCACGGACACCGGTAGTAAAGGATACCCCCTTTTTAGGTTCGGTGGGGGTGCAGAGGAGGCCGAAGAACTTCTTCTGCCCGGGGGCTTCACTTCAACGCTCGAGATCTACGTACTAGCAAGCATCACAGAAACACAAGGAGTTTACCCAGGTTCGGGCCGCCCGGAGGCTAATAACCCTACTCCTTCATGTCTGGATTGAGCGGTGTATCATGGTGTAGCTTTACAAGGGTGGTCGCGGGTGAGAACCCGGGAGGTGTTGGCTAGAGGTTGAAGACGAGCAGATCCTGACCCTGAGGAGATCACCTCTCGCCTAAGCTAATCGGGGACTTGTGCGCTACCTAGCCTAGCCTCCTTCTTCACCACGATTCCCCCCTTCTCCCTTGGGTGCCTCGGTCCTCCTTTTATAGGCTAAGGGGATACCACAGGTGCACCCTTGGGCCGGAGGGGTTTTGGCGGGAAAACCCCTCTGGGTTCTCTTTAGGAGGCGACGTGGCCTCCTCTCGTCCAAGTATTCTTCTCAGAGGGGGTAGGTGGGATCGGCCACCTTTTCCAGAGAGGGCGGACAGAGGCTGACAGCTTTTCCGCCTCTGCCCCCCTTTGGCGCCTCCGTCTTCTTGGCGTCCAAGTCTTCTAGGAGCTTCCAGCCGGAGCTGGCAAGCTTATCCTCTTGGCGCGGTGGAGGTTGGTTCCCGGGAAAGAGCTTGGCCTCCTGCCGGGCGTCGGGTCCCCGGGACCTCCGTGCCTGCTTCCGGGTCGAGGGGGCCCCGGAGGGTCCCCGAGTCCTTGGCCTTGGTTGTCGATGCAGCGTGCGCCGGGACGCTGCAGGGCAGGTGGGGGCCCCACCTGTCAGTCTTGAGTCTTGGCCTTGAGTGCCTCCTTGGTGGGCCCATGTGCGATGGACCCACTTTGACCGCATCAGGGGAACCCCATGTTCCACTGTTGCGACATTAGTCAAATTAAATCATAAACTTAGTATGAAAACAAGTGTCAAAGGTATAAAAGTGGCATGAAACAATAAAAAATTATAGATATGTTTGACACGTATCAATATCCCAAGCTTAATTCCTACTCGTCCTCGAGTAGGTAAATGATAACAAAATAATTTTTGATGTTGAATGCTAGGATCATGTCTACAACAAATGCATTACAAATGCTATATAGATAATGAAACTTAAGCAATTGTGTTAGCTAATGAAAAGATAACGACGAACTAGGAGTTAATAATATGAAATTATATACATTAACAAGATTATAATGATCATAATAAAGCATGGTAGAGTGGTCTCTCGCTTTCCCCTTTAGTAGAGCAAAACATAAATGTCGGGCACCTCTTAAGATATTAAACAGAGACTAGGAGTAAAGTTTTTCAGAAATGATATAGAATCTCAAACATGCTGCACTCATTAAGACTTTGGGACAAAGCACATTATATTCAGAATGATAGCAATGCTCTATAAGATGGTGCTCAAAGAAGGATAACGACTCAACATAAACATAAAAGAAGGGCCCTTCGCAGAGGGAAGCAGGGATTTGTCATGTGCTAGAGCTTTTTATTTTTTATAGAACAGAAGTAAAACAATTTTGAGATATGCATGCTTTCGTCAACGATTTCATAGCAAAGAAACTAGCTTGTCCCCTATGACAAGCAAGGCTTTTAGACTTGTGAGAGCAGCAGGTTTAGAGGAACGAGTACATTCCTCTTTCTCCTTGGTTTCACCACTATCTAATGTTTGAGCTGATTTCTCAGATTTGCATTGTGTGGAGGAGAATGGTGAGTTATATTTATATTTTGCTTAAGCTGCTCTCGGGTTGATTCAAGTGAAGACGTAATCCATCGACACCGGGTGAAAGGGGGGAAATGACCTTGCTCATCACAAGTTATATCTAGCTCTCTATTGCTCCCTCATGAGATTAAAAACAGAGACACAAAAGGAGTATTTTGAATATTTTAAAGGTAGCATATGACAAATTTACTTGGAATGGCAAGAAATACCATGCATAGGTAGATATTGTGGACTCAGCTGGAATACTTTGGCTTAAGGAATTTGGATGCACGGATGGACCATTACACCCAGTGCAAGTGGAGGCTAGCAAAAGATGGGAAAGCGACCAAATTTGAGCATTACTATCATAATCATGCTTTACGACAAAATACTTAATAAATAAAACATAAGAGAGGTTCTACAATTCTAAAGTACAATAAACCGTCAAGGCATAACAGACTGTATTTTTAGTCTTTCAACATGTGTGAACATGTGCCAAGTCAATCTGAATAAATCTTTTGAAGGAGGATCCCACTTCACCATTCCACATTATGAACAAAATAACGCATGTTAACATCAAAATAACATATTATACCCTCTTAGCTAGTTGAGACTAACCATTAGAAAACATGAACTACGAAGCAACATTATACACACATCATTTTTAAGTTTAAACAAATAACTAACAAACCAAATAAAACTCCAATCAACTCTCCAGAAAGGGTATAAATAAAAGATATAACAATCAGCTCATTATTGTGATGGTGCATGATGCTAACACAAAGATATAATAGATAATAAATTAAGATACAAATGCTCCAAGTTTATGCAAGTTTCTATGTTGCTCAAAAAACAAAGTTTGAAGGTTTGCAAACCGAGAGGTTGTTGATGTAGAGGGATGCAAAGGCATCCCCAAGCTTATGGTTTTGACCAATCTTGGATATTTCTCAATTTGATGTTCCTTCATTCCCTGTGAAAAAACTTGAACACAAAAACTCTCCCATTCTTTTTCTACGGTTAAACATTAGTATACTAAATATAACATTTCCAAAGTGCTGCCATTAAACTAAAACTAATTTTGTTTTCAAGTTACAGGGAGTTTGCTTAAGTTGCCAAATTTAAAATAATGGATGAGATCCAAAAAGAATCAAATGAAAACGCAAAGATGCCACTTTTGCAACAAAAGTGAGAATCTGTCCAGAAAAACAGCAGCTGGAAAACATAATTTTTATGTAAACTTAAACGTCTCTGAAATTTTTGCCAATTTTTGAGCGTGCAGAGGATTAGTTGATACTTTCTATGTAAAAAATTTGTGATATTTAGAGCTTCTAGTAAAACATTAAAAATCGGGCAGTGAACAGAAAATACTGAAAACAGAAAAACCACTTTTTAATTATGCATCAACTAAAACCAAATGGGTAAAACTTGGTACTTTATTTTTGGAAAACTAAAAGACCAGAGGGTAAAACAAAAACAAACGGAAAGCGAAAACAAACCGACGCTCCAAGAATAGCACATAATATGTAAAGCAATAAAAATATAGTACCACGGGTGAAAACTGATGATTGTCGATGAAGAAGGGGATGCCTTGGGCATCCCCAAGCTTAGACGCTTGTGACTTCTTGTATATTTCAGAGGAGATCCATGGGAACCTCCCCAATATTGAGCTTTTATCCCTTCTTGATCTTCCTTCATCACCTCGCTCTTGAATACTTGAAAACTTACTTCACACAAAACTTCTAATAAACTTCATTAGAGGGTTAGTTCTCAAACAAAATAATCCACCTTCAGTTCTCATTTAACAAATTAAATGAACTTGTTCCTAAATATTAGATCTAAGTGATGCTTCGGGATCAAAAGAACTCCACTTTGCCCGTAAAAGAAGCGATGTAAGAACAAAGATAGAATCTGTCAAAAACAGAGCAGAATGTAAAGATGATTTTTTTCGGGATACTTGGAAACTTAAAACTAATGAAAGTTGGAAAAAACCCTGATGCTTACTGTCAAAAATTTGCAGACCCATATCACGTTCTGTGATTGTTTAGAATTTTGTACGGTGACAGACAGAAATCTGTTTCTGGACACCGTCAGTTTGCCCGGCGGCGTCAGGCTCAGGAGACTTACCGCGGGACGACGAAACCGGAGGAGGGACATCGCGCCCGAGGTCCTCGTCCCGGTAGGCTGCCGAATCGGAGCCGGAGCCGGCAGAAGGGACAGGACTCATCACGGTACGAGCGGCATCATCATCGCCTCCGCCGCCTTCACTAACATCTGCACCCCCACCGGACGATTCAGTGGTGTCACCGCGCCTGTCCGGGACGACACGGGCGCCGCCGCCCGATTCATCCTCAGCGGTGGCATCTGTTTCTCCTCCCGCTTGCTCGTCGGAGGAATCCGCCTCCAACATGGCCGTCGGCGCCTTAGAAAAGGGACCACTGACATCGGGCTCGAAGACGACTTCAAAGTCTTCAACCCTCTGGAGCTCGCAAAGCTGTACAACGGGCCGACTGGGTCAAGCGGCAGCCGGACGAAGGAATTGAAGACGGATTAGAAAGCAATGACTAACCTCAGGAGCACGTTCCGAGCGGGTGAATGGATCGAATCCAAAATCCCAGTCCTCCTCGATCCTGTCGGTGACGAGGCGGGAAAACCACGCGCAGAGGTTCGCCGGCTTCGGCACCTCAAAGCTGACCCGGGTGGGATCCCGGAGACCGGAGTAGAAGCACATCTTGTGCGAACGCGCCTGCAGCGGGAATATCCGCCTTGACAGCCACGCCAGGGTCAGGTCCCTGGACGTTAGGCCGGCCTCCACCAACTCCTTCAGCCGGCCGAACAAAACACCCTCCAGATTCCCATCCACCGGCGGTTTCCGACACCAGGACTTGTGTGCCGGCAGCGAATTGGAGAAGGCTGGAGGGCCGATTTGGTCGACACCAGTGAGATTCTGGACATAGAAGTAGGTGCTCTGCCACTTCTTGATGGAATCGGGCAGGTGAATCTTGGGCAGCGGCGTGTTCTTCGCGCTAATGGAGACGCTGCCGCATTCGCACTGCTGCCCGGCGGTCGTTTGAGCCCGCAGGAAGAAGAACATGCCAAATATCTCCATGCTGGGCCAGACGTCCAAATACGCTTCGCACAGCGTGACGAAGCATGACAACTTCGTGATGCAATTTGCCCCCAAATGGTGGGGCTGCAGCCCATAGAAACGCAGGAATTCTGAGAAGAAAGAGCTCGCCGGGAGCCCCAATCCCCGCTCCAAGTGCGCGGAGAACACGACGATCTCGCCCTTCCTGGGCTTCGGTGAAATTTCTCCTTCAGGGGGAACGCGGGCTCCCATGTCGCCCGTCATCCCCAAGAACCGGTTCCGACGGAGCTTCCAAAGGAATGCATCATCCACGGTGGAACCCATCCACGCACCCGAACTCGCCATGGAGGACCTGTTTCCCGTCGTGGAAGAAGCAAATGCGAGGACGGCACGAACGAGAGAGAGAATGGGCAAGAGCCGGGAAGCGCAAGAACTAGCGAGGAAGACGAAGCAGGAGTGGGGAACGGTAACCCCGGCCGTTCCCCCTCTTTCCCCTTTAAAAGCGAGGCAAGCGGAACCGTTCCGCCCGTCGCGCCGCGTGGCGTGCAAACGTGTCGCGCTTTCCGCAGACGATCCCACGAGCAGGCAGTTGCCACAGAGAATCCAGCCCGGCGAAGCCGAGGCGACGTGCGCCAGGCCTCGGGCAGAACACCAACGGCTCCCCAAAGCGGCGGCGCGTGGATGACGTAAGCCACGACCCAAGCCTTCAAGCCGGCCGTTCCGGGCCGCCAAGATCTACTGATCCCGCTCCACGTAGCCGAACAAGTCGACAACAACTTCGACAATATGCAGCCAAGGCCAGGAATGCCTGCGGAGCTTCCCCCACGGGCAAGCTTCATCTTCATCCGGCTCCAATTTCAGCCGGCCCCGTCTTCAACCTCGACATTCAGGATACAGCGGCCAAGATCAAGGGGAAGATCGAGAAGTCTTCCCAGCCAGCTAGCAAGACTCCACGATCTCGGGGGCTAGTTTCGGGGATATGAACCCCGGATATCCCAAAGAGATCCATTTCTTCAGAACTCCACGGGCCGGTTGAACGAGTGCCGGCTGAGACCTGCCGGCTGAATCCAGCCGCCTGCATCCACCCGGATACGGACGTCCGGCTGGGCTGGAGCCGGACGCACCAACCGACAACTCCGTACGAGTGGGCTAGGCCCGTATAACCGCTCCTGGTGAACAGTACTCCTTGTCGGGCATCCCCTATACAGAATCATGGCAACGAGCTCCAGCCGGCTCAGAAAGTAGTGATGTCATAGGGACAGACTTGTAAAATCCTTGTAACCTAAAACCCTAGCCCGCTGCATATATAAAGCGGGCTAGAGCCTCCTGCACGAGGCATGATAGACGCATGCACACAAGCAACCAGAACACCCACGTAGCATCATCTTCAACCTCCAGCCGGCTAGGACTTCCAGCCGGCTGCCACCCGAACACAGCTCAAGGAGCATTTGTAGCCCGATTCTGTGATCAAGCAATAAGAACAAGAAGAGCAGGACGTAGGGGTGTTACCTCCACCAGAGGGCCCTGAACCTGGGTACCTAGCGTGTGTTTGCGTGCTTGTTGCCCAATCCCGCGTGAGCATCAATCGTCGCCTGCCCCATACTTCTTTCCATCTCTGATGGATATGCCGTGCAACCCACCACGACATATGTGGCATGTTTTCTTGAACAAGTTCCAATTTTTGTTTTTGGTTATCCTTTGGCTCTTGTTTGTGTGAGTTTGCTTGGTGTGGTTTTTCTCTAATATGCATTTCCATATATTATTTGAGAAACCATATGTTCCAGATTATTCTAACCTTGGCCTTGCCGGTTGGTTTGAATAGTTGGAACTACCAACAAACTTTATTAAAATATGGTGTTTTATTTCTTATCTCTTGCCATATGTTTGATCTTGTGAGGATGACCTTCTATATCTCTACTCACCGGGAAAATATTGCCTTATACTCATTGTCCTTGGACAATTGATATTCACATTTGTGGTAGAATATTTTTTGTTCATCCTCATATTGTCTCTTGCGTTGAATTGCCTTATTTGTTGCCTTCCTTGCCTCTTGCATGGATCCTATTTTTCAATTGGTAGCGTTTAGTGTTGTAAATAAAATATGGAGAGTAATGATCCCTTGTGCGTGCATTTTGTATTCAAATACAAATATCAAAGATAATGCATGAATCTTGGGGGAGCATTCATTTTTATTTAGAACACTATCCTATCTATCAATATTTGATCCTTTCAATTGGCATTTGATTTGTTATCTTGCCTAGGTACCTTCAATTGGTATTTATTGGAATTGAATATCTCCTCCATAGATATTTGTTTCAAATTGATACTTATTGTGTGAGTCTTGATACCTTTTTTCTTTATTTTGCTCTACTTGATTTCGGTCAAGTATTATCCGCTTCTTGGTATCTTTTCTCCTAGTTGGTATCCTATTTTCAATTGGTGTCTTATCGATCATGTGTTGTTTTGATTCGATTCCTATTGATATCACACTTCATGTGTTGATGTGTTTTGGAATCAATCATTTGTTGATTTGTTTTTCCCTCAATCATGTGTTGATTTGGATTTTGATATAATTTGGACAACCTTTTTGTGTCATACTTTGGTGTGCTCTCTTCTCGGTTTACTTGGTGTTTTTGTCCAAATTGTATCTCGTTTGGTTCTTGAAAGACTTTGCATGTATATTCTCTAATATATATATTATATGACATGTTTGTCTCTCTAGTTCCAATATATAGGGGATACTCCACCGAATCCTAAATCGGCTAAGATGTGAAGAAATTCAATTTCATATCTACATGCACATATTTATGTGGAGTGTTTCCTATATATTGTAGTTTATCTAACTACTATGGGACCCAATGAGTTTGGGAACCATTTTGTACTCTAATTTTGTTTTAGGTACAATGGAAATGCATTGGATGCTTGCCTCATCCATAAGGAAGGTGTCCTCACCATGATATTATAAGAGTCAAGCTATGATGATTGTCAAAATCGCATCTTCTTCATCACCAATGTCATATCGGTAACAAGTATCTACCTCATGCATACTTGTATAGTCTCAACCTTGTGTAGGTCGCTTCTTGGCATGAAAGCTTTTATGTGCAATTGTTGTGGTTTTGGCTTATTTTCTTCACTTGGTATATCTTTGTGATATTTGTGATGAAATTGCAAAAACCTTTTTCTTCAATTGGTATTATTTCTTTGTGATACTTGTTGCCTATTTCAAAGCATCATCACTATCTCTTGTTTCCTTACTGATATGTGTGATGTCTTTGATAGTTTTGAAGTTCATTTATATACAATGAGATAAATTTGAGCTTTGTGCTATGCTTTGAAGCAATAATCTCATTTATATATTTATGACTTCCTTTTGGACACCTTGTTCTCTTCTTCATCAACCATTTCATATGTGCAAGTTTCTTTGTGGATGTATATCATCAACGATTTGTCTACTTAGAAACCTATACATACGAGAGAGGTCACCTTTTAATTGGTATCCTATTTCTTTTGGGTCACATTGTTTATTATCTTTGATTCTTTAGTGACTTTGAAGAGAGAATTTCTCATGAGTGCTTGTCTTATTTCTATTTGCATCTTTGCGCACTCAAGTTTTATTGAAGATCTTTGACTTCATGCTTAGCATGGTGAGCATGTTGAATTTTATTGGCTAAATGGTCTCACTAGCTTTTGGCATTTTCAATTGGTTTTAGTTTCCAATTGATATCCCTAGGCTTGTGAACATACTCCTTCAAAAATCTTCTTTTTATCTCGGTTGGGCCTACCTTATGTTGAATCTTTGAAAATTGGTATCTCCTTATGGCTTAACCATATCTTTTGTGCAAGTGCTATGATTTGCTATTGCTTTATGCACACTTGCACTTGTTGCGTGTTCTAGATGATATTGGGGGAGCGAGGATTCCATATTTGTGCACTCCTCAATAGTGCATGAACATTGGGGAGCTTCTCCATTTTTATTTAGAACTCTCACTTTGGATCTTTTCGTTTGCCTATCTCCTTTGTGGAGATGTTTAGAATGATTTCATCTTTTTGCAATCTTTGGATCCTCAATATAGTTTGATTTCCTCTAACTATTCATCATTGGATACGTGCATTTAATTTCACTCATATCTTGAGAAATGTACACCTTTTTAAGGAACTCATATTATATTGGCCTTCTAAATTTTTCTTCCCATTTCGGCAATCGATGCCAATGGGGGAGAAGTTTAGAGGGTTTAAGGGAATTTGGGTTTCATGCTTTTGTTGCATTTGCCTTTAATGCGCTTGCATCCTTGCTTGTTTGTCTTGCAAGGATGCTTTATTCATTATATAGACCCTCTTAAAAGGGATTGTCATCAATTACCAAAATGGGGGAGACTGAAAGTGCATGGTTGCCCCCATGTGTGGTTTTGGTAATTAATGACAATCTCTATGGACTAATGTTTGTATTGAGCTACTTGTATGTGTGTCCATTTGCATTGCTTGATCTCCATTTGTTGGAGTCAAGGCTAAGGGAAGAAGAGTTGTGTTGATCAAGGCTAAGTGCAAGTTGAACAACACTCAAGGCCATGTGAAGATATGCCGAAGAGTGCCTCTCCCATATTGGTGTATGGGGGAGCAATTTGCAAGGCTTCACCGAGCAAAGCGCAATCAAGGAAGGTGGTTCGTCTTGAGGAGATGAAGATTATCATCATCGACCTCAAGTGGATTATGCGCAAGGCAAAGGTATGATCTTGATAGGGTTTCTATTTTACCGGTCTCATGATGTTGTTGAGAGACCGGGTTATAGGATAGATAGCCGTACTATCAAGAGGGGCTCTCGACCGAGTATCTTCATCGTATCTTTCGTGGAGAGCTCAAACCATTGCATCCTTGCAATCATATTTATTGGTTCTTATTTGGCTCTTATCGTGGTGTGTCCTTGGTGCTTGTCGTGCTCGTCATGACAAGGCCAAGTTCACCGAAAACGGATTTCGTATGTGTCCTCTATTGCGTTTTCGGTTTTTGGAGGTTTACCGGTTCGTCTATTTTAGAAAGGTTTTACATTTCCACATCTGGTTTTATCCTCCCTTGTTGGACTATGATGTTTTTCTATATATCCTTGTAGAGCTCGTCGTTACGATTCTAACGAGCCCAAGATCATCGAAAACGGAGTCCGGATGCAAAAGATATGCCTGTTTTCATTTTGTTCTTTCTACAGTTTTTAGTGGGCGGAAGTTCCGGCCCGTAGGCCGGAAATTCCGGCCCCAGAAGTTCCGGCCCAAGCACCAGAAGTTCCGGCCCATATTTTCATCTGAGCTTCTTGGCTAAGTCTTTTCGGCGATTCTCTCTAGAGGGGCTCCGGAAATTTGCCCCGGAAGTTTCCTCGGAAATTTCCGGGGGTCCGGAAATTTCGGCACTTGGTCCGGAAGTTCCGGTCCAAGAAAATTTGGCTAAGTCGTTTTCGCGTTTTCTCTCTAGAGGGGGTCCGGATCTTTGCACCGGAGGTTTGCTTCGGAAATTTCCGGTGTACGCAGCAGAAGTTCCGGCCCCTGGCCGGAAGTTCCGGTACATAACACCGGAAATTCCCCCCCCCCCTCCCCCCTGCTACTCCAACGGTCAGATTTTTGGGGGAAGCTATAAATAGCCTACTTCTTCCCCAAGAGGAGGCTGCCCACTTTTTCCCTCTCTCCTTCATTGTTTGACCTCGAAAAAGCTTGGGTTTCTCTCAATCCCTCCAATGATTCTTGCCCAAATTTAGGGATTCAAGAGAGGAGATCTAGATCTACGTTTCCATCAAACAATATCTCCTCTAAGTGAGGGGAACCTAGTGGATCTAGTTCTTGGAGTTCTTTTGCGGTTCTCCTCTTTGTTCTTCCTCTCTTATTCCCCCCAAAGCATTTGTTGCTTAGTTGGAATTTGAGCGTGAAGGATTTGAGCACTTGTGCTCTTGCCATTGCATTTGGTGCATCGGTTTGTGCTCCTCACGGTGATACGTGGGATTGAAGTTCGAGAAGCTTGTTACTCTTGGGTGCATTGTGTTCCCAAGAGCTTGTCCCTCTTGGGTGCATTGTGTACCCTAGATGGTTGGTGGTGTCATGAAGACTTCGAGTTGTGAAGCTTCGGGCAAGTTTTGGGAGCCCCAATTGAGTTGTGGGTGTGTGCCCCAAGAACGTTGTAAAGGCTTCGGATTCCGCCTCGAAGGATTCCGATAGTGGAAGGTGAACCAAACCCTTGGGTGCGGTTCATCGGAGAATAGGGTGAGGCCTTTGTGGCATCTTGAGTAGGCCTCTTGTGGCGAGCTCACACCCCTCCAACGAGACGTACTCCCTTAACAAGGAGGAACTCGGGAATACATCCTCGTCTCCGCGTGCCTCGGTTATCTATAGCCGAGCTTTTTACTTATGCAATTTACATTGTGATAGCCTTCGTGCTTGAAGTTTTATATCTTGCTATCACCGCTTGCCTTGCTTAGCATAAGTTGTTGGTGCACATAGGTGAGCCTAGTATATTAGGTTGTTGGCTTGTTAATTTAAACACATAGTTTTATTCCGCAATTATCAAACCTTAAATCGGAAAAGTTTTAATCGCCTATTTACCCCCCCCCCCCCCCTCTAGGCGACATCTCGGCATCGTTTGTTCTTTCAGCATCCCCAAGTTTGAGCTATGATCCATCTTCAATTTCTTCATTATCCTCTCATTTGGAACTTAAAAACTCCCTTCACACAAAACTTCAAATAAACTGATTAGAGGGTTAGTGCTCATAAATTAAAATGCACATGTGTTCAACTCAAGACAAATTGCAAACCACTTTATTGGGCATTATCTACTGTTCACTAAGCCTCAATGTGGCACTCCTCCCCAAGAGTATCACATTTGACGATAGTAAAGAGACGAATACAAAATAAAATCAGAATCTGTCAAAAACTGAATAGTCTGTAAAGATTGAATTTTTGAGACACTTATGTAGCACAAATCAGAAAACTCAAAACTAAAGAAAGATAGACAAAAGTATCAGGCTTGCTGTCTAAAAATATCAAAAAAAGATAAAATTAAGAGATTTTCTGGAATTGCGAACAGTGAAGGACAGAAATCTGTTTCTGGACAGCAAAACAATACCTCGCACTTTCAATGCATTAGAAGCTAAACTTGGCACAAAAAACCAAAATAAAAAGATACAATGAAATTGCTACAGAGGCAACAACTTCATGACTCAAGAAAAACAAAAACAAACTGAAAGTAAAAGATGGGTTGCCTCCCAACAAGCGCTTTTCTTTAACGCCTTTTAGCTAGGCGCAATACCAAATATCAAGTTTTTTCGGAGACCTTTGCAACATCAAGAGCATAGCTTGACCTTATGATTGATTCAAAAGGAAGCTTATTTCTCTTTCTAGGTAAGTGTGTCATCCCTCTTCTAAGGGGGAACTGAAATCTTATATTTCCCTCCTTCATATCAATAATAACACCAACGGTTCTCAAAAACGGTCTCCCCAAAATAATAGGACAAGAAGCATTACACTCAATGTCCATAACAATAAAATCAACGGGAACATAATTATCATTAACAACAATAAGGACATCATCAACTCTACCCAAAGGTTTGTTTTTAGAAGAATCAGCAAGATAAACATTTAAATAGCATTCTTCCAAAGGATTTAAATTAAGCATTTCATAGAAACTTTAGGCATAACAGAGATACTAGCACCAAGATCACACAAAGCATTGCAATCAAAGTCATTTATTTTCATCTTATTAGTGGGTTCCCATCCATCTTCTAATTTTCTAGGAATAGAAGTTTCGAGCTTAAGCTTTTCTTCCCTAGCCTTGATAAGAGCATCGGTGAAATGTTTGGTGAAGGCAATATTTAATTTACTAGCATCCGGTGACTTAGCAAGTTTTTGTAGACTTTATGACTTCAGTAAGATTGCAATTATCAAAATCAATTTCATCATCTTTAAATAGGCTAGGAGGTTCCTCATTAGTAGTTTGGATAGTATAAAATTTAACAGTTTTCCTATTCATTTCAGCAATTCTAGCTTCTTCTTTCTCTCTAGCCCACCTAGCTTTCAAGCGAGCCGTCATCCTTTCATTCTCATTAATTTGAATAGAAATAGCATTTAAAGATTCAGTAGGATTGTCTTGAAGAGAAGTGGTTCTAATTTTTAAAATTTCAACATCATGAGCAAGATCTTCCACTTTAGAGACAAGACTATCAAGTTTTTCAAGTTTTTCATGATCCTTTTTAAGCAAGATAGGAGTTTTATCATTAACAATTTTAGGATCAGTAGAGCACTCATATCTATTCAAAGTTTTATAATCTCCATCAATATTAATCGAAGCAACAGGAGTATTGACAGTTTTAAAGACAACAAAAGCATCAGTTTCAGCGGGAGCAACTAATTCAGGTTTAGCAGCCATTCTGTAAATCAAAGTAGCTTGAGTTTGGGACATATTTGAGATGCAAGCTTCAATATTAACAAGCCTTGATTGAAGTTTAGAAACTTCTTTATTTAACTCTCCAAGTTGATCATTTATACTTTTCAATATAAAAGAATTCTCATTAAACTGCCTAGAGAAGATTTTGTTTTCCTCATATTGTTCATGCATGAACTTTTTGGTAGACTTCTCTATTTCATTTCTTGATTATAGGAATTACCATATGAGTTGCCATTATTGGGAGGATAAGTCTTATAGTTGTTACTACCAAAATTATTTCGATAAGCATTATTGTTTAAGTTATTTCTATTAAGAAAATTAACATCAACTTGATCCTTTTCTTGGGCAATTAATGAAGCAAGTCGGACATTATTTGGATCAATAGGGGACTGATTGGTATCAAGCATAGACATAATCATATCAACCTTATCACTCAAAGAGGAAATTTCCTCGACATAATTTACCTTCTTACCACTTGGAGCTCTTTCGGTATGCCATTTTGAATAATTTGTCATCATCTCATCTAAGAGTTTAGTTGCTGCACCTAATGTGGTGGACATGAAGGTGCCTCCCGCGTCCGAGTCCAAGAGGTTACTTAAAGAAAAATTCAAACCTGCATAAAAAGTTTGGCTAACCATCCACATAGTTAACCCATGTGTGGGACAATTTTTAACCATAAATTTCATTCTCTCCCAAGCTTGAGCAACATGTTCATTATCAAATTGTCTAAAGTTCATAATGTTACTCCTCAATTGTATGATTTTAGCAGGTGGATAATACTTTCCAATAAAAGCATCTTTGCATTTAGTCCAAGAATCAATGCTATTTCTAGGCAAAGACAATAACCATTCTTTTGCTCTCCCTCTCAAAGAGAAACGGAAAAGCTTCAGTTTTATGATGTCACTTTCCACCTCTTTATACTTTTGCATATCACATAACTCAACAAATTTATTTAAATGAGAGGCGGCATCATCAGTACTAGCACCAGAAAATTGCTCTTTCATAACAAGATTTAGCAAGGCAGGCTTAATTTCATAAGATTCCGCTTTAGTAGCGGGTGGAGCAATTGGAGAGCATATGAAATCTTTGTTATTAGTGCTAGTAAAGTCACACAACTTGGTGTTTTCAGTGGAAGACATAATGATAAGATAAAATAACAAAACAGGAATAAAGACTACACTAATTTTTTTGGGTTTTAAAATTTTGCAACAAGAAAAATAAGCTAAACGAGAAATAAAGCAAGCAAGACAAAAACAAAGTAACTGATTGAGAGTATGAGACTACCCTTTCTGTAGCACCAAAGTCCCCGGCAACGGCGCTAGAAAAGAGCTTGCTAATCAGTGAATGATGCGTTGGGTGGTGCCCCAAGCGAAGGCGTGGATGTAGCAAGTAGCAGTTTTCCCTTGTTAACGAACCGAGGTTTATCGAACCAGTAGGACTTTGAAATCAACAACAAAGTGAATGTTGAAGATCTCCGGCGCTTAATCTTCAACAGACATGGACCTGCACACACTCAACCAAAATACTTTGCCCCCAACGGCGGAAAGGTTGTCAATCTTTCGGGTCTCGCAGAGAACAAAGCGGTTAATTGTATAGTGAAATAGATGAAAATATGAAAATGGACCAGTGGAGTAATGATGATGAAAAGTGATGAATAAAGGTTGCAATTAATGTAAAAAGATGGACCGGGGGCCATGGGTTCACTTGTGGAGTCTCTCAAGTAAATAAAACACTCATATGATGGGTAAACAAATTATAGCTGGGCAATTGACAAGATTATAACACAAACTTAATCTAGCTATGACAAAGAGAACATGATAATATTTATGTAGGCATCACGACAATGAACAAAGACCGTTGAGTCCAACTGCATCTTTGTCTAAAAAGTCCGCTGTGGGATCGCTATCCAGCCTGTCACCCAACGGTATTAAGTTGCAAGCAACAGACAATTGCATTAAGTAAAGCGCATGAAGTAAGCAATACTAATATCAAAAGAGACATTAACACCGCTGTTTTACCCTTAGTAGCAACAGCACACCCTCGCCCTTAGACGTTTCTGTCACTCGTGCCCAGGAACAAAAGGGGGCATGAACCCACTATCTAGCATAAATACTCCCTCTTGGAGATACACACAATCACTTGGCCAAAGTAACTATGCACATCGGAGAGCATGCAAGAACATAAATCAACATATAAGAATCATGCACAATCTGATCATACCTTCATAATCCATCGGATCCCAGCAAACACATCACATATCATTACAATAGTCGATCTTGATCATGTTAGGCAGCTCACAAGATCATAAGACATGAAGCACAAGAGAGAGAGACTACCATCTAGCTACCGCCATGGACCCGTGGTCCAAGGTGGGACTACTCACAAATCATCCCGGAGGAAGGCATGGCGATGAAGAGCCCTCCGGGATCGATCTCCCCTCCGGCAGGGTGCCGGGATCAGCTTCAGAATCACCCCCAAACTAGGGTTTACGGTGACTGCACGTCGGGGTGACTTCTCTGGAAAATAATGGCCGCTTCGACGTTTTTAGGTTTAATGGGATTTTATAGGCATCGAAGGGGGCCGAGGGGGTGCCCATAGGGCAGGGGCGGGTCCCACCCGCGGGCTGCCCTAGGGCCACGGTAGGGGGCTGATGACCCACACGTGTAGGGGATCGCAATAGTCTTCGCGGGTAGTTTGAACCTAATTTATTGATTCGACACAAGGGGAGCCAAAGAATATTTAAAAGCCTTAGCAGTTGATTTGTCAATTCAACCACACCTGAAAAGGATTTCTCTCGAAGCAATTTATCAGTAGTAACAGTGATTTGATGGCAGCAGTAGAATAGTAACAGCAGTAGTAAAATAAAGACAGCAATGATGACGGCAAAAGTAATGATTGTAAACAGCGGGATTAAAACATCGTAGGCATAGGGACAGATAGACGGGCGTTGCATGAATAAGATAGCTCATGAAATGAACATAACTAAGCACGAAGCAAATAAACATATAAATAGCATCCAAGTATCAAACAATCATAGGCATGTATTCCTAAATTAGTCGTACATGCTTGCAATAAGAACTTGCATGGCATCTTTTGTCCTGCCATCCGGTTTTAGCCGGGCCAATTAAGGAACAAATGGCAATTAAGGTGTTCCTTTTAATAGAACACTGGATCAAAGCATTAACACACAATGAATACATGTAACCCTCGAGTTGCCAACCATTCCCATCGATGTCCCCGTTACTGTCACTCGGGGTCTCCGGTTCCGGTTAACAACAAGTGCATACAACTAGTAGATAGGATCCAAACAACAATTATACTCATGCAAACATAAGTGTTCAGATCTGAAAACATGGCACCCGGGCCCAAAGTGACAAGCATTAAGCATAACTAGTTGCACCAACGATGATTAACACAAATAGAGGATACTAGGCATCGTGCCCTAACAATTTGGCATCGAATTACATGAGTAATCTTATTCAATCCCTTCCATCCCCTTGCCTACAGCAGGGAACTACTCACACATGGAGGGGGACGACATGGATGGTTGATGGAGAGGCGTTGGCGGTGACGATGGCGGCGATCTCCACTCCGGCAGGGTGCCGGAACAGCGATCCTGGACCCCGAATTTAGGGTTCGTGATGGCGGCGAAGCTCCGTAAGGTTTCTGGAAAAAGTGTTCGGGGGCTCGTCGTTTTAGGTCGAGAGGGTGCTTATAAGCGAGGGGGGGTCGAGAGACGAGGTCCCAGGGGCAGGGGCGGCCTCCTGCCGCGGCCTAGCCCCCACCCGTGGGTGGGACCCGCCCCTGCTCCTGGGGTGGTCCCCCCCCCTCGCGGTCTTCTAGCTCCGTGGCTCTTTTCCCTCAAAATACTTTTTATAATTTTTCTGGAATTTTCCGCGAACTTCTGAACCCTGCACAAAAGAAAGACACCAAATGCAATTCTACTGAAAACAGCGTCAGTTCGGGTTAGTTCCAAACAAATTCATTAATAATCAGAGGCAAAACAATAGCAAAGTGTTTGGAAAAGTAGATACTTTTGCGACGTATCAGCTCCCCAAGCTTAGCTCATTGCTTGTCCTGAAGCAATTCAGTTGACAAACTAGATGCGATAAAAGAAACTTTGACAAACACATTTGCTTCATTTAGAGCATAGAAGTTTAAACCATGCTCAGTATTTTAGTAAGCACAAGAGAGAAGTTACAAAAACAATAGAACTAAAGCAATCATGGGGACATATGCAAAACTCACAATATGCTAACAAGTAATAATTTAAACATGCAAACAAACAGCACCGATGCAATGCATATAACTAGGCATGGTAAAGTGATCTCTCGCTTGCCCCTTTTGTGGGGCAAAACAAAAATGCCGGGCACCTCTTGAGACATGAAATGGTGACTACATGTAAAGTTATCAGAATTGAGAAATATCCCAAACATGCTCCAATCATTAAAATTTTGGGACAAAGCACGTTATACTCAGAATGACAGCAATCACTACTAGGAAAAGGCCTATCTGTGGCGTACTTTTTTGCAATTCTGTGGCGCATCCTGGAAAAAGTGGGATGCGCCACAAACATCTCGCCACTAAAACATATTTCTGTGGCGCACGCCGATGGTGCGCCACAGAATTACCCAGATTCTGTGGTGCACCCATAACCGTGTGCCACAGAAATATTTCTGTGGCGCACCCACCACCATGCGCCACAGAATTTTTTTTTGAATTTCAAAAAAAAGGGCGGCCAGATCTAGATCTAGCCCCCGGAATTTCGCCGGTATTTCGTCGGAGCTCGTCGGAGGCCGTGTTGCCGTGGGTGGAGGAGGGGGTCGCCGGAGGTGGGTGGGTGGAGGATGGGGGTCGTCGGAGATGGTGGAGGAGGAGAAGGAGGTCGTCGGAGAAGGTCGCCGGGGTGGAGGAGGAGGCCGCCGGAGGTGGAGGTGGAGGTCGCCGGGTTGGTGGAGGAGGTCGTTGGAGGTGGAGGTCGCCGGGGTGGTGGAGGAGGTCGCCGGAGGTGGAGGTCGCCGGGGTGGAGGAGGAGGTTGCCGGGGTTGTGGAGGAGGTCGTCGGAGGTGGAGGTCGCCGGGGTTGTGGAGGAGGTCGCCGGAGGTGGAGGAGGAGGAGAGAAGATGCGGAGGAGAGGAGAAGAGAAGGAGGAGTGAGGAGAAGGGGAGAGGAGAAGTGGAGGAGAAGGAGAGAGGAGAAGTGGAGGAGAGGAGAAGGGTAGAGGAGAGGAGAAGTGGAGGGAGAAGTGGAGGAGAGAAGGAGAAAAGAGAGGGAGAAGGGGGGCGCCGTCGGGATTCAAAATTCGAATCCCGCCCAACAATTCTGTGGCGCATGGGCTGCATATGCGCCACAGAATTGTCTTTTTTATTTTTTTATTTTTTTATTTTGCTGGAAAAATTCTTCTGTTGGCCATAACTTTTTTTTCGTTTGGAATTTTGAGAATCTGAAAAAAGTCCAACCGGGTAAACACATTTTTTCGACGTCGTATGCAAAAGTTATGGCCGTTTTACTATTTTCTCACCTACTTTGCGAAAAAAAGTCAAAATGTGTATTTTTAATTTTTCCTAACAACTAGACCCTAAACCTTCCCTATATCTAAAAGGATTTTATTTTTTGAATTTTTTATCATTTTCTTTCACTTGGTGCAAAACTGAAAAGGCGATCCACGGGGGGGGGGGGGGGTGGGTGGGATCTTTTTTCAAAAATTCTGTGGCGCATGGGGCAACATGCGCCACAGAAATGTCACTTTCTGTGGCACATTTCCCCCCAATCATTGGTGCTGGGGCCCACCATATTTCTGTGGCGCATGGGTCTAGATGCGCCACAGAAATGTGGCTTTCTGTGGCGCATCTAGACCCATGCGCCACAGAATTCCAAATTTTCTGTGGCGCATGGCTATTTGGTGCGCCACAGAAAATATTTCTGTGGCGCATAGCTATTTGGTGTGCCACAAAATCAGTTTCCACCTATAGCTAATTTCCTAGTAGTGAATGCTCTATAAGATGGTGCTCAAAGAAGGATGACGACTCAACATAAATATATAAAAGAAAGGCCCTTCGCAGAGGGAAGCAGGGATTAGTCATGTGCTAGAGATTTTTGGTTTTTAAAACAGAAGTAAATGATTTTGAGGTATGCATGCTTCCGTCAACGGCTTCACAACAGAGAAGCTATCTAGTCCCCCATGACAAGCAAGGTTTTTAGACTTGTGAGATCAGCTGGTTTTTAGAGGAGTGAGTACGCTCCTCTTTCTCCTTGGTTTTACCATTGTCCAATGTTTGGGCTGATTTCTCAGATTTGCATTGCGCGGAGGAGAATTGTGAGTTATATTTATATTTTTGCTTAAGCTGCTCTCGGGTTGATTCAAGTGAAGACGTAATCCATCAACACCGGGTGAAAAGGGGGGAAATGACCTTGCTCGTCACAAGTTATATCTAGCTCTCTACTGCTCCCTCATGAGCTAAAAACAGAGACATAAAAAAAGCATTTTTTTGAATGATTTAAAGGTAGCACATGACAAATTTACTTGGAATGGCGGTGAAATACCATATGTAGGAAGATATAGTGGACTCAAATGGAATACTTTGGCTTAAGGAAAATGGATGCACGGATGGACAATTACACTTAGTACAAATGGAGTCTAGCAAAAGATTCGGGAGCGACCGATCAAGAGCACTACTGTCATAATCATGCTTTGCGACAAAATCAATCAATGAATAAAGCATAAGAGCGATACTACAATTCTAAGCACAATAAACCGTCAAGGATTAACAGACTTTATTTTGAGTCTTTTACATGTGTGAACATGTGCCAAGTCAATCCAAATAAATCTTTTGGAGGAGGATCTCACTTCACCATACCATATTATAAACAATGCAAAACATGCTCATGTCTACATGACAAATTAATCACTCTTAACAAGTTGAGGCTAAGCATAGGAATCCATATAAACTAAGTAATATCATCTACGCAACATTCTACCATAGCAAACTAAAACATGAGCATGAGGATAAGCATCTGTACAAAAATGAAAAACAAATAGAGTTCATACCGAATTTCCTCATCAAATCCGCATCAAATATCATCATTATTGCATAGACGCTTGCACAACCGGAAGATATGGAAATAATAAAAATGTGCAATTGTCGTCACAAACACAGGTTGAACTCTGAAACAACTACAAAATGAAGAAGACGAGAAAATATTTTTGTGTTTTTCGATTAGCGAAAGGAATAGCGCAGAAATAGAAGAGAAATCGAACTCACGGGGAATCAGTAGTGTGGGTTTTATCTTCTTGTCCTTCTCTAGATTTCCTGCAAACAAAGTAGATTGCTTTGTGCCCTCAACCTCACCAAGCGGTTGTCAAGCACAAGGTGTGAGAATGATATTAAGATAATAATGAATGCAAAACAGTAAATAAATATGCAATGGTGGTAAGTAGTAATGCAAGGATGATAGTAATGATGATGGATGATATTTTTGGGGTTTTTATATGTGTATGCAATGAATAAAAGTGTTTTTGTATTTTCTGATTTTAAAATGGCTGAATGTAAAAAATGCTTAAAAGTGGTTGGAAAGTTGTTTCTTATGATTAAAAATGGACCGGGATTCATAGTTTCACACATGCACTCTCTCTTTAATATGGTGTGGCAAATAAGTAGATATAGGATTAACATATGAGATTGCAAACAAGTTTAATGACATGTTACTAATTATATGGGCATCACGTCCTAACATAGAGACCTTTTGATTATTAGTCTCACTTATACTCCACCAAGATGCGAACTAAATCATAACACCTCAGTAATTAAGATGACTCAGAGTATAGCCTTGAGATTAATGACATGAAGTGAAAATAAGAACATGCTGGATCTAGTCATAGGTAGAGGCTTGTCACTCCTCATACCTTGCAACATGGTATTTTGGTTTATCCCTAGTGAGGCAACAAAGTAAGGTAAACACCCAATGGATCGCGATATTAAGTTGTCAGCTTATCACATCACCACCCCCGTTACTCCAACTAATGCACACGTTCCCCCTCACACGCTCTCATAAACATGCTTGATCAAAACAAGGATACAAGAACGGGGTACATAATATGCATCTACTTTCATAACTGAAATAAACATTGCAATCTCAACATATATTAACTCATAAAAAGATCCACCACAAAGGTAATACAACGATGACCGTAATCATGTTCAGCAGCTCATACGGTGCTAATTAGTGAAGCTCGAGAGAGAGAGAGATACATATGCTACTGCCACAAACCCATAGTCCAGAGGTGGACTACTCCCTCTTCATCATGGAGACGGTGGAGATGTCAATGGAGAAGAAGGAGACCTCTCCGGCAGCGCTCCGCCGGAGTTTCCCCCCTCCAATCTGCAGCCTCCTGGTCTCTGTTTCTTGTTTCTCTTGTGTGGCGGCTCTCTCTCCGAAGAACGTCGGGGGGCTCTTTATATAGGCGTTTCTAGGTCACGAGGAAGCTTCAGGAAGAAGGATCATCGCAAACGGGGCCACGAGGGCCAAAAGAGGTGGGCCCATGCGACCCCTGTACCTGGCCGCGTGGGGCCCCCTCTTTCACCCCTCCGGCCTCCGTTTGCTTGCTTCTTTCGCTCCTAGGTCTTCCTCCTTCCAAAATAATGATCCCCGTAAATTTGCAACTCATTATGACGTCGTTAAGGCCCTGAAATAAATAAGGAAAGAAATAGGGGTTTTCTACCTGCGCAGGATTAATTCCATAAAAAGGGGAAATCATTATTAATTACCAAAAATCATTAAATAACAGTAATATACCCCTATGATGCAAATATGAATGGAATACAAGTATTATAGTGCAAAGTTCATGTATGCATTTTACATGCATCAACATCCCCAAGCTTAACTCATGCTCGTCCTCGAGTATGAAAGTGATAAAACTAACATGAACTTTGCAATATAATAACAACATGGATATAAAAGATGATTGCTACTGCTACATAAAGTCAAATGATTCATTAATTCAAAGAAGTAGCAATATGGAAACAGTTTATAAAGTGATATCAAGTATTCAACGCAAGGATGTTCAATGATAGTTCACAAAGTGTAACATAAAAGATAGTAATATGGACCACAAGTATGCAATATGATAAGTAAGAACATCCTACAATTGTCATAGAGTGAAGATGAAAATCTGAAAGTAAAAAGTGGACACTTTGGAAAGGATATATAAATGAGTAGAGGTAAAACATGCATAAGTTTCATCTATCCTCCAAACTATTCTACTTGAGTTATTGATTGCAATGGTAATACTTGGTGTCAAGCTCTCATTCCCCTATCATAGCATCTTGAATGATTAGAGTTAAATGTGAATGCAAATATGAGTAGTGGCCTTGATAAAGTAAAGGTTAGATGTCTCATGCCCCTTGAATACAAGTACCTACACCATGATTACTCATCTTGGGAAACAAAGCAAGTTTAAGTTATCTATCATTGTAATTAATAATGGTATTATCAAGAGCCTCAACTGGGGTACCTCTTGTCCCATGATATGGATCAAGCCCACATCAAAACAATAAGACAAACAAACATAATGAACAACCTCAACACCCTTTTTATTTACCACTTGATATAGCTTTTTATTGTAGGGTGTATCACAGAAAGTTCAAAATAGCATGTAAGTAAATTTCCACCATGAATAATGCATGGCTTAGATTGGCGGCCCAGGTTTCTCTCTAACCATTTATACAAACTCATTTAAACTTACTCTATTTCCACATTATTTCACCATGATAGGCATCCATAAACAAAAGTACATGATATCAACTAAATAAATGATGGAACATGTTGAAAGCTTTGCATGTGACAACACATATGGGCTAACTCCCAACCTTAAACATTTGTCAAGCCACTATCATCATAATATTAATCACAATGGTTCATGTTTATTAAATGCAATAAAAATAAAGTGTGCATCAAGTTCGCGAGAGCTTTTTAACCAACTTTTCCCATTACAATAAATAACATAATCATTTTCATTTAGAGGTATAGATAACACAAATAACATGGTAAACTTACTTGGAATAGCATAAAGCTAATAGGTAGATATGGTGGACTCACTAGAAAAACTTGGGTTGAGGGTGCTGGAAACAAGTTTTTACTTGTTGGAATTTTTGGGCTTGCAAAAGGGAGAAAGATGACCATCTAGATGCATGCACGAGTGTCCATAGAACTAACTAATTCATGTCAAACAAGGTGAAATAACATATGGCATCAAAACATGAATAAAAGATAGCTCATTATAAAGCATTTGCAAATTATTACTCATAAAGAAGCTCATGAATCATGTAACTATATGTGTCATTAAAAATCAACTTAGACATCCCTTTTCCCAATACAACAAAAGCATGCAAGATATTTCAACCCATATTTCCAGTAGCTTTCTCATATATAAATGATAGTGTGGTGGTCTCAAAAATAAATAAAAATCAAAGCAAAAACAAACAAAAAGACGCCCCAAATTTATGCGATAAAGTGTTTCAAATGAAAAACAGAATTTAGACGTGTGTAAACCGAGAGTATGTTGGTTTAGTGGGATGTTCTCCACATCCCCAAGCTTATGGTTTTCACCATCCTTGGATAACTCATGGTGCATCTCCTCCAATCCCTGTGAAAAAACTTCAAAACACTGTTTCTCCCATTTATTTTCTGTGGGGTGATATTAGTAGAGATAAACAAATAGGCTTCTTGCTGCATATAATCCATGGACTAAAATTCATATGAATGATCAGAGAGTGTATAATGTTGTATGCCCACTCATAAACTCAATTGGATCAAAAAGATTCAACTCAAAAGTTCAAACTATGCATAAAACAATATGGGACAGAATCTGTCCAGAAAAACAGCAGCAGAAAAACGTATTTTTCTGTCCTACTTAAACTCATCTAAAAATTCTTAAAACATTCAGGCATACGTATGATGAAAATTTGCAGTTACAGTTAAAATCTCAGTTCAATCGGAGTTACAGAATAGCAATGAAAAATCAAACCGTGCACAGACTTCGTGCAGGAATAAAATCTCCGAATACAAGTAGCAACTTTTTCAAACCAAAATAGGTAAAACTTGGCACTTTATTAAAAATTCCAGAAACGAAGCTAAGAAAACAATCTCTTGTTACAGCAATAGGACACAAAGAAAATCCAAATAAAAACAACCGGGTTGCCTCCCGTAAAGCGCTTTCTTTATAGCCATATAGCTAGGCTTACTTACTTGTTGTTTACCGAAGATGAAGCTCATGAGGGAGCTTAAAAGTTGTGCCCTTATTTCTTGGGAAGTGTTCTATGCATTTATTATGTGGAAACTGAAACTTCACATTCCCTTCCTTTGAATCAATAATAGCCCCTGTGGTACGAAGAAAAGGTCTTCCAAGAATAATAGGACTAGAGGTTTTATTCTCCATATCCATGATTAGAAAATCCACAGGTACAAAAGTCATATGTAACTCTACCATAACATCACTTACTTTTCCCAAAGCACGTTTAATGGTATTATTAGCAAGTGCAAGTTCAAGAGAGCATTTTTCAAGATTCTTTAATTCAAGTACTTCATATAATTCTTTAGCTAGAATAGAGACACTAGATCCTAGATCAAGTATGGCATGGTGTGTCTCTTTTCCAATAGTTAGTAGCACCTTGGGGATCCATATATCCCCAAGCTTAGGTGGTATCATAGCTTCTTGATTGTATCTAGCAATTTTTTCTTTCAAGACATGATTAGCAATATAGGAACCAAAACCAGATTGGTTAACATCAATAGAAGGATCACTTGCAAATTTTTGTAAGATAGATATTAATTCATGCAAGGTACAATTATCTAAATCAAGCAAGGGATCTTTAACTTTCGTTTCCTTTTTTACCCAAACTTGTTTTTTAACAGGGGGTACTTCCTCACTTCTAGTTTCTTGCTCATTGTCCACAGAATTGGTCAGTTTGTTTTTATGTAGCCAATCTTTAAAAGAGGGACAATTTTCTAATGAAAGCTTTTTTCAGATCATTCCAAGTTTTAATGCTATTAGTAGGTAATGAATGCAGCCACTCCTTAGCTTTTCCTCTAAGTGAGAAAGGAAATAATTTCAATTTTAGAACATCACTTTCAACATTCTTAAATTTTTGCATGTCACAGATTTCAACAAAATCATGAAGATGCATAGAGGCATCCTCCACAGCACTACCACCAAATTTCTCCCTAGTTATCAAGTTCAACAAACTAGGACTTACTTCATAGCTATCAGCTTGTATCTCAGGTGTGGTAATAGGTTTAGCAATAAATTGATCATTTGGAGTATTTGTGTAGTCACACAACTTAGTCCTATCACCCATTTTACCAAGTTTTTATGTGTTTTTAATTTTGTATGCAAAACTGAAAATAAAATGACATTAATTAATGCAAACCGAATTAAACTAATGCAAAACAAAATGCAAAACTGAAAATAAAATATGCAAACCGAAATCTAAAAATGATATGCAAGACAATAACAAAACAAAATAAAATGCTTGAAGGTAAAGATGGACAAGATGATGCTCACGTAGGTGCAACCTCCCCAAGCTTAGGTGTTAGCACAAGTTGGTGATGAAGTTGACTTTGTTGTGATATCCTTGGATAAAACCTTCCAGCTATGATTCCCCGGCAACGGCGCCAGAAAAAACATGTGATGACGGAATTGATAAGAGCGTTTCTCCCTCAACTACGCCAACAAGCACTCTTGATACCCTGAAAGGAAAATAATATATGGGATAGGTTGATCCTCCAAGTGCAGAGTATGTAGAAGTGGAAGTTTTTTCCCCATGAGGGTGACTCGAGGGTTTAATATCAAACTCTCGGGGAATCAGTAGTGGGGATTTTATCTCCTTGTCCTTCTCTATATTTCCTGCAAACAAAGTAGATTGCTTTGTGCCCTCAACCTCACCAAGCGGTTGTCAAGCACAAGGTGTGAGAATGATATTAAGATAATAATGAATGCAAAACAGTAAATAAATATGCAATGGTGGTAAGTAGTAATGCAAGGATGATAGTAATGATGATGGATGATATTTTTGGGGTTTTTATATGTGTATGCAATGAATAAAAGTGTTTTTGTATTTTTTGATTTTAAAATGGCTGAATGTAGAAAATGCTTAAAAGTGGTTGGAAAGTTGTTTCTTATGATTAAAAATGGACCGGGGTTCATGGTTTCACACATGCACTCTCTCTTTAATATAGTGTGGCAAATAAGTAGACATAGGATTAACATATGAGATTGCAAATAAGTTTAATGACATGTTACTAATTATATGGGCATCACGTCCTAACATAGAGACCTTTTGATTATTAGTCTCACTTATACTCCACCAAGATGCGAACTAAATCATAACACCTCAGTAATTAAGATGACTCAGAGTATAGCCTTAAGATTAATGACATGAAGTGAAAATAAGAACATGCGGGATCTAGTCATAGGTAGAGGTTTGTCACTCCTCATACCTTGCAACATGGTATTTTGGTTTATCCCTAGTGAGGCAACAAAGTAAGGTAAACACCCAATGGATCGCGATATTAAGTTGTCAGCTTATCACATCACCACCCCCGTTACTCCAACTAATGCACACGTTCCCCCTCACACGCTCTCATAAACATGCTTGATCAAAACAAGGATACAAGAACGGGGTACATAATATGCATCTACTTTCATAACTGAAATAAACATTTCAATCTCAACATATATTAACTCATAAAAAGATCCACCACAAAGGTAATACAACGATGACCGTAATCATGTTCAGCAGCTCATACGGTGCTAATTAGTGAAGCTCAAGAGAGAGAGAGATAGATATGCTACTGCCACAAACCCATAGTCCAGAGGTGGACTACTCCCTCTTCATCATGGAGATGGTGGAGATGTCGATGGAGAATAAGGAGACCTCTCCAGCAGCGCTCCGCCGGAGTTTCCCCCTCCAATCTGCAGCCTCCTGGTCGATGTTTCTTGTTTCTCTCGTGTGGTGGCTCTCTCTCCGAAAAAACGTCGGGGGGCTCTTTATATAGGCGTTTTTAGGTCACGAGGAAGCTTCGGGAAGAAGGATCGTCGCAAACGGGGCTACGAGGGCCAAAAGAGGTGGGCCCACGCGGCCCCTGTACCTGGCCGCGTGGAGCACCCTCTTTCGCCCCTCCGGCCTTCGTTTGCTTTCTTCCTTCGTTCCTAGGTCTTCCTCCTTCCAAAATAATGATCCCCATAAATTTGCAGCTCATTATGAAGTCGTTAAGGCCCTGGAATAAATAAGGAAAGAAATAGGGGTTTTCTGCCTACGCAGGATTAATTCCATAAAAAGGGGAAATCATTATTAATTACCAAAAATCATTAAGTAACAGTAATATACCCCTTATATGATGCAAATATGAATGGAATACAAGTATTATAGTGCAAAGTTCATGTATGCATTTTACATGCATCACTTTGGTCCTCCTTTTATAGGCTAAGGGGAGCCAACAGGAGCATGCGAGGAGCGTGGGGGGTTCTTGGTGGGAAAACCCCCCGAGGGTCTTTAGGAGGCGACGTGGCCTCCTCTCGTCCAAGTATTCCTTCAGAGGGGTTAGCTGTGACTGTCCATGTTTGGACAGCGGGGCAGACAGGGGCTGACACCCCCACCGGCAGTGTCTCCACGCAGCGCCTTCACCTTCTTGGCGCCCAAGTCTTCTAGGAGATTCCAGCAGGAGCTGGCAAGCTTATCCTCTTAGCCGTACGGAGGAGAAACCCGGAAGCGAGCCTGGCCTCCTGCCGGGCGTTCGGGCTCCGGGTCCTCCGCGTCGTTTGCCGGGTTGGAGGTGACCCCGGGAGGTCAATTGGTTCTTCAGCCGTGGTTGTCGATGGCGTGCTTGTCTGGTACCCGTGGGGCAGACGGGGTGGCCCGCCTGCCGGTCTTGACTCCTTGCCTTGTCAATCTTCTGGGTGGGCCCACGGGCGGTGGACCACTTTGGCTGCATTAGGGGAACCCCATGTTTCACTGTTGCGACAACATTATAGAACTTGGTTTGCATATTCCAATGATGAGCTTCCTCAAATGGTCTAAATATCCTTGAGCAAGAAAGTTGGATGCACACCCAACTATTTCCATTGTAGAGCTTTCATACATTCCTTGTTCTCTATTGCATCCGTGCATGGTAGTCCCTACTCCTTGCATCGGTTTCGACTATAAGACATTCTGAAAGAACATATGGTCGACTAGAGGGGGTGAATAGGCGACTACCAATTTTAATTCTTTTTCTTTTTAAATAGGTTTTTAGCAAGGTAAGAACTTGTTATCTAGATGTGCAACTAGATGAACAACCCTAGGTGAGAAGATACAAGGAACAAGTAGAAAGCGCAACGGAAAGTAAAGGATAGAAGTCACCGCAAGAGGACACGAGGAAATGATTCCCGTAGTTCCTTCCCAAGGGAAGTACGTCTACGTTGGAGAGGTGTGGAGGATCCTTGGCCCTCCTACAAGCACGCCCGTGCTCACCCTATTCTCCGGTTCCACTATGAGGTCGACTTGAAGGCGTTGACCAAACCTTTACACCAAGGTTGGGGCTCTCCACAATGAGTTGGAGACTCCCAACAATGTCCCGGAGCTTCTCACAACTTATGAAGCTCCGAAACCCGCTCTTGCTCCTAGAGTTCCCAAGAACCCTAAGAGCCCACAAGATCCAAGATTCACAAACAACAAGTGGGGGGATTCGAAAAAACCTTCGGTGGAAGGCTAGATCTAGGTCTCCTATGTCACTCCTCAAAAGATCAACAAGATTGAGGTGAGGGAGTGGGAGATCTAGGCAATTTTAGCTTGGGCTCATTAATGGAGGAGAGAGAAGAATTTGAGTCTAGAGCCTTAAAGACAAAGGAGGGAGAAACCCTTCTTTTATAGCCCTCTCCTCCAGTGAACCGTTGGGGGGGGCACTGCTCCACTACAGCGGTACTACCGCCGCTCCTGGCGGTAGTGCCGTTGCACTTTTCACTTCTTCGACCAACGGCTCCTTCTTCCTGGGGAGCCATCCCGCAGCACCGGCACTGCCGCCGGAGGCGGCGGTACTGCCGCTGTGGGCTCACAGAGAGCCTCCCGGGCGGCAGTGCTGGCGGGAGTGCTGGCGGCACTGCCAGCCCCAGGGGAGCTCCCGAAAGCCCAGCAGCGGTACTGCCCCCGGAGGCGGCGGTACTGCCGCTATGGGCTCACAGAGAGCCTCCCGGGCGGCAGTGCTGGTGGCATTGCCAGCGGCACTGCCAGCCCCAGGGGAGCTCTCGAAAGCCCAGCAGCTGTACTGCCACCGGAGGCGGCGGTACTGCCGCTGTGGGCTCTCAGAGAGCCTCCCGGGCGGTAGTGCTGGTGGCACTGTCAGCGGCACTGCCAGCCCCAGGGGGAGCTCGCATGCCCCAGGCACGGCGGTACTGCCGCCAGACCCGACGGTACTGCCGCCGAACAGGGTTTCATCTTTTTCCAATATGCACAAACTCATAAAACGATATTATAAATAAATTATTATGTTGTCATTAATACCAAAACATATTAGGGGACTAGATGCACTTTCAATCTCCCCCTTTTTGGTCTTGATGACAACATAATAATTTAGCAAGATAACCATTAAGGAGAGAGACTCCCCCTCAACATGTGCATTACTAGACAAGCTAGAAACAAACAAGCGCACAACACGATGAGGAGAAGCTCCCCCTGCAACAAACACATGTTGCAACAAAGAATGGAGAGACATAGCTTGCATGAATAAAGGTACTTAAACAAATAAAGGTTCACATGTCTCACACCATGCATAAACGAGGTTCACAACAAGATAAAAGATTCACAATCTTAAAGACGCAACTGAGAGAAACAAAAGCTTGTGATTCCCATGGCAAATACCCGACAACCTAATAGATATCTCTCCACCTTTGGCATCAAGACACCAAAAAGGAGAGAGACCGATGCTAAAAACGTCCCAGCTCAAACGTCCGAGAGATCATCATTGCTTGGGGGGCGAGGACGACGGCGCGAGGAAATCTCTGGTTCTTCGTCTTCGGAGGACCATTGAAGAGCTTGACCTTCAGAATCTCGAGCTTGCCAACGGCCATAGGTGGTGATACTAGGTTCCTCCACATTGGGCACAACCTCTCCCGCATCACGACGATGTTGAAGGGCCGCTTGAGCTTCCTTGAGACGCTGGAGTTCCTTATCATAATGAGCTTCCCACTGACGTTTCTCAATAGACTTGTTGAGCTTGAACACCTTCTTGAGAGCACGGGCCATCCAAGCAAATCCACCCTTGGAGGGAGGGGGAGGGACCACCATCATCTTCATCCACAATTGTCTTACCCTTTGCATTTCCACGACGACCTTGTTTTTGGGGAGACGGAGGCTTGGTGTGATCCTTGATCCTAAGCCGCTTTTCCTTGTGAAGAACCCAACCATCCGGGTCACTTAGTTCAACTCCGGGGAACTTCTCATCCCAAGCTGCCAGAATAATCCTCATGATGAGAGGGCCATAGCAAGCATTCCTCTTACACACAACGACGCCCCACATCTCATGCCAAAGATAGTCCATAACATCAAGCTTCTTGCCTTTGCCCCTATTCTCATGCACGGCAAGCAAAAGATCCTTAAGATAGCCCATAATTTCATCCAAATTGCCCACTTTAGGATTGATGGTTTCACGAAAGATACGGTGCAAGATGTCATAACAGGGATTGAGACCTTTAGCAGCACCGCAAATGTAGGTCTTCCAAAAGTAGAGGGGATCAAGAGCATCCTTTGCCTTGGACTTCACACTGTAGTGAATGCGAATCCACTCATCATCAAAGTTAGGGGGGAGCATACAAGACGGACCATGATCTTCCAAGACGAGCAGCCCCCAACTTTGTCCCAAGTTGTAACATCCCAAATTTTTGGAATGTTTTAAATCACAAAAATTTAAAACTTTTTTAATAATTAAATAAAGTCTCCAAAAATCAAGAAAAGCTTTTATGGAAGATTGTTTTGACATCTTCAAAGTTATATTTTAAATTAAATATTTCTTTATCTTCCAATCTCAACTTTAAAGTTTTGGAAATAAAATATTTAAAGGAGTTTTCAAATAGTACTTTCCACTTTGGATATTTGGTTTTCAAATAAATAATATGGGGATATTATAAACCCTAAATTATTTGAGAAAATGATTTAAACATTTTTTCCAAGCTCTGTTTATAAAATGTTTTATCTTAAATTATTTTAATAAGAAAATGAGTTATCATTTTGAACGATATTACTCATATTAATTATCTAGTTTTTATTTAAATGATTTTGGTATTTATAAACCCTTACTTTAAATTTCCCCAAATAGCCATATAAGGCAAATTTGACCAAAAGGGTATTTTGGTAATTTTGTTTTGACCAAAAACATTTCCTAAATGTCTATGTTGACTAATGGGAATTTAACAAATTTTTAAAAATTTATTTGACTTGATTTGGAGGCCTAAATCAAAAAAATAAGAAAAAGAAAACAAAACAAAAAAAGATGACGTCATGATGACATCGTCGTCATCAAGCTCGGGTCGTAACGTACGCACGTTACAGCTCCATGCCTTTTTCTCTTCCCACTTTGATTCCGGGCGATTTACAGCATCAAATGAAGCGCCGTTTGTTCCTATACGAAGCCCTTGACCTCCTCTTTCTGTTGCCCCCAAAAGCCCCCTCCGACAAGCCCCCACGCCGGCAAATTTGCTCGTCGGGGATCCGCCTTGCCGCCACCGTGTTCCTCCATTTCCGGCCATCTTGGTGAGCCTCTGTCGCAAATTCTTGTTCCCCTCGACTTGCCTCCCCTTTGTGCACCCGCTGACACCCCGTTTGATATTCTCCCGCAGCGAATCGTCGTGTTCATCCTTGTCAGGACCCGGCCGCCGCCCCGTCGCGACTCCAGCCGACGACCACCGCCGTTCCAGGAAGATACGCTCCACCCCACCGCCACCTTCGGCTTCGCTGAGCCGAGCTGCTCCTCGTCGTCATCATCCCGGAGCACGAAGACCTGCAGAACGACGGGCGCATCCAAGACCCGACAGCTCCGTCCGCCGCCACCACTCGCCTCCGGTTGCCGTTCCCGAAGGTGAAGCACGACGCCGTCCACGCCATAGTCTCCGCCTCGTCGCGCCGCTTGCTTTCATCATCTCCTTGAGCTCGGGGAAGCACCGGAGTGACGTGCCCGTCCTCGACCGAGCCCAGCGCCGCCGCATCGTCCTTTTCCGGCGACAAGCACGGCCACCCTTTGACCTTTCTCTCCTAGCCATTAGATCCAGATCGGACGCACCAGAACAGATCGAGCCGACCCGAGCCAAAGCCACGGCTAAGCCGAGCCGCAGCTCAAGCTTGGCTCAAGCTGAGCCCAACCAATCCCAGTCAGCCACGTGCCCAGCCTTTTTTGGGATTTTCCCCCGAATTGGAATTAAATGGCCTTTTTGCAGAAAAGACCCTATAACTTCAAACCCTCACCACTTTTTCTCTGTTTAGCCAAATTTAGCAAACTTTATATTTTTGAAAAGCTCTGGACTTGTAGAATCTTTTGGCACTGTTAGTTTTCAGTGTAACAAATCCAAATTTATTCAAATTTCAAATGAGTCATTTGAGTAAATTTGGCATAGTTTTAAATCTATAAGTCCAAAATTTTCAAATAAAATATTTCCAGAAACCTTGGAATGTGTGTAACACTATTCCACTAATAGATAATATTTTGGGGTAGTATTAAGGTGATATAGAAACTAGAGACTCAAATCGAGTATTTTTGTTATAGTTTTATTTCTATAAATCCTTTTAATTTGTTTTCTTTTAGAAAATTTCTTCAAATATTTGTCTCTGTCCAGAGAGACCAAAACCATGCCAAGCTACCACCTTTTGAAACATAAACATTGAAAGTGTGCCAAAGGCCATTTAAATGTTAATGTTTTGCAAACTATAGTTTCAAAATGTTTTAAAACTCTTTTGACCAACCCTTGTGTGATCACTTTGATCAAAACCAATCCTTGGAACCTTTGAAACACCCCTTCAACCTTTTCAAATTTGATTTCAGACCAACCCCTGACCAAATGGCAAACCCAAACCTAATGCATTGATTCTTTTTGCATATGGGATCATGTATTGAAACTTGGACCACCAACCTAGATATGTTTGTTTCTATCCATGTTTGTTGTTATGTTTGTTTCTTTGGACTGTTGTATTGTTGCTTATTGCCATATGTTTGTATTGTATAGATTGAACGGAGAGCTATGAGCTACATTGAACAAGAGTGTGTGAGCAACGACAAGTTCCAAAAGGCAAGTGCATACACCCTTTCATGAAAGACCTACTATTTTATTATATATGCATTGTAGACTATTTCAGTAGTATGCATGATAGGTGTACTACTATATTGCTATGCAGACCTGTTTAGTATATCACCCTTTATTCCTGTTGATTTAGGAACTCATTCACTTGGTAGAAGTTAGAACTGCAATGCTAAAATGTTTTATTGTAGTATGAAAGGATAAAAAATCTACCAAGTTAATGAACTACCTGGGTGGCAATTGGTGTTGCTCTATTGGTGGGTCAAAGTTGAGTGGCTGCTCAGGGCCATTTCCATGGTTATACCTGAGTACGTGCGCTTGTGAACGGCCACCCAGGAACAAAGAGATTTAAGTCACTCCAAGTTTAGATTGCTTCCAGTGCAGCCACTTGATATTATGGCTCTGTCTTGACTAAGTAAGTTCTAGGAACCTGATTCCGGCAGATTTTAGCTGATGAACCGTGGGTCTGCCCAGAGGAACAGGGGACTGTTTCCCAAAGGTCTCGTCTCAGTCTTCTTCTTTCCTTTTCACTAATTGAGGGTTAAGGTCTGAATGGGTTGACTGAGTCTCGTGGTGAAAGTGCACAACCTCTGTAGAGTGTAAAACTATGATCATAGCCGTGTCCCCGGTTACGGACAATTCTGAGCAGCTGGACAAGGATGTCGATGGAAAATCTCCTCATTCCAATTTCATAAATAAATTTTGATGGGTGAACAAGAGTAGAAGAGACACTGGTTTTCATGCCGGTTCGTCTTATAGAAAGTTGAGAAATGAAAAAGCTTTATGAAAAGTAGGACAAAATTGGCTGTATGCAATAGCCTTTAACTCCACCAGCCAAACATGCATATAGATTTAGACTTGCCATTTTATATTCCACCAAAGTATCACTTGCCGGCCTGTCACAAGGTATTGACCCAAATTCCCTGGGCTGCAACGTTAATGTTGCAGGTTATTACGATGACGAGTGAGGACGTCTACCTTTCGAGCTTGCAACCAACATGAATGCCAGTGGCACATGAAGATGATGAAGCTCTCTGTGCTACTTATGTTTCCGCTGCCAAACTTTGCATTCAAGCTATCCCTTGGCTATGCAATTTGTAAAGAATATTTTATTTAAGCATCTCGCGATGTAATAATTATTTGACATTGATGCATGGTATTACATCTATTTGTGAATTGCTATCCATACTCGATCCAAGGAATAGCATATTTCACAGAATGTCATTGCTTTTCTAAGCAAGGGTGCTACACAAGTCATAGTGAAGTTCTCGGTCTTGGTCATCCAAATAATATACCGCTCGGTCTCATTTGCAAAATGCACAGTGGCAAGAAACTGGCACACAAGGGCTTCGTCAAAATTCTGGGAGAAAGTCAAAAGCGGACGAATACCCAATTCATCAACCAAACTCATAGTTTCGGAGAAATACTCCGGATTCCTTTCAATGTGGCCCATATTGATGGAGTGTTGCGACACCACATTTCCTGACGGCTCGGTCATCAACAACTCTCTATAGCATTGGGCTTGAAAAACAGTGTGGAACCGGGGATCATTGCCTCGAATAGACAGAATAAGGTCCATCCTCTCAACCACATAGGGATTTTCCTTCCTCCTCTCAACATACAAAGCATCGGGCATAGTGCTAGCTGTCTTTTGTCTATTGGGTACCTTCTTTGCATTTGCTGGGATCTGCTTGTGTCTTGTAGAAGGGGCCCTGAGGGGGTCAAACTCAGCCTCTAACTCTTCCTCAATCTCATCCACGGAACGAGGTTTCTTGCGCCCAACGGTCTTGGTGCGAGTTCTCGGACGAGAGCTACCCGAACCTGTGACAAGCAATGGATAGGGGGGGGGGGAAGGAGATAACTATGCTCACAAACACAAGTCACATTGAGAGGGAAACATGGATGCGAGATTCACATGGAAACGGAAACCCTAGATGCATGAGAGCAAACCTAGGGTACTTTCTATACAGATCTAGCAACCACATGTCCAAACCAAGGTGAAACCACCACTACCCCTACCAAACCATGGACAAAGAGAGAGAGGAACTCCTAGTGCATCCCCATCCATCAACTAGATGGGAGAGAGAGGGAGAACCGTACCGTCATCCATTGGAGGGGATCGGAGGAGGAGGTGATGGAGGAGCTCGAGGGGGCACCGGAGAACGAGTCCCGGGGCCGGAGGAGCTCCAATCCGGCGGTGGCAGCACGGGGACGGTGCGGTTGGAGAGAGAGAGTGCTTTGGGGGCATGGTGGGGAAGAAGAGATCTAAAAGATCTTTCCCCACCCGTGCCCTAAAAGGCTCCTGATCCAGCCCGCACGAGCGGTACTACCACCAGACACGGCGGTAGTGCCGCTCCTGGTACTGCGGCCAAGCCTGAGGCTACAAGCATGCTGCGAACCCGCAGCAGCGGTAGTGCCGCCAGGCTTGGCGGCAGTGCCGTCGCCTGGCACTACTGCTGGGCTCGGGGAACCGCCGCGCTACAGAACTGCCAGAACAGTTTTGCAGCAGCGGTAGTTCCGCCCGGCCCGGCGGTAGTCCGCCGCACTTTTGCACAACCAGCTAGATTCTTGTGATTTTGAGCATTTTGACGGGGAATGGCTTGTAGGAACGAAGTGTTGGCATAGGATAGGAAGCTCAAACTGTCATAGAATGGTACGACACTCATAATTGCAAGACGCAACTCAAAAAGGCCAATTTATGAGTGTTTTTCCACGAGACGCACACATTGACACATATAGGTCTAAGAAGATCCAAAGAAAATCAAAAGAAGCAACTCCTCACATGAGGAGGTCGGTGGCCGAAGCCACCATGTATGAGTAAAATAGAGTGAGACACCGCGAAGATATATCTTGGGTTCTCACTCAAAACTCATCGTTGAAGAACAAATTGTCACAAAGTGACTATAATGCAAAATTTGTCTATTTGCGCATAATGGAGAGAGTGTTGGCTCATGAATTGAACTACACTCCCCCTATATCCATGCCTACATCTAAACTAGATAGAATGACTAACATGGGCATGTGCGATACAGTCACTCAAAGTTACTCGAATCCACGACATTTAGTTCATTCCTCAACTCTAGAAATCTTTGGACATCAAGGGCCTTCGTGAAGATATCGGCAAGTTGATCCTTGGTGCCAACGTACAATAGCCCGATGTCGCCTCGCTCCACATGCTCCCGGATGAAGTGATGACGAATCTCGATATGCTTCGTCTTGGCGTGTTGCACCGGGTTGTGGGCGATCTTGATAGCACTTTGGTTGTCACAAAGAAGAGGCACTTTTTCATAGGTGATGCCGAAATCCTTCAAAGTTTGCCTCATCCATACCAATTGAGCACAACAACTTGCGGCGGAGATGTACTCGGCTTCGGTAGTGGAGAGGGCAACATAATTTTGCTTCTTGGAAGACCAACACACCAAGGACCTACCAAGAAATTGGCAAGCCCCGGAAGTTGACTTCCTATCCTTCTTGTCACCCGCATAATCCGCATCCGAGTACCCCGTGAGAGAAAAGCTTGAACCCTTGGGGAATCAAAGACCAAAGTTTGGGGTATGAACTAAATATCGAAAGATTCGCTTAACCGCCGTAAAATGGCTCTCTTTAGGAGCGGATTGATACCTTGCACACATGCCCACGCTAAACATAATATCCGGCCTAGATGTACAAAGATAAAGCAAAGAGCCAATCATGGAACGGTATACCTTTTGATCCACATCCTTCCCAAGATGATCCGGATGTAGATCGGTGGAGGTGGCCATAGGAGATTTGCAACCCTTGGCATCTTCAAACTTGAACCTCTTAAGCATGTCACGGGTGTACTTGGCTTGATTGATGAAGGTACCTTCTCTTAATTGTTTGACCTCGAAACCTAGAAAGAACTCTAATTCCCCTATCATGGACATCTCAAATTTGTTTGACATCAACTTAGCAAACTCATCATTGAATCGAGTGTTAGAAGAGCCAAAAATGATATCATCCATTGGCATATAAACAAGTCACCTCCAACCCTTTTGGTAAAGAGTGTAGGGTCGATTACTCCAACTTGGAATCCACAATCTACTAGGAACTCTCTAAGGTGCTCATACCAAGCACGAGGTGCTTGTTTGAGCCCATAGAGAGCTTTGCCTAGTTTATAGACATGATCGGGAAAGTTGGGATCCTCAAATCCCGGAGGTTGCTTGACATAAACCAACTCATTTATGGGTCCATTAAGAAAAGCACTTTCAACATCCATTTGTTGCAATTTAAAGATATGATGAGAAGCATATGCAAGCAAGATACGAATAGATTCTAGGCGAGCTACGGGAGCAAAGGTTTCACCGAAGTCAATTCCTTCCACTTGGGAAAACCCTTGAGCCACTAACCTCGCCTTGTTACGAATCACAATACCGTTTGCATCGTGCTTGCTCTTGAATACCCACTTGGTTCCAATGACATTGTTGCAATCCTTGGGTCTTGGCACTAATTTCCACACCTTGTTCCTCTCGAAGTTGTTGAGCTCATCATGCATGGCCTCAAGCCAATCTTGATCTTCAAGGGCTTCAAAAACTTTCTTGGGCTCGATGACGGAAACAAAGGCGTGATGAGAGCTAAAGTTTGCCAATTGTCTTCTTGTGGAGACCTTGCCACGAACATCTCCAAAAATCTTGTCCAAAGTGTGTTCATTACGCTCGAGACGACGATCTCTTGCCCTTGCTCTTCTTTCTCGTATCTCATCGAGGGACTCTTGTGAAATAGCTTGATCATCACCTTCATCATTGGGGGATTGAGGATCATCATGACGACCTTGATCTTCCGTGTCACCTTGAGCTTGGCCTTGGACGTCATTTGGTGAAGAGGAGCCACTAGGTGGGTCTTCAATGACATTGGGATGATCTAGTCCTTGGCCTTGCACACTAGCTTGAGGGCTTGGCATTTGATCTTGATGGGCTTCCGGGGGCACAATGAGGATGCTTCGAGTTGGTGATGGCTCCACATGAGTAGAGCATTGTCCTTCTCCTTCCGCCACAAGGGGTTCCTCAACGGGGCAGATCTCTCCCACACCCATTCTTCTTATGGCGATTGGAGGAATTACATCACCTACAATCAATGGATCTACACGTGCTCCTTGGGAGCCATTATCCTCATCAAAGTGCACATCCCAAGCTTCTTCAACTTGTCCGTAGGACTTGTTGTAGACTCTATAGGCATGTGACACCGTGGAATAGACAACAAAAATACCCTCAAAGGATCTAGCTTCGAATTTAGATACACGAGTACCTTTCTTTTTGATGAAGCACTTGCACCCGAAGACACGGAAATAGGATACATCCGGCTTCTTACCGAGGAGGATTTCATAGGGAGTCTTGTTGATGATCTTGCGAAGATATAACCGGTTGGTGGCATGACATGCGGTGGCTACGGCTTCGGCCCAAAAATTATACGGAGAAGAGAACTCCGCAATCATGGTCCTGGCCGCATCCATAAGAGTCCGGTTCTTCCTCTCCGCAACACATTTTGTTGAGGGGTGTAAGGAGTAGCATATTGATGAGAAATTCCCTCTTCGCTAAGAAAACCCTCCACGGTGTAGTTCTTGAACTCGGTACCATTGTCACTTCTAATCACCATGATCTTCTCTTGATATTGTCGTTGAGCAATGTTGATGAAGTCAATCACTTTTTGTTGAGTCTCGCTCTTCTTCTTGAAGAAATAGACCCATTTGTACCTTGAGTAGTCATCCACAATCACCAAACAATATTTCTTCCCACCAAGACTATCATGTGATAATGGACCAAAAAGATCCAAGTTAATGAGCTCGAGAATCTTCGTGGTGGTGATGATGTTCTTAGCGGGATGTGGACTTCCATGTTGCTTTCCTAGGACACATGAACTACACACACGATCTTTAGAGAATTTAGTATCGGTTAGTCCAAGAATATGACCACCGCTTTGGAGTTCGGAGAGAGTTCTCATATTGGTGTGGGCTAGCCGGCGGTGCCAAAGCCTCAAGATTAGCATATTTTTCCTCAAGAGCACTCCTACGGGTTTGCTCTTCTTCAAGAGCCTTAGAAAGACTAGCAATTTCATTAGCAAATTCATCACTTTGACTTTCTAAGGTGTCAATTATTTCTTCTTTCTCATCTAGTTGTTCAATAAGAGCATTAACATTAACTTTGGTTACACCTTTAAGTTTTGCAAGCCAAGCATCTAGATCATTTGTAACTTGTGACTCATTCTCAATTTTATCTACGCAATCCAACAAGGATGGAGAGGTAGAAGCAATGGGTTTGGGAGAAGGAGTCGTTACCGAGGTGGCATTTTCCATGAGACATGTGGGAGTTGAAGGGACATTCTCATTGGGGGATTTGAAAAGGGATGATGGTGAAGAGGAAGAGGTAGCTATGGCAGCGTGGTCCACACCTACAACTTCATCTTCATCTTCATCACCGGACATGTACTCTCCTTCAACTTTTCTCTCTTGGGCGGCAAAGGCATTAGGAACTTTCTTCTTGACGAAGTTCTTGCTTGAGGACGACTTGAACTTGTCCTTGCGGATGAGCCTTCCCCCATGCTCTTCTCTATTCTCAAAGGGGCAACTCATGATGAAATGGTTGACGTTTCCACAATTATAGCATGTCTTGGCTTTGTTGATTCTTGGTTCACCTCCTTTTGGTGGAGGCCTTCTCTTGCCGCTTTTTCGGTTCTTCCAATATACGTCCGCGGCAAGTGATATTGCTTCATGAAGGCCACGAACATCATCCACTTCTTCCTCGTCATATTCATCATCATCATCTTCTTCATGGGCAACGGCTCTTGACTTCAAAGCTAGAGTGGATGGAGCTTGAGCAAGAGCTCTTTGACGAGCATGAGCATGATCGGCATTCTTGTTGATAATGCCAATGGAGACAAACTCATTTAGGACGGTGTTGGGAGTCCATGGAGGCAAAGTCCGCTCTTGACCGTATGGTGGTAGCCAAAGATTTCTTGAAAGGGGTGATGGCCTTGAGAAACTTTCTCTTGATCCATGCATCATCCACTTGCTTGTCACCGTACTCAGTCAATGTCACGGCAAGGGCCGTAAGTCTTCGATATAGATCTTCTGGTGACTCATCATCTTGCATCACGAACTCTTCCGCTTGATCCAAAGTGGTTTCATACTTGGATTGTTGGATGCTTTTGTTGCCCAAAAAGAGGTTGTCGAGCTTTTGCCAAGCATCTTTGGCGGTCTTGCACATTTGGATGTGAGGGAGATACTCATCGGTTGCTGCCGATTGGATTGTGTGAAGGGCGGTGGCATTGAGTTGAGAGTTGATGTCCTCCCTCAGTGTCAAGTTGTTAGGATCCACCGGATGAAATCCTTGCTCTACAATTCGCCACAAGTGAGTGCAAGAGCTTGACAAATGAGAGCGTAATTTAAATTGCTATCTAGCAAAATTGATTGAATCAATTTTAGGTGGGGGGCCCATATTGTTTATGTGTGGCATAGAGATGATGGGGTGAATGTTGTTGTAGATTTCCCCCGGAGGAATTTGGGCAAAGATGCCCGGAGAACTCTTAGGGTTAGTACCACTCTCCTTGGTTCCTTCTCCACTCGTGGTGGGGTTAGTGATGATGTCACTACCACCACCTACAATGGGAATGGGAGGGGGACTAACACTAGGAGTCTTCCCTAAATATTCCTTGAACATCTTCCGCATCAAATCACCAAGGTTAGCATTGACGTTAGCGGTGATGCTTGTCTCTAGAGTATCAACCTTTGAGACAAGACCACCGATAGCGTGTAGGGCCCCGACCCCAGAACTATACAGTGAAGCTTTGTGCGATAGACATCGCTACCCTGTATAGTAGAGAGATCAAGACTTGCGGAACAAACTGGCACATTGCATGACTCTACGACACAAAACATAAAGCAACTCATATAAAGAGAAGAATACAAATATAACACATCAAAAGGTCACAGACCATCAATTCAACATGCGGAAGCGGGTAGTGTTGTCTAACAACAAGAAGCAAATATATGGCCTAAGAGGCCTACATTAAACATCACCCAAGCCAGCTTGTTCCACGGCCCCAAGCTGCCACCTGGGAACACTAGACTAGTAGTCGACGTCAACGAAGAACCCACCTAGCGGCTCGGTGTCGTCCTCCTCTGAAATACAAAATCATAGAGGCAGCAAAGAGAGACTGAGTACAATGTACTCGCAAGTTTAGTAGGGCGATATAGGCCCAATGACTGACGGAGGCTCTAAAGCTGTATATGTACTTGTTTTGCATAAAGCCAGTTTTCAAATAAAAGACATAAATGACACGAGGCGTCGTCTACTCAGAATACTTTCAAAAGGGGATAAGAGAGTAACATTGTCATCATTGGTTCTCATCGAACCCTTTTGTAACCAACCACACTCATCTTCACCAAGGCACCCCCTCGAATCACCCTCGAGGAAATGAACCTTTGTCACACGTTGGTTATGCAACCTTTAGCTGCCATATCAATTAGGTTAATATTCTCTATGATCTTATCGTCTATTCCCAAGTTGTCCATAACCGTGGACACGGCTTTTTCGAAAAGATTAAACCCTGCAGGGGTGTACTAATTTACCCATTGGTACCGTCCGGCTCACCTGAGTGGCCCTCTTCCGGGGAAGGCCGGCAAGCGGGCGCGGTTAGACCTTTACAATGCATGGGGCTTACTCAAGGACCATCAGTGTGCGGAAGGACAGGTTCAGCGCTCCCAGCGCCCTGCCCCGCGGCCACATCCTAAACACCACCATCATCCTCGTTTCTTTTCCACCCACACACTCACGCACAAATGGAAATAGCAAACTAGAGGACCCTTGACAAGCCCCTCACAACTTATTCGGTCAAAGGGGGTTCCATATGCCCCCACCTCCGAAAGCACGCTCAGTCTTGGTTCAAGAGGTAAAGAACTCGCACCTAGTGGCTAGAGTGAGGCAAAACACCATCCCCGATGGCAACTCACCCAAGCCGTCTTAGCATTTTAATTGAGCATCACAATTACCACCATGCCCGAATCATTCCATCAACATCAATAATTATGGAATTCGATAACGGACATAACTAGTATTTCAACTAAGCATGTCTAAGCATGGCTAAGCATATAACCAATGATTATATTCTGTATCCGGCCAACACATCAGCACTAGAGTTCATAGGTAGGGATACATGTGATTGGCTCGGGGAAAACATGCAATCATAGGATTCTCTATATTTTGATCAAAAGAGACATTTGAATCGCATGCAATAGTATGGTGGATAAAATAAGTTGATAAAACATAGGATGCTAGAATGCCAAGAAGGTTAGGTTATCTCTTGCCTTGCTGCCCGGGCGTGAAGTACTGCTCGTCGGGGTAGGAGAGGGAACCCTCGACTCCGGAATCTATCGAAACCCAAAATAATACAAAAGCACCAATAAATCACACGAACACAAGATGAAATGCTCAATCACATGATGACATGTCCAATTGATGCAAAGATACCATTATATAAATTAGATAGCAAAATTAAATGGGGAGCCAAATAATTAGTGCAATTATTTGGAAGCAACCCCATATTTATCTTAGTGACCACATTCTTCATAAATTATTGAATTATTAGAGAAGTGGCTCAAAATGCATGAACATGACATGAATGGATAGGGTTGAACATTCCGATCATTTTGGTACTTTATTTGTAATTTTCGGAGCACCGATGAATAAATAGCAAATTAATTAAATAATTGAATTTAATTCACTTAAACATATTATGAATAACATCAAATAAAGATTTGTGATCATGATGTGATAAGTGTATGATTTCATAGCATTTGACATGGTGATCACTTCAATATTTTATTTATAATTTTTGGAACAATATTTATCGGAATATGATTTTTCCCAATTAGGTCTCATTTTTACCATTTTAGGAATTCATATATAATCAGCAAGATTAGAATTCCAAAAGACTGTTACCATGATTCTATAACATAGGGTTTGTTTTGCTGAACATTTTGATATTTGGTTTGCAATTTTTGAAGCATTATTCGAAAAGATATTAAAGTTTTTAATTCAGCTTTATTTCATAAAAAGAGAAGCCAAAGGCAGACAGGCCGGCCTCACTGCCGGCCAGGCCGGGCCCGAGGCCGGGGGCAAGCCCGAAGCGGTCGGCCTTTAGGCCGGCCCAGGCCGGAGTGCAGGCCGGGGCACCACCCGAACAGGCCGGCCTCCGGGTCGGCCCAAGGCCGCTTCCAGGCCGGGTAGTGGTTGACCGGGAGGACGCCGTGACCGGCGAACGCACCATGGTGACCGCGGCGATGCGCGACGGCGAGAAGATGCGGGGGTGAGAGAGGGTAGCGGGAGGAGGACCGAGAGGGAGCGGTGCTCACCCAGGAACTCCGTGGCGTGGGCGGGGACGGCGGGGAACGACGCCGGCGACGAGCGTGTGCTCGACGACGCACGACCGACGTGGACGGGGATCCAATTGACGGCGGCGATGCACGGCTCCCCGGCACGATTCCTAGCTCGAGGGAAGGGAGAACGTCGCTGCGCATCTTCATGTGGTTTCGGCCGGGGCGGGGAGCGCTTCCATCGGTGGCTACACGGAGGCGAGACCGAGCTCCGCTTCCGGTTCATGGATGAGAACGGAGAGAGGGAGAAGAGGGGAACGGGGGCAGGTGAGGAGCCTGGCGAGTGAGGGGGCGTCCAGGTCGTCGTGGCTTGCTTGACCGCAGCACAGCGGGGAAGGGGGGGGCGGCATCGGGCGGCATGGCCACGGCATGGCGCCAGTGGCCATGGTCGGCCCTGTGAGAGAGGAGTGAGGGAGGGCTGACAGGAGGGACCCCCGTGTCAGTGTTTTATTCTTTTTGGCAATTTTCATTTTTCAATTAAAACTAGTAGCAAAGTTGGGATTTTATTGAGGCCCTCAACCATTTTGAAAAATTATGAAACAATTCACAGAGGCTCCCCATAGCATGAAGTGATTCCACAAAAATTGGGGAAGCAATATAATTTGTTTTGAGCAACAATTGTTCATAGGGTGTAGATAAGGCAAAATTTAATAATTTCCAAAATAGATTTATTTGAAGCATTTAAACATTTCCAAGGTTAATGAAAATATTTCTGGAGACCCTCACAAACATATTGAAGCTCCCCATGATTTTAGTTTGAATTTTTGGAAAACTTAACTTGGTTCCAAAATTAGAAATTGAACTAAGCCAATTTAAATCCTCATATTTATTTCTCATTTGACAAAGTTTGGAAATTGAGAATTGGGGATAAGAAGCAAATTTGAAACTTCCTAAACAATTTGGAAGCTCAAGAATAATGTATTTTGCCAACTTGAGCTTTGCATTTGGTTTGGAAATGTGAGGAAGGGTTTTGCTTCCCTAGCCTTTAATTTCCAAGTGTTGCTTTATTTAGATTAGCAAATTCTAATGGATGCCATGATGCAAGGCAAATCAAAAAGTGAAAAATTGGCCCATATTTTAGGGTACTAATTTGGGGCTGTTACATAGCGTCTTTGACGTAACCTATAGTGGCCGGTGCTTCGGATTCCTCTTTGTCATCCATACTCTCTTAGGTTGTTAAACCTTTGATAAGAGACGAGGCTCTGATACCAATTGAAAGAACGTATGGTCGACTAGAGGGGGGGGTGAATAGGCGACTACCAATTTTAATTCTTTTTCTTTTTAAATAGGTTTTTAGCAAGGTAAGAACTTGTTATCTAGATGTGTACCTAGATGAACAACCCTAGGTGATAAGATAGAAGGAACAAGTAGAAAGCGCAACGGAAAGTACAGGATAGAAGTCACCACAAGAGGACACGAGGAAATGATTCCCGTAGTTCCTTCCCAAGGGAAGTACGTCTACATTGGAGAGGTGTGGAGGCTCCTTGGCCCTCCTACAAGCACGTCCGTGCTCACCCTATTCTCCGGTTCCACTATGAGGTCGACTTGAAGGCGTTGACCAAACCTTTACACCAAGGTTGGGGCTCTCCACAATGAGTTGGAGACTCCCAACAATGTCCCGGAGCTTCTCACAACTTATGAAGCTCCGAAACCCGCTCTTGCTCCTAGAGTTCCCAAGAACCCTAAGAGCCCACAAGATCCAAGATTCACAAACAACAAGTGGGGGGATTCGAAAAAACCTTTGGTGGAAGGCTAGATCTAGGTCTCCTATGTCACTCCTCAAAAGATCAACAAGATTGAGGTGAGGGAGTGGGAGATCTAGGCAATTTTAGCTTGGGCTCATTAATGGAGGAGAGAGAAGAATTTGAGTCTAGAGCCTTACAGACAAAGGAGGGAGAAACCCTTCTTTTATATCCCTCTCCTCTAGTGAACCGTTGGGAGGGGGGGCACTGCTCCACTGCAGCGGTACTACCGCCGCTCCTGGCGGTAGTGCCGTTGCACTTTTCACTTCTTCGACCAACGGCTCCTTCTGCCTGGGGAGCCATCCCGCACCATCGGCACTGCCGCTGTGGGCTCACAGAGAGCCTCCCGGGCAGCAGTGCTGGCGGCAGTGCCAGCCCCAGGGGAGCTCTCGAAAGCCCAGCAGCGGTACTGCCGCCGGAGGCGGCGGTACTGCCGCTGTGGGCTCACAGAGAGCCTCCCGGGCAGCAGTGCTGGCGGCACTGCCAGCGGCACTACCAGCCCCAGGGGAGCTCTCAAAAGCCCAGCAGCTGTACTGCCGCCGGAGGCGGCGGTACTGCCGCTGTGGGCTCTCAAAGAGCCTCCCGGGCGGCAGTGCTGGCGGCACTGTCAGCGGCACTGCCAGCCCCAGGGGGAGCTCGCATGCCCCAGGCACGGCGGTACTGCCGCCAGATCCGGCGGTACTGCCGCCGAACATGGTTTCATCTTTTTCCAATCTGCACAAACTCATAAAACGATATTAGAAATAAATTATTATGTTGTCATTAATACCAAAACATATTAGGGGACTAGATGCACTTTGACATTCTGTTTTCTAATCATCACTTTTCTGCTGTGAGCCTTTCTTCCATTGATCTTCCAAACCTCCATCATTGTTCCATTTCCATTTGATTGCTAAGACCGAGCCTCACACTCATTTTTTGAGTGTATCTCGAAACAGTTGACGCATATATGGTATAATTAGATCATTTGGGTTGCTCCTGATTTTGTTAGGATAAAATTTTCTTGATACCAAGTAGGAGAATCAATTGCATTTTTAACACAACTTGACAATCTTCTTCTAAACCTTATGTACGGAAACATATCTCCAACACATTGATTCATGAAAGGAAATAACTTGTTTGTTCATATTGTTTTTCTATTGCGTGTTTAATATCAACTATAAACCATTGCTTTAAATCACTTTATTTTTGAGTTCATATGAGATTCCAACAACCCTAATGTAAGGAAACATATCTCCAACACATTGTTCCTTAAAAGTCAATGACTTGTTTGTTCGTTGGTCTATTGCTTGTTTAATGTCCACTGTACTCCATTTTTTGAACTGCTTTATTCTTGAGTTCATGTGAGATTGCAATATTTGATCAAGATCATCCTAGTTAGCATTAACAAGAAAATTTTATCTTGTTATCATCTACCTACTCGTAGATTATTAGGTATCTATAATTTTTAAATTATTCATGACTTTTTTAGCTCAATTCATTCATGTATTATAATATCATTCATGTGTGATTTTGCAATGATGTTATATCAATTTGTATCATTTTTTCATGGCCTAGCCTATTAACCCAGCGTGGAAGCCCTATCCAACTTTAAGTCATTAGGATACATTTTAAGGCGTGGATGATTATCATAAGAGATTCCCACCATATCATAAGATTCACGTTCTTGAAAATCGGCCCTTCTCCAAATCCAGAAGATAGACGTGATTCTAGGATTATCCTTTTGGGCAAATACTTTTATGCTAGTTGGTTTCTACTCCCTCCGTCCTCAAATAAGTGTACTTTTAGCATTTGTTTTAGGTCAATTTTTTTACCTTTAACCAAATTCATAGAAATTAGCACCAACATATATGATATGAAATTGGTATATTATGAAACTACATTTCAAAGACGATCTATTGATACTAATTTAGTATCATAAATGTTGTTACATTTCCCTATAAAATTGGTCAAATTTAAAAGAGTTTGACTTAAGACAAATGCTAGAAGTACACTTATTTGAGGACGGAGGGAGTATATCTTTTTGCTTCGTAGAAAATCACCACTTACGGGGATCGAAAAAATAACAAAAAATAATTTCTCAGGGGAGATGACAGAGGGGGCGGGAGGGGCCCCAAACCTAGCCTGCAAATGGTAGCCGCGAGTGACCCTTGATTCACCTCTCCAACGCCTCTCGACGTCTAGTTATTCGTCTCGACCTGAAGCAAATTAATAGACCTACACTGACTCGGTGTCTGGTCTTTTTCGTCTATGAAACAACACTTATCTATTTTTTGTCAACAAGAAAAACGACACTAGATACTTTTCAATAGCACTAATTACTCACTCCATCCCAATGCATGTGACATCTTTGTTTTCCGTGTTTTTAATTTGATCATTAATTTGACCAATTGTACATGTGTCATTTGTTATAAAAAAATCTACTCCCTCCGTTCCACAATATAAGATGTTTTAGATGTTTCATATGTTGTCTAGATTCGGACTAAAAGAATGGAAAGTGGATGAACACATGCACTAAAACATGTCTAGATACATGTGGTACAAATGTGAATGTGGAAAAGGCCTAAAACATCTTATATTATGGAACGGAGGGAGTACTATTAAAAAAGCTTCATTCGAATATGAATTTAATGATATATATATTTCATGACATATGATCTTTGTTTCATTCTACGAATTAATAGCCAAATTTTGACGTTGAAAAGGATGCGCACCACCTAAACGTGGACCAAGGGAGTAATTTTGCACGCTAGCCAATTAGTTCATGCATCTATTTTTGTATCGAACACAAATTAACTGCTGACCTCCATCTAACCAAATGTGTATTTCATATCCTTTTCACACTTTCCATCTATCGCGAAGTAACCAATCGAATAAAGCCCGAATTTAAACCAAATCAGCCTCGAATCAAAGCAAATTTTGAGGGAATTCATTTTCGAACTCGCGAGTTCAGAATCCCAAACCGTTCTGTGGTAGCATCACTTTTGGATCCCTCTCGCGCATCTGCGCCAAGACTCCGATTCTTCCCCACGCTCTCCTTCCCCCCCTTCCCCGGATTCGTCCCGCAGCGGTGTGATCTTCGCGTAGATCTAGTGGGTCCCCGGAGCTGCACGCGCAGTTCCAGAAGCTTCTGCGGAGGAGGAGGAGGCGGCGGCGGCGGGAGAGGTAGCCGCGCCAGCGGGGTTTGGTGCGTTGCTGGGGTTAGGGTTTCAGGTAACCCTAGCGCACGATGGCGTACCGGCCGTACCCGCCGCCTCAGGGGGGCTTCCCGCCGCAGCCGCCGCCGATGAACCCTTACGGCCAGCCGCCGCCGCAGCAGCCGGGGTACGGCCACATGCCGCCGCCACCGTTTCACGCGCCGCCGCCGCCTCCGCCCGGACCGCCCCCGCCGCACCAGCCCCAGTACAACTTCGGCCACGCCCCCCCGCAGCAGCAACAACAACAGCCGCCGCCGCCGCCTCAGATGTATTACCAGCCCCCACCGCCGCCGTACGGTGGGAACAGCAGTCAAGCGCCCCCTCCCCCGCCACCAATGTCTCCTCCCCCTTCGGCGCCGCCACCACCTCCGGCCCAGCCACCCCTTCGGGTGGCTCCGCCGCCCCCAAAGGAGCAGCAGGCCAAGTCGGCACTGCCGAGAGTAGAGACGGAGGAGGAGCGGCGGACGCGGAAGAAGCGCGAGTACGAGAAGCAGAAGGTGGAGGAGCGGAAGCAGCAGCAGATGATGCGCCAGTCACAGGCTACCATTCTGCAGAAGACACAACAGGTGCGCGCGGCGCAGCAGCCACAGCCACAGCCACAGCCACAGAGCCGCCACCTCCAGCCATCGGGTGGGACTCGGGTGGGGACAACTGCGTCCCGCCCAGCCGCAGCGCCGAACACTGAGAGGTTCGAGAATCGGCTAAAAAAGCCGACAACGTTCCTCTGCAAGCACAAGTGAGTATAGCAAAATTTACGACTTTTGGTCCTTGCAAATGCTAGTTGGATGAAATTGGATTCCTTCAATTCCTAAATGGGTGGTCAAATTATTATGCTTATCAGACACTTGGGTATCAATTTTGGTTGGGAACCTGAGGAGTTTACAAATGCTGAAATAGGGCAACTGACAAGCAACAAGCAACCTATTTGAATTTTGGTGCAACTTCAACGTTGTTGGTAAAGTCAATTTGTTAGTACGATTCAAGGACCAGCCTTTCCCTTTTCTAGCTTCTTGGGAATCTATTCTTTGTTATTAGGTGATCTGAGTAGTTATAGCTTGTTAATGATTCTTATGTTTTGCTCAGACATGCTGTTTTCCTTGCTTAATTCTTGATAGTTTGATATAATGTACTCCCTCCAGTTTCATAGAAGTAGTCGTTTTCGATTCTATCACGGTTCCAAGTGACCAATACACAACTTTGACCAATTTTTTATCGGAGTATATTTATAAACCCAAGAACATCACTTGAAACAAAATTTACACATGTGATTTTAAGGATGGATTATCGAATCTGAATATTTAAGTGTTCTGGACAGTAAAAGATCCTAAAGCTTGAATTTCTGTATGCCCAAAACTTCTATGAAACTGGAGGGAGTTAGTATCAAAGGATTCATGATCTCTGCTTTCCAGTACTACCTATTTCATTTGTGAAACTAGAGAGAGAAACCCTTTTGGGTTGTTGGTAGGCACACCAGTGGGCAAAATGGTTCTCAAAGACCACTCTATCAATTTGGTATTTCCTGTTCAAAAGTGTATCGACAATGTGTTTCTAGGTTGGTACAAGTTTGGAGAAGCTTTGCAAGAGTGACTAATTTGCATGAGATGTTTGTCATTCTGTGTCTTTCGGAATTAAACTACTTTATGACCTTATTTCCTTTCCTTTCTTAATGCAGGTTTAGGAATGAACTGCCAGACCCAAGTGCTCAGCTGAAATGGCTGCCTCTGAATAAGGACAAGGACCGGTATATAGCCTAGTTTTTCTACTCCTGTTCTTGGTCAGATTTCTCTGTTTTGTTGCACTTATATTTGGTGCAGTAAAAGCCATTCCATTGTTGGTTATATAGCTTGACTTCAATGTTGCTAAATGATCATTTTGTTTATTGAGACAATGAGGATTGGTCACATATTTGATCATATGGCATATAGCAGGTCTAAGCCTGTGTTTCTATCTGCTAGCAGTCCCATGGTATTCGTTTGCTGGTAGAAACAGTCCCAAATCTTCAACAGCCATTCAGTCATATCTGAAGCATAAATGATCCGACATGTTATGTACAGGAAATGCAAGGGTATGTTTTTGCGTGAAACAGTACTGGGCGACCCACATAAGGAGAGCAACCTGCAGTTGCTCAGATTTGAGTTTGTTCTAGAAATATTAAGTTGTTTAGGAATGTAGAGAAATCCTTGATAGACATCCTTAGTCAAGATGAGATACCATACTTTGATCTCATTCCCTACATTAATTGAAGTTCTAGGAAGGAGATATATTTGTGTATGTGTTGCTGGATGCTTCATGGGGATGATGCGATAAATATATCAAACTCCATGGCCACAGGGTACCCGCCTTCTGTTGTGTCGTTGTGCTGCCCTGGTCCTGGACCAACTAGCCACAACACAACATGTAATTTCCATGGAATAGGCAAATAATGTGCATAGTTTACCCTATTGCTTTGTTAACCTCATCTGATTATTTGTGGTATTTATGTGTACAACAAAAGATTGAATCTGGAGCTGTTTCACAGGAAATGAGTCTCCTAAGTTTATTGATACTCCCTCCGTTCCACAATATAAGATGTTGTAGGTGTTGCACATGTTGTATAGTTTCGGACTAAATGGATGAACTTATATACTAAAACGTGTCTAAATACATATGTATACGTGTGAATGTAGCAAAAGCCTAAAACATCTTATATTATGGAACGGAGAGAGTATTTGGTTACCAAAACATAATTTTTTTGTTGAAAGATGCTCACTATTGTTAGCCATATCGTCTGTGTGATTGAATGGTTACTGTTTGTTGCAGACAAGTCCTGTGCCATTTCCATGAGATTTGCACTAACCTGCTTTCTTATTACTGTTAATTTTTGTGTTTCCGCTCAGTCTTACTTAACTTTGCATATTACAGTTATTTTGGGACAGGAGTACTTGGTTCTTATTTTTCTCTATATTGCCCTTTCACAGATATACCAAATACAGGATCAGTTCATTGGAAAAAAACTATATGCCTAAAATGGTTGTCCCTGAGGATCTCGGGATACCTCTTGACCTGCTTGATATGACTATATACAAGTAAGAATTAAGCCGGCAATATATTTCCACGAGAACCACCTCTCTGATTATCCTTTATAGCAAACTAACTTGACTGCCAAACATGCATTTAGCCCTCCTGCTGTTCAGCTGCCCATGGCTCCAGAAGATGAAGAGCTATTGCGTGATGACGAGGTTCTCACCCCCGTTAAACCAGAAGGTATAAGGAAAAAGGAGAGGCCAACCGACAAAGGCATGTCTTGGCTGGTCAAAACGCAGTACATTTCTCCACTCAGTACTGATGCAGCCAAAATGGTAATGCCAACTGATTCTTCTGTAAATAGTTACAGACTGCTGGATTACTTCATATATACTTCCTCTGTTCCTTAATGTAAGACGTTTTAGGAAGCTAAAATAGCTTTCTAAAACGTCTTACATTATGGAACGGAGGGAGTACTAAATAAGGTAATTTGGTCATTCCAGTCAATTACTGAAAAGCAAGCGAAGGAAATGCGAGAATCACGGGAGGGTCGTGGTAATGTCCTGGAAAATCTTAATGACAGGTATGGCTTTTTATAATTGGTATATTCTTTAATTTCGAAGGTCTACCCTACTTTGCAATCCTGGTGCAGCCAATGACATGATTCTGTGCTTGTGTATATCAGACAGAAACGGATCAAAGCCATCTCAGAATCCTTCAGAGCAGCTAAATCACGCCCTGTCCATCAGACTAAACGTGGGATGGAACCAGATTTTGTCCTCCCTCTGGTACCTGATTTTGATCGGTATGACTTTTCAGATGTTACTTTATCCCATGAATTTGTCATTCTTTTTTAGAAGACTACACTCTTCGATCTTGACAGCTGATGTGTATTGACCAGTTCAGTGAAGTATGTTTTGTTGCCACTTCACTTTCCTATCTATGTTGCAAAAAGAACTGGTTACTTACCGCCAGCTACAATCTCTTTATTATTGTTGGAAAGATGATCTTGTCTTATAGTATATGACGTAATTTCCTCTGCCTTGCCATTCAAAGTATCACCATGATTTTTGTGTTGCCTTGGAGCCATACAAGCTGGTGGATGGATCTAACTGATCCCGAATTTGCTTTTCTGTTGACCTCTGTAGGTATGACGATCCATTTGTCATGGTGAATTTTGATGGAGATCCTACTGCTGATTCAGAGCAGTATAACAAGCTAGAGAGATCTGTGCGGGATGAATGTGAATCCCGGGTGAGTTGCATTTCTTCTGTCTTTAGCTTTCTAATTTTGTTGTAACTTATGTTAGCATGCTCATGTGGATGTGTGTACCTAAACTTCAAGCGGTACTGTAAATACTGATATTTTGCATTGATTGGATGTCAATATCGAATGCATTTAAGATGCATTTATCTCCAGGCGTTATGTTAATATATCACTGATGCTATATCTAGATATACAGTATGCATACATTTGAGGTATTTCCATATTCTCATGATAGGCTCTGATGAAAAGCTTTCAAGTTAGTGGTTCAGACCCTACAAAACAAGAAAAATTTCTAGCATACATGGCTCCAGCACCCCATGAGGTATCCATCCTTTTCTTGAATCTAGTACACCAATCATAGTTGTACTTTGTATCTATAGTGTATCAGTCTGAGAGTTACTATGGTTTCCTTTAGCTTGTCAAGGACTTGGATGATGAAAATGAAGATGTTCAGTACTCCTGGATTCGAGAATATCACTGGGAAGTAAGTGTCATTTTGCTAATGTTTCCGTGGTTGTGCCTAATATTTCATGCTGCTGGTGTAAAAATTCTTAGATACCTTTTCTTGTCCCATGATTTAGGTAAGGGGGGATAATAAACAAGATCCCACAACATACCTTGTTGCATTTGATGATGATAGTGCAAAATATCTGGTAACTTCCTCTGTGCATACTTTTATTTATGATATATGATGATGATTCATTGCACAACTTGTGTGACATTGTAATGTCCTTTTTGCAGCCTCTTCCTACTAAGTTAGTATTGCAGAAGAAGAAAGCTAAAGAGGGGAGATCTGGGGATGAAATCGAGCATTTTCCAGTGCCTTCCAGAATTACTGTGAACAGGACAGAACATGGTGATGAGATGGACCACGGAGAATCATCCAGCATGCATGTATGACTAATTTTTCCTTTAAAATTGCTGGCATGAAAGATTAATGTGCACTGAACTTTTATACTACTAATACATACGGTCGCCACCTTCATATTTTCTCCTTAATTTCTGGGTTTTAGTTTGTAGATTTTGGTCGGTTCATCTTCTCAATAAGCCATATGTGTATCTACTGGGTTTTCTTGCTATCAGTTGACCTTTGCTCTTAGCATGTTCACCTATTGATTATACTCAATTCCCCACATTAGAGCATGAATAGTCATATTTAACTATTTTTGCGTTACCAGTACCTTTAACTGAAGGTTTTCTTCCTTTGTAATTGTAGGAGAATTCAAAGCGACGAAGATCTTCTGTTGATGATGATCTTGATGAGCATCCAAAGCATTCTCGTGTAGAAGACATGGATCAGTATAGCGGAGATGAATATTCTGATTGATCAACAGATATAGATCATCATTTTCTTGCGCTATCAAATTTGATCAGCACACATGAATCTTTGAAGATTCATACGTGCATGGTGTGGTGCATCCGTAAGTAGTTATAGGGTGCAGGGTTGATGAAAGAACATGCCTGACTGCATTTAGGCAACAGCAGATTTTGAAGTGCAGAGCACGCAGAGCAAGGCAGAGTGTAACTGGACCTAAAGACTGGTCTCAGTAGTGTCTCTGTAGTGATGGTAGAAGGCCTCACCATCATTGTAAAAACAAGGCTTTGTAGTCTTGGGAGTATTCTTCACTGCTGTTTTGATGATATAGGCCACCAATTTTCATCTGTTTTGCCTCCACCCCCCTCTCACCCCCATTTGATTGTGTAAGTACAATAATTTATTTATGTCAGGATATTGGACAGCTGTACTATGGTAACTGTTCCTTTTCTAGTATAAATGATGATCAACATATCCAAGATCATGTATTTATGCACTAGGAATTTTGTGGTGCGCTAGTGAAGATCAAAAGCAGCATTGCAAGAAGACTAAACTGATGTTTCATTTTTTGCATGTTTCAATTGTGTTGTAATTATCAAACTTGTCTGGGGGTTTCTCCCATTTCATAAAAAAAAATTGAATAATGCTATGCCTTCTCTAACTCAAAAGGAATCATATTCTATTCCTATGTGGAATTGTATTTTAGTAACGTTATCATATGCATAAAGTAATGGAGAAGTATCGAAGTAGATGCAAGTGCAAACTTCTGACAACAGGTATGTCCAGATAATGTAGAAACCATATGTACCTGCTTGACAATTTCAATTGAAGTAGTAACACCAGTAACTTTTCAGGTGATCTGCAAGTGTACTCAATTGTTGCTAGAAATGTTGTGTTTGAGTTGCCATTGGAGTTGCCAAAGATCATTTGCTGCCTCAGTTTCTCAGTCACACATGGTGGCAGCCAGGTATTATTATTCATCATCTAGTACTGTCAAAACAGCTTTTGCAACTTGCTATGGCTTCATTTTTTCTCTCTTGTTAGTTCAGAAGTTCAATGGATTTTAAGCTATATAAAAACAAAAAATAGGAAGGCATGATCATTTTTCAGACATTCTGCAGTGCTGCTCTCCTGATGATTCTTCCTAACCACCATGTTCTGTGATGCTGACAATGCAGATAGCATAAATTGATCTGAAACTGTTGCCGCATTAACTGTGTGATGTAGGTAATATCATGTGTTCTCTTTAGATAAGTACGGTAAGTATCCAGCTCAGGGCCACGTGTCGGTTTATACCTATCTTCTGATGTATAACAGTGGACCGACCAGGTGTTCTCGCCGGACTAGGCCTGAGAGGAGCCATGCAGGCGTAGTGCGCCAACCGCGTCGGAGAGGAAGCCAAGCGCGGTGGAGCCAAGAGTCCCGTTGGGGGCGGCGATGGCGCTCTTGGGGCGACCAACAAGGTCTGCCATTTCGATCGAGGTCCGAAACGCGCAACCCCTACCTGGCGTGTTTGATATATGTAAACTCTGCAAGCCTAATAAAACTCCATCATCTCCACTCTACGAAAAATATATGTAAACTCTGCAAGCCTAAGGTCCGAAACACGTAACTTTCTGGATAGGTTGCACTTTGTTATTTTCTTCTATGCTACTTCTATTTTTAGTCTCTGATGGTTAATAAAATTGTTGATTCACAGATACTGTTTTCTGTTGCTTCACTCTGAACCTTAGGCTTGCAGAGTTCTAAAATTCTGTCTAGTTTACGAGCTCCGTAGATAATTGACTGGCGTGGTGCAGTTTGTGCCGATAGACTATATCTTTTCGTTTTAGTGCCATGTCAAGTTGATAGATCCCGCACAAGATTTTCTGGATTGGGCAGCATATTATTTCAGCTCCAGATACTTTATATGAGTCCTAACTTGAAGCACCGCATAAAGTTGGGATGCTACACCAACTTGTATCTACAGTTACACAAATGTAGATTTTGGTTTGATGCTACTTTGTGTAGCTGATGTTTACTGTATTTTTTTTATTGAAGGGAGGCACTACATATTTCTGAAAGATATCCAATTAGGGATGACATTGTCTTCCCGAAGCCAAGGAATATATAGATTTTCTACAAGTGAGTTGCAACTTCAGTCAACCACCGTACCGTATTTGCACTTCTATACACGCCTGGTGTTTTTCTTCTGTTGCTGCAATGGACAGTGTCTAAAGTCTAAACGGACCTGCGAGGCCATGATGGAGTTTTCTGGAAACACTGCAAGCTGCATGCGGTGTTGCTCTGATGGTTTTTTAGGGCACACGATCATCTATCTCTTATTAATCATTTTTGTTAGTCCTGCCAGGAAAAGGGTGGGCATTGCAAAGCTTTGTCGTGAACTGATTGCTGGGCCTCATTTGGGTGTTAAAGCGTACTGTGAGGGCGAAGGGTGATATCTTCGTATTCTGCTGAACACTTTCCTTTTGGGCAGTTATGGCCAGCTTTACGGATTGATATTTTTTTTGGCAGAAGCTTTGTGGATTGATAATAGAGGGAATACCAGCAACGTATGAGGCTCAAGGAGCCAAACATACGGAACACATGCAAATATGCAATCTTCCAAGTTCCAACCACGTTGGATCAAGAAGGCCAACGATCACTTGGCACAAAAGTAACAGGCGCGGCTGCTAGGGTGATCCTAGTCGCCGCCCTCTTCGTCTTCTCCGCCAGATTTCGATGGGTTCCCACCTCCTCTGACTACCACTCTGGCGGTGGGAGGGGTGGGGACCTTGGACCTGCATTTGGCGTTGTTACAAGGTTCCTAATGTTAGGTTTTGGTTTTGGTCTTGGAATAAAGTCTCTTCGGCCTCTCCCTATCTCGTCAATGTTTATCGGTGAAGAGGCTTTGAGAGTAGGTGCTGTCAAATCTGTTGGTTTTCTATGGATCTTAACAGTTGGTGTGCCATTTAAATGAAGTTGTTCGCTGGTCTAGGTAGGGCATCTTCGATCTCTTTGTTCGGTACGGCGAGGTTCAGTTTTTCCAACCCTCTGGATTGGTGGTGAAGGATTGTAAGTCTGCGTTGCTCGGGTGTGTCCCCAGTCAACATATAATCTGCGTTTATTCGATCTTGTCGTACGCGGCGGGTGCCTATTACGGTCTTCAAAGTATTGGTTGGCGAGGGCGTCTGTAAGTGGCCCTTGTTGGCTTTGGCCCGATCCGATGTATTCTGTCGAATACTTTCCGACAAATACGTGTATAGGGAAGCTAGCTCGATTGCTTTCCAAGCTGTTCTAGCGAGACGCACAACGATGCCGCCGGCTGATGGATTTTGGAGACTCGTACGCTGGGAATCATGAGTTAGCCAGAGGCTCGTATCGAGCATTGCAAATTTTCTTTCTTTTCTGACGATACAGATTAACAGGGGCCTGGTACATTTAACCACTACACGGACTAGTATAGGTATACATTGCGTACACGTCGTGGTTATTCCTAACAATCACCCCCTAAGCACGACGTGTGCTTCACTTTTACCTGGATCCCAAATACGCCGGTTGCTTCACGTAGGTGTTACCCACGGCACTGTTTTCGCCGCTTCAGCCTTCATCATCGACATTGCTTTCGTCGTTTCTCGTGGCATCCATGACATTGACTTTACTTTTGTCGACTCATCTACAATTTGACGGCAATAATCCTTTTTGTCAACATCTTCAAACATCACCTTTTCTTCGGTGCTTTGTAAATGATCTTCTGTGTACTATATCAACTTCATCTTTGGAATAAGTAGCTTGAACAACAAATGTAGCCGTGAAAGATACATCTCACCCTCATTTCATCTTGTCGCTCTTGTGTTGACGATGCCGGCCATGCTTGACTTCCATGCACTGGATTTGCTGGACCTTTTTCTTGCACAGCTGCTAATCGTCCAAGTGCATCAATCGTAGGAGATTTTCCGTGAAGAGTTGTCCTTCCTGGCATCTCTCCACCACGTGGGACTGCAGCTCCTGGTTCTGACCGAGCTGGGTCTCCAGCCCAACCTGCTGGTCTCTTTAGAGCAGCACAAGGGCTGCTCCCTTCCGGCATGTTTTCTGGGACGGCTCCCTTTAATCCATTTACTGCTGAAGCTAGACAACGTCTTGCTCCTCTGCTTGATCCACCCTGTTCTGCTGGTAAGCTCCTTAATTCTTCTGCGCGAGGTGCCGACGAATTTCTCCTCCGCCACACGACATCGCGCCTTACTTCTAGAAGGCTGCCTTTTCTTTGGGCAACCACTCCTTTGCCTTGTGACGCAAAAATGCGCCGCACTCCGTGAACTTCTGGCGTCACGTATGCCTTCGTACTAGTAGCATCAGTATGTTCCTGGACTTCTGACGTCATGTACGCCTTTATACCAGTAGCATCGGTATGATTGTTTGAAACTTGATCACGAAGACAAACTTTCTCTTCCACAAGCATGTCAGTTTCTTTAGCCATCACTTGAGGAACTGGATCATCCTCGTTCACAACTTCGCACATCAACATCATCAGACTATCATCTCCTTCCTGGGCCACGGGAGCCCTTTGCTTCGGTGGTTTCCAACAATCAGATTTGAGGTGACCGAGCTCGCGACAGTTATGACACCTTACTTTCTTTATGTCAAACTTCCTCCTTGGCGGTGGGTCATCATCGTCCTGATCATCATCCTCCTCCTCATCATCGTCCTCCTCGTCATCGTCCTCCTCGACGATGTACTTTTTCGCCGGACGCTGCTTATCCTTCTTTTTCTTGCCGCTCGCGGAACCTCTTTGCTTTTCTTTCGAAAGAGTTATCCACTGCTGCTTCGTGAGCATGAGGTGCTCACTCTCATCGGGGTTGTCGAAACTAAGCTGGATACGCTCGTCGTGTGCCTTGAACCTTCCGACGAGATCCTCGATCGTCAGACTATTCAAGTCTACACACTCTTATATCGACATAACGATCTGCATGTAGCGTGTCGGTGCGACACGCAAGAACCTTCTGATGTTTTTGATCTCATCCAACTTCTCACCATATCCCGTGATTGCATTGACGAGAGTGACGAAACGGGCGGCAAACTGATCAACCGTCTCGCTCTTCTCCATTTTCAAATTCTCGTAATTCTTCATCAAGGTTTGAAGATGTTGCTTCCTTCACACGGATATGACCTTGTTGCAGGATCTTGATCGTCTTCCACGCATCCTTCGCCGATTTCTTTCCGACGATGTGCTGCATCACGTCTTTTGGAACGATGGAATAGAGCACCGTTAGCGCCTGGCGATCCTTCCGGTATTTCAAGCCTCCCTTGACGTAATCATCGCCGCCTGGATCGACAGCCTCCCAGATCTCCTGAGCTTCCATGGCCACCTCCATGTTGATGGCCCATAGCCCGTAGTCCTTGCGATCAAGGCGGGGGTATAGCGCTGCCCCCACCGTCTCCATCATCGGTCCTGAGTTCTCGCCATGCTTCACCAACGCCATGATCTTCTAGTGCTTTTAGAAAATCACGGACGAATCTCCACGTGCTCTGATACCAATTGTTGGCTTTAGCCCGATCCTACGATGTATTTTGCCGAATACTTTCCGACAAATACGCGCGTAGGGAAGCTAGCTCGATTGCTTTCCAAGCTGTTCCGGCGAGATGCACACGATGCCGCCAGCCGATGGATTTTGGAGACTCGTACGCAGCTAACTTGACTAGATTACAGCCTCGCAAACTTTCTTTCTTTTCTGACGGTACAGATTACAGGGACGTGGTACACATATATACTTATACACAGATTCTACTTCGTGACTGACCACGATTTGGACAATCACAAGCTCACTCGGCGGACGACGCGGGCGACTCGGTCACGTGGACCGCATCCACCCTGGCAGTTACGGGTGTGGGATAGCATTTAAGAAGGAGCATGAGGTCACGTAGCCACTGCAGTCCTCCACCTGTGCATTTAATTACGCATTTTGAAACTTTGAAATATTTTCTAGCTCAAACTATTTATCCAAATTAGATTTCGTTTTCACCGCTGGACTAGTCACGACGAGATATTTAAAACTAGATCTCATGTCGATATGTTTCGATGACTTTTTTTAGGATGTAACTTTGTAGAATTTAATTTTGCTGGATGTAAAGTTACATCCTCCAAAAAAATCGTCAAAACATATTGACATGGGATCTAGTTTTGAAGACCTCGTCGCGACTAGCCCAATGGTGAAAACGGATTTTGAATCGGATAAGCATATTAAACTACAAAACATTGTGAATTTTAGGTTTCGTAATTAAATACATAGAATGGAGCGCGTGGACTTGCCTTTCCTTTTCTGGCCCGTGGTGTGGGATAGCATTTTACGCAAAAGCATTTAGTTACGAATTTTGAAACTTTGAAATGTTTTCTAACTCAAACCGTTTATTCAAATTAGATTCCGTTTTCAACGTTGAACTAGTTATGACGAGATCTTCGAAACTAGATCTCAGTTGAACTGGTCATGACGAGATCTTCGAAACTAGATCTCATGTCGAAATGTTTCGACGACTTTTTTTTTGGAGTATGTAACTTTGTATGATGTAACTTTACCCGATGTAACTTTCTCTACAAAGTGAGATGTCACTTTTTGCTGAATGTAACTATCTCTGCTAACTTTGATGTAACTATTTTGCTGGATCTAACTTTCTCTGTTAACTGAGACATAACTTTTTTTGTAAACTGGATGTAACTTTGAAAGTTAACTTCTAAAAAAAATCGTCAAAACATATCGACATGGGATCTAGTTTTGAAGATCTCGTCGCGACTAGCCCAACGGTGAAAACGGATTGTAAATCGGATAAACGGGTTAAACTACAAAATATTTTGAATTTTCAGGTTTCGTAATTAAATGCGTGGGATGAGTGCGTGCAGACTTCCCATTCCTTTTCTGGCATGTTCCCATTCCTTTTCTGCCATGGGCGGATGAGATTCCCTTCCTTTTCTAAACGTGGGATGGGCTGTCTGAGTGAGCTCGCTGTAAGCCAAATCGTGGTCGACGACGACGTAGCAACGTCCATACTTATATATCAGTGGTAGGATCTAATCTGAACCGAGTCGGTGTCCTATTTGTATACTACACGAACTAGTATATGTATACATTGCATACACGTCGTGGTTATTCCTAACAGCCCAATCTTTTGTTGCTTTTTCAGTGTATTTTCAAACTCCGACAGTCGGCGTCGATGTGAGGAAGAAGACGACCAATTTGATTTTCATTTTGTGCTGACCGTGTTGTGTCGAGTTATAACTCCTATGTAATAGTTGTTTTCCTTAATCTATCTATCTATACTATTAAATTGCAATAGGTGGTGATGGTACCTTACAATAAACCAGCGATTGGAAAAGTAAAAAAAAAGCGGGAGTTCAGATCAACGAACAGAAAGCTAGCGATCGGAAAAAGAGTGCAAATCGGATCAGCATGAAAAAAATTATCCCGATCGCTGCATACACCATGACCCATGTGAAAGAACAAGCTATGTCCGGATGTCGCCTAGAGGGGGGGTGAATAGGCGATTAAAACTTTTTCTAATTAGGGGCTTGATAATTACGGAATAAAACTATGTGTTTAAATTAACAAGCCAACAACCTAAATTGCTAGGTTCACCTATGTGCACCAACAACTTATGCTAAGCAATAAAAGCAACAAGGTGATAGCAAGATAACTTCAAGCACGAAGGCTATCACAAAGTAAAGTGCATAAGTGAAAGCTCGGGTATAGAGATAACCGAGGCACGCGGAGACGAGGATGTATTCCCGAGTTCCTCCTTGTTAAGGGAGTACGTCTCGTTGGAGGGGTGTGAGCTCGCCACAAGAGGCCTACTCAAGATGCCACAAAGGCCTCACCCTATTCTCCGATGAACCTCACCCAAGGGATTGGTTCACCTTCCACTATCGGAATCCTTCGAGGCGGATTCCGGAGCCCTTTTACAACTTCCTTGGGGCACACACCCACAACTCAATTGGGGGCTCCCAAACTCGTGCCGAAGCTTCACAACTCGAAGTCTTCGCGGCACCTCCAAACCGTCTAGGGTACACAATGCACCCAAGAGGCACAAAGCTCTTGGGAACACAATGCACCCAAGGGTAACAAGCTTCTCAACGTCGATCTTCACGTATCACCGTAGGGAGAGCAACCCGATGCAACTAATGCAAGAGGTAAGAACACACAAAGTGGTCAAATCCTTCACTCTCAAATTCCAACTAAGCAACAAATGCTTTGGGGGGGGGGGGGGGGGGAATAAGAGAGGAAGAACAAAGGGGATGAACACAAAGCAACCCCAAAATCTAGATCCACTAGGTTCCCCTCACTTAGAGAAGAATTTGATTGGTGGAATGGTAGATCTAGATCTCCTCTCTTGAATCCCTAAGTTTGGGCAAGAATCATTGGAGGGATTGAGAGGAATCAAGCTCACAAGGTTAGCAACAATGGAGGAGAGAGGAAAGCAAGTGAGCTCAATATGTTCAAAAGGGTTAAAGAACCGTTGAGGAAGAAAACACATTTAAATAGGTGCCCTGGGAAATCTGGCCGTTGGGCTCAGATTCCCGCAGGGCCGGTAGTACCGGCCCAAAGGGCGGTACTACCGCCCTATACAAAAAGACTCACCAACGGCTAGAAGAGAAAGCCCGCGGGACCGGTAGTACCGGCAGAAAGTGCGGTACTTCCGGCCCACCCAAAACAGCTTACCAAAGGTCTTCAAAAAGTCTCAACCCGCCGGGGCGGTACTTCCGCAGTTAGCACCGGTAGTACCGGTACACCGGTACTTCCGGGGTTACTTCCGGTGCCACTTCCGCTAAGAAACAGAGGTGATTTTTCATAAGCGGAACTGGCTTCCGGAAGTAGCCGCGGAAGTTCCCAGCGGTAGTTCTGCCCGGAGGGCCGGTAGTACCGGTATGCCGGTACTTCCGGGGTTACTTCCGGTGCTACTTCCGCTCGAAAACAGAAGCGACTTTTCATAAGCGGAAGTGGTATCCGGAAGTAGTCACGGAAGTGGCCAGTGGTACTACCGCCCGCGAGGCCGGTACTTCCGGTCACAGAAGAACAGCAAAACCTGAAACTGAATAACTTTTGCGTGGAAACTCCGAATCGAGTGAATCCAATTTTGTTGGAAAGAGGACGACAAGAGCTTCCACTACAAAAATATTGAAACAAGCAAGGGAGATTGTGCAAAGGGTTGGAAAGGTGAAACCTTCCAAACGGATGAACCGGCAAAATCTCCAAAACCGAAAACGCAATAGAAGACGCATATGCAAACCGTTTTCGGTGAACTTGGCTTTGTCATGACAAGCATGACAAGCACCAAGACCACACCAAGATAAGAGCCAAATAAGAACCAATAAAGATGATTGCATGGATGCAAAGGTTTGTGCTCTCTACGACGATACGATCACGATATTCGGTCGAGAGCCCCTCTTGATAGTACGGCTATCTATCCTATAACCCGGTCTCTCACTAAACAATCTGAGACCGGTAAAATAGAAACCCTATCAAGATCATACCTTTGCCTTGCGCATTAATCCACTTGAGGTCGATGAAGATGATCTTCAACTCCTCAAGACGCACCACCTTCCTTGATTGCGCTTCGGTGAAGATTCACTTGATGCTCCCCCATACACCAAGATGGGAGACGCTCTCTTCGGCATATCTTCACTTGGCCTTGAGTGATGATCAACCCGCACAAAGCCTTGATCAACACAAACTTTTCTTCCCTTAGCTTTGACTCCAACAAATGAAGATCAAGCAACTCAAATGGACACACCTATAAATATAGCTCAATGCAAACATTAGTCCATAGAGATTGTCATTAATTACCAAAACAATGCATGGGAGCAACGATGCACTTTCACCATGACGACAAAGAAAAAAAACAATCAGTGCGTCATAGGAACGAGTCCACCACCAATCTTTCTATCCATGGAACGAATCCATCACCATATAATAGGAGTTCTCCGATCAGGATACCAAAAAGAAATAGTGATACATACACGTTTATTTTCTCGGATGTGATTTTAACCTTACACGTGTATGATCTAAGATCTTGTCATAGTACAATTGTGTAAGTATTCTAATCATTACACGATCAAAACGATCAAGCATCATTTCAAAAGCATCAAGTTGAATTATAAAAAGGGAATGTCTAACACATGACGTCAGTGCTTTCTGTCTGCTGGATTCGGTCCAGCAACGGACGTTTCCCGCAGTCGGGTTGTGTTGTGTTTGTCGGGCTTTGTTTTTGGGCTGTGTTGTCTTTTTTTTCCGCTTTTGTTGTCGTCCTGCGAACCCAGTTTCGGCCCAGTTTTCAGCCCGAAGCCCAGATTTCGACCAACTTGGGCGTTACGAAAGCCAGACGATGAAATCTTATGAAAACAACCCTCCGAAGACAAAAATATCACAATAACGACCACAAAAAAAGAACTCTTACCTGCCCCCGATCTTCTTCTACCTCCATTCTCCTCTCTCCATGGATGGTACGAATTGAGTGAATCCAACAAAAAAAAGAAAGGACGAACAGATGGCTGAAGATCATGGAGGAATAAAAATGAAGTTGCATGTAGATGGGCCCACTTACCCTTGTTCTTTCCCTCCTGGTGCTTTTCTCCCTTGTACCTTTTCGCCTAATTTTCGTTGAGCTTTTCCTCCCTTTTGTAAGTGGCCGAAATCAAGATCCTGATGTACCTGTTGTATATATGCAGGAAGTTATTTTGATGATGAAAGTATTTTTGGAACACAGGTATAAAATCTGCCTAAAAAATCTGAGAGCACAGAACAACATGTACTGCAACCATAAACCCATCCCTCTTGTTTCTTTCCAAAACTGTGCAGATACCAGTAAGTAGAGAGACTAATTATGATCATACGCTCAAGATATCAGAAGATGGGGCTAGAAATTTTTGTGGCAACAATCAGGTATGAGCAAAAAAATCAGCAAAAAAAAAAAAAAAAAAGGTCCTTGATTTCTGATAAGTAACTTGATGATATATGAAAATGCAGGCTGTATCAAGAACATGTGACAACAATGAACCTGTGTCCATGTTTTCCCTAGTTTGGTCGAACACACCAAGGTGCCCAAATCAGACAGACTACCTGTACACACTTCTGGTAATAATAGTCAGAAAAAATTGAACAAAAAGATATAGTAGAAGGAAAAATAATTTTGTTGAAGATTTGATCCATGATTTCAGTCCATACCTTACTTGAAACAATTGCAGAGTTCGGCATCTACAGCTCATGGGTGTCAGAATCAGTACATTCAACAAGTTCTGCACCCTACAGAAATAAACAATTTCCAACACAGTTATCAAACCAACAACCAGGTTTACATAATGCCTTTGCTCACTGAAAAAAGTTGATGCATGATTTTTTCCTGGCAGCCATGACAATGTTGGATTAAAAAAAATTGATGCAGGTTGCAGCATTTTTTCCTGACATCTATGACAATGGACTCAATCGGGAAGTGCACCAGCTTTCAGCAATGAAGACATGCCAACAAAATTACACACCCAATAACCAAGTATGCACAATATATTTTTCATACCTTATGTTAGAAAAAATGCAGCATTTCCAAAGGCAGAAAAAACAAAAAACAAGTAATTTATACTAGCAAAAGTCATACTAGTCGACTAATAAAACATAGTTCCCACATGCATTTCATCATTCAGCAGTCTTACATGGGTTCTAGCACATACAAATAATTAGCAGTCTTACAAAAGATAGTACTACTACAGATACATCCCACTGGGCCTACTATGCCACAACATCAAAGCAGATATGCAGTTCACTCTGTTCTTCAGTGTAGTAGAAGAGGATCAGCACATCCATCCCAGGATCGAGTTCGCTCTCGTTAGCAAACTCTGTCCATCCAGTCCTGAAACGAAGTCGTCCATCAGTTGAAGTGTAGTACTCTGCGTCCTTGGAAACATCTCCAGCTCCAAGAACTAGTGTAACATTGCCGCTGCGGGGGATGTTCTGGGATGTTGCAATATGCTTCGGGATGCGCTGTCATGATGCATTAACAGAAAAACACATAAAAAAGTATTAATGTAACAATAGTTGTTTCGTTTTGACATGAAAAATAAAGAATGTACTTGGCAGAATCTCACATACCAGGTTGTTGTGTAGTATGTCAGATAGTGTTAAACAGTGAACAAAAACAACTCCGAGTCTGAGGCCACGTTCAAGTATGACTCGGTTTATATTTGCAATTTCAGAGGTTGTTGGTTCAACACCCCTGCTGAATACAACAACAGTTGCTGTGTTCTCAAAAACATAATCTTCTGCATGGACAAAAAAGATATACAGGATATTCAGGAGCAAAAATCAGGAAAAACAAAACAAAAAAACATGATAAGAGAGACAATTTGCTACCCGCATGGGTAGCTACACACCCATGCGTTATACGGATATGCAAGCCGTATGTATCCGTTTTAGCTTGTTTTCCTAGCAAAACACGAATATTTGGTGTACAAAACTGGTTTCGGAATTTTCAAAAAAATATTTTTTGGTCGTCATTTTTAGCTTTTTTTCATAGTTGACTTTTGGGTCAAACTTTACTAAAAAAATCACAGCGGATGGAAAAAAATTCGAAAAAATTTCAAAATACTTTTTAATAATTCTATCAACTCTACTAGTGACATCCCCCTTGTCTACTTGAGTAATCTCATTTTACCGTTGCATATACGTTTCGGTCAAACTTTGGATGTGTAGCTACCCATGGGGGTAGCAAGTCTTTTCCGAAAACAAATATTAGTAAGGTACAGTGCTATGAACAAAAGAAAAATTACCTTGCACCCTTTCTTTGCGGGAGCCATCATTAGCTCTAGGTGTCATCATGACATAGTTGGTGCTAAACTCTAGCTTTATTTTGTCATATGGCTTCATATTGTAATCCTCTAGGAATTTGTTGTACTGTTCTCCACAGATACGTGTCTTGTATGTTTTCTTGTTGAGGTCAAAGAGATAAATCTCTTCTTCAGTCTCAGTGGACAGAATACTGCTTGTCAGTCTGTTGACTTGTTTCCTCACATAACAAGGCACAGTCCGTGAAATGATTTTTTTAGAAAAGTAGATAAGATGACAAACACAAATAGGCAATACTTTTGGCTACAGAAAAAGAAAAAAGAATACTGGTTGAACCAGTACACACATACCATGTACTCTTTGCAGTTGCTTCTTAGGTGTATGTAGAATGAACTTCATTCCCCCCTCTTCTGCTGGCAAGCAGCAGCAGGATTTCCGCATACTGCACACTTCATCTGCAAAAAAAAAAAACAAACAAAATCATGTAAAAATATAAGCCACCCAATTCATTTACAAAAATCACCACACCTTTGGCTAATGATAAACACGACGATTCCTACTCGGGGGTAAATACATGCATATGTGTCTACTATGTTGTGTTCTGGTTGTAGTCAAAACAGATAAGACTGTTTAGTTGTTGAGAAAACCCTAGGGATTCGACCACTACTTCATGAAACATGTTGCATCACTCCCCCACCCCATTAATAAAAAAAAACAGGACAATTAGGTGTCTTCCGTGCTGTGTTCTTGTTGCAGTCAACAACAGTTAAAACAGATTATTGGTTGAAAAAACCCTAGGATTGGGCCACTAGTTTATACTTTCCTTCTAACACATGAAGACCATCGAAAAAAAGAAACGAAAAGATGAGAAGATCAACTCTGGCGCCCAACAAAACAAAAACTGTAAAAAAGAACAAGAAAGGGGACATACCTTGTCACCGCGGAATGGATTCTTCCTCGTCGTAGGCTTGCGTGGTAGGGATCGTGCTCATGCTGGTAGGGTTGTCTCTGAGTGGTGAAAGAGGAAGAACAAGAGGGGAAGTAAATCTAGATCTGATGGAACTGCATATAAAGAGAGTAATGGTCAGTAAAGGTGGATAGCAATAACTGCTGGTAGGTGAGTGGATGGTGGTTAATTGGACGTGCAAGCAATACCCTTCGAATTTCTATGTGGTGGTTACTGGTTCATTGCTTTTAAAAAAAATCCGACCGTTGTAAGAACAAAAAACAAAAAATGACACCACCATTGATTAATATCTTGTATAACTAAAAACAATATAAAATCAATATATATATATGAATCACAAAAATAAAAAAGGAATAAAATTATGTTGTTGATTTCTATTTTTGATCTTGTGTGTGCTAACTGATGCTGCAGATGTTCTTTCCCCAAGGAATTGATTACAAATCAAATAATTCATTCTATGGACTTGAACACAATCTCGCTTCAAAAGGCATGAACATGTCCTACACTGAGATGTTGTTATCTATTGATGACCCGACTCAGGTGAAAAACGAACTATCGACTTGTTGTTGGAAAACATTTTTAGAAATATTTAGAAAATATGAGGACTAATTATTTTCTGACTTTTATGCAGTGCAACAGGAATCCAATGAAAGAGCATATGGGATCTGAGGTACATTACAGTAGAAAAACATACTCAACATAAAAAATGTCTTTTTTATTTCGTATTGCTTTATAATCGAAAAATGCTCTGTTGTCTTTGTCTTTGATTTTAATAGAACAAAACATTCATGATCACTGGGTGGTAGTCTGTCACATACCAAAACTTTGGAATGTTGAAAAATCACTAAAAATTGAAACTTTGCAAATTGATAAAAGAAAACTTTCATAACGTAATTATATAAGATAATATGATACCTTCTAAGGCTCCATGATTCAAAAATATTTCTTAATCTTCTATTTTCAAATACTAATTTTTGAAAGCAAAACAGTTTAGATTGGGATTTTCCCCGAAAGCTTTTATTTCAAAGTATTCGAACTTTCTTACTATTTCATAAAAGTTTTGATTTGAAAATGAGCAAACTAGATTCAAGGATTGATGATTTTCATCAATAGTAATTTCTGGTTCTAAAATAAATATTTTAAAAGCCCCAAATTATTTTTGAGACTTATTAAATGATTTATCAAATTTATTTTCATAAAAGGACTTTTCCTAAATTACCTTGATATGAAACTATTATAGCATGTTCTATATTTGAAATACTTTCTATTTTGCATTTTTCTGGATTTAATGATTTTTTTCTAGAAATCTTATTTTGCTAATATTTAAAATGGTATAAAGTTGCCATTTGAATTCAAATGAGTTGTTCAAAATTTAAAACTTTGAAAAGTTATGGAATTGGTCCCAAAATGTTTAAAAAGACTATACTGAATTATACAAATTTTTACAAATGTGTTTGAATCGATTTGGAGGCCTAAACCAAAAGTTACAAATGAAAACAGAAAAAGTTACAATTGTAGGGACCTGTTCTCAGCCTCTGTTAAGATTATTCTTGGCAACGGGGACAGTTGCCTATTCTGGAGCGACAAGTGGATTGGTGATCGTACTGTGGACATGGTGGCGCCTACCTTGATCAATTTCATGGATCCCAAGATTCGTGGAGCTAGGACTGTTGCGCAAGGGCTCCCCGCCAACTCCTGGGTTCATGATATCTCGGGTGGCCTTTCGAAAGTGCATAGTTGCCCCCATGCATGGTTTTGGTAATTAATGACAATCTCTATGGACTAATATTTGTATTGAGCTATATTTGTAGGTGTCCATTAGCTTGCTTGTCTCCATTTTTTGGAGTCAAGGTCTTGCTTGTTCTCCATGTGTTGGAGTCGAGGTTTAGGGAAGAATATCATTTGTTGATCAAGGCCAAGGTGTTCGTCAGGAAGATAAAGGCCAAGTGAAGATATGCCGAAGAGGTGCTTCTCCCATCTTGGTGTATGGGGGAGCCATGTGAATCTTCACCAAGCGAAGCGCAATCGAGGAAGGTGGTGCGTCTTGAGGGGATGAAGATCGTCTTCATTGGCCTCAAGTGGATTAATGCGCAAGGTAAAGGTATGATCTTGATAGGGTTTCTATTTTACCGGTCTCATGTTGTTTAGTGAGAGACCGGGTTATAGGATAGATAGCCGTACTATCAAGAGGGGCTCTCGACCGAGTAACTTGATTGTATCGTTCGTGGAGAGCTCAACCCTTTGCATCCTTGCATCTTTGAAATCATCTTTGTTGGTTCTTATTTGACTCTTATCGTGGTGTGGTCTTATTGCTTGTCGTGCTCGTCATGACAAGGCTAAGTTCACCGAAAACGGTTTGCTTATGCGTCTTCATTTGCATCTTTGTGTTGGAGATTTTGCCGGTTCATCCTTTTGGAAGGTTTCACCTTTCCAACCCTTTGCAAAATCTCCTTTGCTAGTTTGCCATTTTCAAAGGTTGCTTTTGTCGTCCTCTTTCCAACAAAATTGGTTTTACTTCTTTCGGACTTCAATTGCAAAAGAAACGGCTTTTCGGTTTGCGAAAAAGAGCTTTTAAACTCTCCCCATTTGGTTTTATAATATCTTGTCGGACTATGATGTTTCTCTGAATAATCTAGTTGTGCTCATTGTGATGATTCCAACGAGTCCAAGATTATCGAAAACGGAGTTCATTTGCAAAAGTTATGGGGCTTTGGTTTTTCTGATGGATCTACGCCGGAGTCTCCGGTCCTCTGAACCCGGAGTCTCCGGCCCCCCTGTTTTTCGCTGCCAAATGGGTTTGTGTGGTGCACTCCTGGACTGTGTTCGGAGGCACCCCGGAGAAACCCCGGAGTCTCCGGTCCGGCCGGAATCTCCGGCCCTGATGACCGGAGTCTCCGGTGTGCCTGCCTCTCCCCAAAATGTGGTGCGCCCCTGTTGTCTGCCCGGAGAGACACCGGAGATGGTCTGGAGTCTCCGGTCCCACCGGAGTCTCCCGCCCCTCTATGACCGGAATCTCCGGTCCTCCTGCTTTGATCCATGTGTGGTGCGCCTCTGTTGCTCGTCCGGAAGCTGTCCGGAGGCAGGCCGGATTCTCCGGCCCAGGCTGGAGTCTCCGGTGCACTTAGACCGGAGTCTCCGGTCTGAGTGGCCTCCAATGGCTAGTTTTTCAGGGGACCTATAAAAGGCCCCCTTCTTCCCCATTTGCCCCAAGCTTTTTGGCTGCACGAATTTCACTCTCTCTCCCTCCATTGTTGACCTTGGAAAACCTTGCCCTCTCCAAATCCCTCCAATGATTCTTGCCCAAACTTAGGGATTCAAGAGAGGAGATCTAGATCTACCATTCCACCAATCAAAATCTCCTCTAAGTGAGGGGAACCTAGTGGATCTAGTTCTTGGAGTCCTTTTGTGGTTCTCCCCCTTGTTCTTCCTCTCTTATTCCCCCCAAAGCATTTGTTGCTTTGTTGGAATTTGAGAGTGAAGGATTTGACCACTTTGTGTATTCTTGCCTTTTGCATTTGTTGCATCGGGTTGCTCTCCCCACGAAGATTCGTGGATAGTGAAGGTTGAAGAGCTTGTTACTCTTGGGTGCATTGTGTTCCCAAGGGCTTGTTGCCTCTTGGGTGCATTGTGTACCCTAGACGGTGGTGGTGCCGTGAAGACTTCGACTTGTGAAGCTTCGGCAAGGTTTGGGAGCCCCCAATTGAGTTGTGGGTGTGTGCCCCAAGAAGAGTTGTAAAGGGCTCCGGAATCCGCCTCGAAGGATTCCGATAGTGGAAGGTGAACTAATCCCTTGGGTGAGGTTCATCGGAGAATAGGGTGAGGACTTTGTGGCATCTTGAGTAGGCCTTTTGTGGCGAGCTCACACCCCTCCAACGAGATGTACTCCCTTAACAAGGCGGAACTCGGGAATACATCCTTGTCTCCGCGTGCTTCGGTTATTTCTATACCCGAGCTTTTACTTATGCACTTTACATTGTGATAGCCTTCTTGCTTGAAGTTTATATCTAGCTATCACCTTGTTGCTTGCTTTGCTTAGCATAAGTTTTTGGTGCACATAGGCGAGCCTAGTAATTAGGTTGTTGGCTTGTTAATTTAAACACATAGTTTTATTCCGCAATTTTCAAGCCCCTAATTAGAAAAGTTTTAATCGCCTATTCACCCCCCCTCTAGGCGACATCCGGGCATAGCTTGTTCTTTCACCTTTCGGTTGGTGCTTTGTCGCAATTCCTCCTCCTTTGGAACCTGTTGCAACAGGTAAACATTGTGGACATGGCCGATCGGTTCGAGTGGATCTAGACTGCCAATAAAACCTTTTCGGCCCGCTCCGCCTATCTTGCTTTTTTTGAAGGCCGGACTTTGTGGCCTTTGTACACTCCAATTTGGAAATGCAAAGCCCCGTTGAAATTCAAGTTTTTCGCTTGGAAAGTGGTGTGGAACAGATGTTGGACGGGAGAGCGTCGCAAGAGGCATGGTCTTTCAAACAACGATGTTTGCCCCATTTGCTTGCAGGACATTGAAACCATCGAGCACCTTCTTCTCAACTGCCCCTTTGCACGCGTCATCTCGTTTGGGACCTTCTCCGGGCTGAACAGGCCGGATCTTGCTCCGTCGGGTGCCGTTGAGCTCCTTCCTTGGTGGGCAACGATGGCTTCACATTGGACCACCAAAGAGGCGCCCAAGATCAGGTCGCTTATGCTTTTGGTGCTATGCTTCATTTTGCTCGAGCGGAACAACCGTGTCTTCAATCGCCAAAATCGCTCCGAGGCTGCACTTCTGGATGACATCATGGCCGAGGCGGCTAGGTGGAATGTTGTAGGCTTTTTGTGAGATTTTTCCCTTTCTCCTTATGGTCTTTTGATCCTTTATGTTTGTTGTGGAAATTTTAAACTTTGTGTGTCTTTTGCTCCTTCTATATATAAAAAGGCGTGCCCCCTCGCGTGTTCCTGAAAAAAACAGAAAAAAGGTGGCCAACCCAAAGTGGGCCGACCCAGGCCAACAAGCCCAGCGACCGAGCTGAGTCGCTCCTACGCGTCTTCCTCCTGCCTCTCGTTCAAACACAGAAGCTTCATCCATGGAAAGTTGACTCTTGACCTCATTTTCCCATTAATCTAGCGATCGTTTCCATTTGCTTTCAACACGAAAGTTACTCAAAATTGCATGGGCGTTTCATTCAGGGAGTTAATTTTCCATTTAATGGCCTTTATCACCCTAATTGACACGGTGAACCGAATGTCACCTGTCGGCATTTCACTTCGTGCCCCTATTCCTCCTCCCTCGTTTTGGTTCACAAAATTTTCAGAAAGGAGCTCTCTACAGCCCGCACCAACCATGCCAACTTCAGCTCCAAACCGAGTTCATCGTCAGATCTTGTCACCCACGGTGATGCCCTCGTCAATTCCTCGCACAAGAAGACTCTCCTCATCAAGGCCTACCTCCAGGACATGCTGGTGCGTCATTTCTTTGTAGTTGGTCGCACCGCCACGAAGCCCAAGCAACGTTGCCGCCTTGCGCAAGATCCCGACGAGGTGAGACCTCGCCATACCCCACAATGATGTCCTGCATGATCTATGTGTCCTCCTCCACTCTCCCTAATTTTGCCAAAATTTTCCCCGCAGCCCAACCATGGAGAACAAGATTAACTGATCTCACCGGTGACCGACGTCGCCGCCATTTTTCTCCTCTTTCGGCAAGGCTAGTAACTTCCTGAGCCCGAGACCTTGTTGTGTCTCCTCCCCGACATCACTCCGCACCTCGAGGGACACCGAGACGATGAACGCATCATCGACCACTTCGTCTACCCCGCATCACGTTGACGTCGTTTTCCTCGACACCGACAATATTCGCTCCTTTCGATTGCTCGGAGCGTTACGTTTGTGACTGTGATAGCTGTGTTTACCCCTCCGGATACCAAGGCAAGTGACACTCTAGCATAAATGTCCTATTAATTTGCGTCTAATGCATTTAGTGTTTTCAATAGTATGCATGATAGGTTTATTACTAGTTATTATGTTATTCTATGCAAACCCAGTAGTATAGCTATATGTATCTTGACTAAGTTAGTATAAACCAACATAGAAGCAAATTGCTTAGCCATGCTTGTAGACGTTGTGGGTATCATTTTCAAAATATTGTTATAGATGATGACATATTTTTGCTTATTAAAGCAACACTTATTTCATGAATTGTGTGAATTGATTGGGTTAGATTTTGCGAGTGGCATATGTAGGCGATTGAATGTCTGGCCTATTGATATGTTGACACTAGACTTACGACGAGTGGCATATGTAGGCGGCTGAATGCCTGACCTACTGATATGTTGACACTAGACTTTACGACGAGTGGCATATGTACGTGGCTGAATGCCTGACCTATTGATATGTTGACACTAAACTCTACGACGAGTGACATAGTAGTGGCTGGATGCCTGATCTATTGATATATTCAACTTAGACTTTGCAACGAGTGGCATAGTAGGGGCTGAATGCCTGACCTACTGATATGTTCACGTTAGGCTTTCGTGTGAGCGACCTAGTAGGTGGTCGATGACCTGACCTATTGATATGCTCACACCTTGTGAAATTACTTAGCCATGACACTACTGGTAGACAACTTTGAGCACCTGGACAGGAGCAGAGAACTTGGAGCGACTGGACTTGAAGAAGTTGGAAGTTTCTCACTTATCTCAAATTCTTAAAGGATATGTTTATGGGTATCAAGGGAGATTGAGACATTGGATGTTATGCCATGTTCGTCTCATAGTAAATGAAAAAGAAAATGATTTTTAAAGTATAGGATAAAGTTGGCTTTACGCGAATAGCCTTGAACTCCACCAGCCAGATATGCATATAGCTACTAGAAGTTTTCCTCTATGAGTCCACAAGTGTCACTTGCCAGTTCCATTCTATATGGTTCTGACCAATTTTTGGCTGCAACGCTTTTACTGTTGCAGGTTGTTTCGACAATTAGTAAGGAACGGATAAGGGTTTCGAGTCTGCAACCAACATGTCTGCCAGTGGCACATGAAGATGATGAGGCTCCATGCTATTTTTATGATTTCCGCTGCTAAACTTTGTAATATGCTAGCCTTTGGCTATGCAACTTGTAATGATTTATTCTTCTGGATCATCGATGTAATAGATATTTGACGCAATTTCATGATATTAAATCTTGAACTGTGGTGCTAGCTATTCGATCCAAGGACTAGCACACAACACAGGGATCTTGGCCCATTTTAAAAGGCAGGATCGCTACAATGGAAGTCAACAACAAGAAGAAGAACAGGAAGAAGAAGAGGTTCCAACATTTGGAAATGAAGATGAAGTTGAAGACAATAGAAACGAAAGTAGTAACTAGCACTGGGATGACAACAGAGAACAGCAAGCAGAATCTGGTGAAGATGATGTTCGGGTATGTGAGGATGTTGAACACACTGAGAACACAAAATCAATGCAAGATGAAGAAAACAACAGAATACCCATCAATGCAGATAGAGAAGCCAATACTGAAGCTGATGATGAGGTAGAAAATCTTACTCCAGAAGATATTCGTCTTTTTCTTGAGCATGAAAGTGTTGTCGCAGCTCAGAGCTGTAGCTAGGAGGCCCGCGGTCATCATGCACCCCATATTAACATGATCTTTGACACCGAGGCTGAGGCATATGCTTTCTACAATGAGTATGGCTCGATATGTGGTTTTTCTGCACTAAGTTGTTAACAGCATAGTCATTTCAGAAAAAATATAAAATTTTATTGTGTGCAGGGTAACACAACATCTGCACAAGACAACTGAAAAAAATATAGTAACTTACAACGAGATGGTATATACATCCTCCAAGAGTTTGGTTCATCTGATTATTCCTAAAATTGTCTCTCAAGTATTTCTTGATGTAGGTGATCAACCATTCATGTACAAACTTTGACCAGTTTCTGTCCTTGATGTTGTCCACAATGATAAGAGCTCCCATATACTTCGTGCTGGGCTTTGTGTTAGAATTTGGACAGAGGAAACAACATAAACTCACAGACACGAAGCAGCGACAGAACGTATGATCTGGTAAGAGTTCCTTTCCTAGAATCAATTTCCCGAATAGCTTCACTTAGAGCATCTCTAGCATAGCCCGTAAATGCCGAAACCGAAAACACATTTTACGGGCTGAAAACGGCTGCGGTAGAGCAGAAACCGAAAGCCGACCGGTAAAACACCGCTTGGCTTTCGGTTTCTATTCTACGCTCAGCCGTTTTCAGCCCGTAAAACACATATTCGTCCACATTTTAACAGATATGCATCATTCGACTTTAAAAATATAACAACAATATAAAATCAATATGAAATAAGAATATTATTTAGAGGAAGTCACAAACATAATCCAAATTACAATAATGGTTTAAATTACAACCCAAATAATAAATAATCATCCAATACAAACCAAATTCAAATAAATAATGGTTCAAAGCTCACACGAATAAAATGAAGGAAATGAATAAAAATGGCACATTACTGCCCATGCCTATGCCAATGGTGCGCAATGAGATCTTTTTGAAGCTGGAAGTGAGTGTTCTTGTTCTCAATCTCCCGGTAAGTCTCAAGAAATGCTCTAATTGCATCTGGGTTTCTTGCCGGTTTCACACATTTGCCTACATTGTGATAGACTAAAGCCAAGTTCAAGTCCCTCTCATCCTCGACGATCATATTGTGAAGAATCACACAACATGTCATTATATTTTTGAGGGTTTTCTTATCCCAAAAACGAGCAAGACCTCGAACTATAGCAAACCTAGATTGTAAAACCCCAAAAGCTCTCTCAATATCCTTCCGGGCTGCCTCTTGTACCTTGGGAAAGTGGATCTCCATTTTAGTCTCAGGTTTTGAGATGGTCTTCACAAATGTACACCAAAGAGGGTAGATACCGCCGGCAAGATAGTACCCCTTTGTGTACTCATTCCCATTGACAGTATAGTTGCAAGCCGGAGCATCACCGCTCGCTAGCCGAGCAAATAAATGAGACCTTTGCAATACATTGATATCATTGAGTGTGCCCGGCAGCCCAAAGAAACAATGCCAAATCCACAAATCCTCGGATGCAACAGGCTCAAGAACAATTGTTGCATCACCACTCTTGCCACAATACTGCCCGTGCCATGCTTTCGGGCAGTTCTTCCACTGCCAATGCATACAATCAGCACTACCTAGCATGCCCGGCCAACCACGAGCCTCATTTTGTGCCATCAACCTTGCCTTGTCCTCCTCATTCAGTGCTCTAAGATAAATAGGACCGAAGACACAGATGATCACTTTGGCAAACATACGCATTGACTCGATTGTAGTATCCTCGCCAATGCAGAGATACTCGTCGGCGTAGTCGGCCGGAATGCCATATGCAATCACCCTCATAGCTGTGGATATCTTTTGATGCGCGCTAAAGCCCAACAATCCGGCCGCATTCCTCCGACGAGTAAAATACCGACAATTGGTCTCGCAAGCCTCTACAATTTTGACGAATAGGGATCGACACATTCGGTACCTTCGCCGGAAGATGTGAGCCGGGTAGGTTGGTCTCTCGGCGAAGTTGTCTCGCATCAGCTACTCATTGCCGTAGAAACGATTCCGGGGAATGCATAGGCGACCGACTTTGGATCCTCGCCTCGTCCTCCGATGTGTATCCTCGAACTCCTTCACGACGAGGATCACCACTGCCATTTACTGCCGGTGGTTGGCGAGCAACATCTCAACGTCCGAGTCGTCGGACTCGGACGAGGACTCGAGCAAAAATTGGTCGCACGGGCTCAACTACATCTAAAACAAGCACGGGAAGAGAAATCAACAACGAATCCACCGGAAAATCGACCGGGATCGGGTGGAAAAGTAACTCACCGACGGATCTGGTGCGGCGACGGAGATTGGGCGGGGAATGGCCGGAATCGAGGGCAGGCGAGTTGGATCCGGTGCGGCGGCGACTCGGCGGGAGGAAATACGGCGGGAAAAGGCCGGGATCGAGGACGGCGGGTGGCGGCGGCGACTCGGGAGGGAAGAGGAACTACCCGACACGGAGATGAAATGTCCCTCCCGCCAACGCCTCGCAGGTTATTCGGGGCACCATCGGTTCGGAGGGGAAAACCGCGTATACACAGTTTCGGGGGGAAAATTCTCGGGCGCCCGAAAAAAAATTTACGGGCCGGATGAAACTGCATGGTTGCCCCCATGTGTGGTTTTGGTAATTAATGACAATCTCTATGGACTAATGTTTGTATTGAGCTACTTGTAGATGTGTCCATATGCAGTGCTTGATCTCCATTTGTTGGAATCAAGGTTAAGGCAAGAAGATTATATGTTGATCAAGGCTAAGTGCGGGTTGATCAACACTCAATTCCAAGTGAAGATATGCCGAAGAGTGCCTCTCCCATATTGGTGTACGGGGGAGCTATTAGCGAGTCTTCACCAAGCGAAGCGCAATCAAGAAAGGTGGTTTGTCTTGAGAAGATGAAGATCGTCTTCATCGACCTCAAGTGGATTATGCACAAGGCAAAGGTATGATTTTGATAGGGTTTCTATTTTACCGGTCTCATGATGTTAGTGAGAGACCGGATTATAGGATACTTAACCGTACTATCAAGAGGGGCTCTCGACCGAGTATCTTGATCGTATCGTTCGTGGAGAGCTCAAACCTTTGCATCCTTGCAATCATATTTATTGGATCTTATTTGGATCTTATCATGGTGTGGTTTTGGTGCTTCTCGTGCTTGTCATGACAAGGCCAAGTTCACCGAAAACGGATCTCGTGTGCATCTTCTTTTGCGTTTTCGGTGTTGGAGATTTTGCCGGTTCATCCGTGTGGAAGGTTTCACCCTTCCAAACCTTTGCACAATCTCCCTTGCTTGTTTTCATATTTTTAGGTTTTGTAGGGTAAGCTCTTGTCGTCCTCTTTCCAACAAAATTGGATTCACTCGATTCAGATTTTTGCAAAAGTTATGACAGTTCAGGTTTTACAGTTTGAATCTAGCCCGGAAGAACACCGAAGATGGTCCGGAGTCTCCGGTCCCACCGAAGTCTCCGGCCCAAAGGACCCGGACACTCCGGTCCATTGTTTTCGTTGCCAAGTGACCTTCTTGTGGTGCGGCTCTGGATAGGGGTCCGGAGGTACATCGGAGATGGTCCGGAGTCTCCGGTCCACCAGAGTCTCCAGTCCACAGGACCCGGAATCTCCGGCCTCAAGTTTTTCTCTGCTCTTTGCCAAGCTGTGGTGCGGCACTGGACTCCAGTCCGGAGGGACACCGGAAGGTTACCGGAGTCTCCAGTCTGACCGGAGTCTCCGGCCCCTCTAGACCGGAATCTCCGGTCTGTCCCGATGACCCAAAGTGTGGCGACCTCGGATGCCCTGTCCGGAGGAAGACCGGAGTTGGGGCGGAGTCTCTGGCCCACTTACACTGGAGTCTCCGGTCTGAGCAGGGTCCAACGGCTAGTTTTTGTGGGGACCTATAAAAGGCCCCCTTCTTCCCCAAGTGGCTAAGGTTTTTCAGCAGCACGAATTTCTCTCTCTCTCTCCCACCATTGTTGACCTTGGAAAACCTTGCCCTCTCCCAATCCCTCCAATGATTCTTGCCCATATTTAGGGAAACAAGAGAGGAGATCTAGATCTACATTTCCACCAAACATTCTCTCCTCTAAGTGAGGGGAACCCTTTGGATCTAGATCTTGGGATTCATTTGTTGAGTTCTTCTTAGTTCTTCCTCTCTTCTCCCCCCACAAGCATGATTTGCTTTTGGTGGGATTTGAGAGTGAAGGATTTGAGCACTTGTGCTCTTGCTCTTGCATTAGTTGCATTGTTTTGCTCTCTCCATGAAGATTCATGGAAGTTGAAGGTTGAGAAGCTTGTTACTCTTGGGTGCATTGTGTTCCCAAGATCTTGTGCCTCTTGGGTGCATTGTGTTCCCTAAACGGTTAGTGGTGTCGCGAAGACTTCGAGTTGTGAAGCTTCGGGCAAGGTTTGGGAGCCCCCGATTGAGTTGTGGGTGTGTGCCCCAAGATCATTGTAAAGGCTCCGGATTCCGCCTTGAAGGATTCCGATAGTGGAAGGTGAACCTAACCCTTGGGGTGAGGTTCATCGGAGAATAGGGTGAGGCCTTTTGTAGCATCTTGAGTAGGCCTTTTGTGGCGAGCTCACACCCATCCAACGAGACGTACTCCCTTAACAAGGAGGAACTCGGGAATACATCCTCGTCTCCGCGTGCCTCGGTTATATCTATACCCGAGCTCTTTACTTATGCACTTTACTTTGTGATAGCCTTTGTGCTTGATGTCATATATATTGCTATCACCTTGTTGTTATATTGCTTAGCATAAGTTGTTGGTGCACATAGGTGAACCTAGTATATTAGGTTGTTGGCTTGTTAATTTAAACACCTAGTTTTATTCCGCAATTATCAAGCCTTAAACCAGAAAAGTTTTAATCGCCTATTCACCCCCCCTCTAGGCGACATCGTTTGTCCTTTCAATTGGTATCAGAGCGTCGTCTCTCTTTTTGGGCTTTACCGCCTAGAGAGTAAAGATGTCATTTAGAGAATTAGTGCACGATCCCACTTTTATATTCGATGGCACAAATTTTAATGTTTGGAAAACTCATATGCTTAGTCACTTACGGGTCTTGGACCCCAATATTGAGCGTATCTTAGATATAGGTTTTTCTCCTCCAAAGGATTACGAAAGTATGACTTTAGAGGATGAGAAAAACATATATCTAGATGCTCTAGCTTCTAATGAGTTTTCCAAATTTTTGAGTGTTGTAGTATTTGAGTCAATCATGCCTCTCCGGAACGCTCATGAATTGTGGACAAAGCTTCAAGATAAATACGGCAAGTCCATGACTATTGAGGATGATTGTTCTCCCTCCACCTCCGGGCGTAATGAGTTCTCAACTTCGTCTACTTCACCAAAATGTGGTAAGCCACAAACTAATGTGATGGTGAGTAGTTATAGGTTGTGCAATAATGATAGTGAGCTCATTGTTGATGATCTTTTTTCTCTATCTTGTTGCAATGCCTCATCTTTGGACCTAAACACACATAGCACTATAAATGTCATACATGCTAGTGTTGATAGTCCTTGCATATCATCCAAAAATTTCTTGGATAAATCTCTTGATGATATGCTTGCTTTATCTTGTTGCCATGATAAAAATGCTTGTGTTCCCTCTAACTCCTGTATGAATAATAATGTAGAGGAAACCCAATTTTCTATGTAACAAGATGTGAACTTGTGTAGTTCTTTAATTAATTGTTCTTCTTCATCAACCATCTTTTGCCTTATGGCTAAATCCTCAAGTAGTGATGATAATGATAATGATAATAATGATGAAGAAGATGATGAGTATGATGATGATGAATCCTTTCATAAGAAAGGTCTCATGGTTCTTAATGCCCTTCCTAAAAATAAAAATGCTCATGCTATCCTCTTTGAAATTATGGAAACCCTAATTGAGCATGGGCTTACTATTAAGGCTTTGAAAGCAAGCCTTGTAGAAAAAGGAAGGATTGAAAGAGAGGATGCAGATGAAAAAGCATCTTTTGAGTATGCCCTTGAGGAAGAGCATGAGACTCGGGTTTCTCTTGAGGAGAAACTCGAATCTATTGAGGAGTCTCATAATGAAATAATTGCTAAACTCATTAAAGAACGTGACCATGCTATTGCTAAATATAAAGTCATGAAAAAGGAAAATGCTAGATTTAAGGACGAGCTTGCCAAGTTTTCTTCTTCCATTCCTAGTGTTAATGATGCTTGTGCTACTAACTCCACTTCTTGTGAAGCATCTATTTTGAAGGAGAATGTTGAGATAAGGGCTCAACTTGAGTTGCTAACTAGCAAGTATGAGAAGTTGGAAGAAAGTCATGAAAAGCTCTCGAGCTCTAATGATGATCTTCTAGCATCCCATGCTAGTCTAAATTTAGCTCATGAGGCTATCACTACCAAGGTAACATCTTGTGAGCCTCCTATGGACAATGGCACAACCTTCTCTAAAAATGCTATATTGCCATGTGCTAGTGCTAGTAGTTCATCCACTCAAAATGTTGGTACATCTTGTGATGAATTACTTTCTTTGCCTTGTTGCTTTAATAATGATGCATCTACCTCCTCTAGTACTTGTGTTGTTACTAACCATGTAGAGAAAAAAAGGAGAGCTCAAGGCCCAAGCCACTTCTTTGAAGAAAGGCTTGAAAAAGCGTCATGAAGGGAAGAGTGCACTTGACAACATGTTGAGTGTGCAACAATCCCCTAATGACAAGAGTGGACTTGGATTCAACTCCAACAACAAGAACAAGTCCAAGATTGATAAGAATTCGGCCAAGATCATTTGCTTCAAGTGCAAGTTAGAAGGGCACCATGTTAGGGATTGCCCAATGAAGAAGAAGCCTCTTAGTGAGAAGCAACTAGGGAAGCGGCCTGTTGTTCAATCTCATGCTCAACCACGAGTTGAACAAAGGCCACCTCCTAAGAAGACTCAAGTCAATGCTCCTCAAGTTGAGGAGCCTATTACGAAGAAAGAGAAGAGTCGATGTTGCTACCTTTGCCGTGTCAAGGGTCACTTTGCTTCTTCATGCACCATCGGTAACCCATCCTCTCCTATCATAATTGATGATGTTTATTCTCTTAGAAAGGATAGAGTTGGCAATGTGTTTGCCAAGTATGTGGGAACTCAAAGTGGTGTCAAGAATAGAACCATTTGGGTTCCCAAGCCTATTGTGACTAACCTCTTAGGACCCAACTTGGTTGGGGACCAACAAGCTTCAACTTGATCAATAGGTGTTGTTGGAGGACATTGGAGACTTGGCTATCATTTGAAGAATTAAGGGATCTTCATGGTTATATTTCCTCAAGCCAAGCCATTTGGATCATAATGTTCCATCTCATATCCAATGCTCCTCCTTGCGGTAACTTGTATTTAAATCATATATACATTGAAACTTGCTTGCTCCCTTGCATGTGTTAGTTTTTTTCCTAGCATGTGTTTGTATGTGATATGCTACTTTCTTACTTATCTTGTTATTCAAGGTTGTGTATGTTTGTTGTGTATCATGTATGTGTAACTTGTGTGTTGAGCCTTATTGGATCTTGTGTGGATTTCATTTGGCTCTTTTGAGAGATTAATGGACTATCCCATTTTGGGGGAGTGATATGCTTTATGCACTTCACAAACCTAAAAATGTGTGTACATGAGGCACACCACCTAGTATTGATATTTCAATATTATCTAGTTATTATGTGGTATGTCATATTGAGAAATTCAAATTCTACAATGTCCATTAATTTCTCTAGTTGGTTTTATTTGCCTCTTGCTTAGATAAAATGAATTATCACATTATGGGGGAGTAATAAGCTATGTGCATGTTACAATCCCACAAAATGTGAACATTTGAGGTTTTCCACTTAGATTTGATATTGTAAATTATCTTATTCCTATGTGGCATGTTTGCTCGAACAAGTTCCAATTTTCATTTTGGTTAACCTTTGGCTCTTGTTTGTGCGAGTTTGCTTGGTATGGTTTCTCTCTAATATGCATTTCTATATATTATTTGAGAAACCATTTGTTCCATATTATTCTAACCTTGGCCTTGCCGGTTGGTTTGAATAGTTGGAACATCAACAAACTTTATTAAAATAATGTGTTTTTGTTTTTATTCCCATTGCGTTCCTTGCCTCTTGCATGGATCCTAATTTTCAATTGGTAGTGTTTAGTGTTGTAAATAAAATATGGAGAGTAATGATCCCTTGTGCGTGCATTTTGTATTCAAATACAAATATCAAAGATAACGCATGAATCTTGGGGGAGCATTTTTTTATTTAGAACACTATCCTATATATCAATATTTGATCCTTTCAATTGGCATTTGATTTTTTTCTTATGCTTTGGTACCATCAATTGGCATCACTTGGAATTTGATATCTTCTTCATAGATATTTGTTTCAATTGATACTTATTGTGGGAGTCTTGATACCTTATTTCTTTATTTTACTTTACTTGATTTCGGTCAAGTATTATCCTCTTCTTGGTATATTTTCTCCTAGTTGGTATCTTATTTTCAATTGGTGTCTTATTAACCATGTGTTGTTTTGATTCGATTCCTATTGATATCACACTTCATGTGTTGATGTGTTTTGGAATCAATCATATGTTGACTTGATTTTTCCTCAATCATGTTTTGATTTGGATTTTGATATAATTTGGACAACATTTTTGGGTCACACTTTAGTGTGCCCTCTTCTTGGTTTACTTGGTGTTTTTGTCCAAATTGTATCTCATTCGGTTCTAGAAAGTCTTTGGATGCACGGTTACTAATTTATATTATTATTGCATGCTTATCTTTCTTGATCCAATATATAGGGTATACTCCACCGAATCCTAAATCGGCTAAGATGTGCATGAAATTCAATTTCATATCTATATGCACATATTTATGTGGAGTATGTCCTATGTATTGTAGTTCATCTAACTACTATGGGACCCAATGAGTTTGGGAACCATATTGCACTTGAATCTTGTTTTAGGTACAATGGAGATGCATTGGATGCTTGCCTCATTCATAAGGAAGGTGTTCTCACCATGTGATTATTGGAGTCAAGCTTTGATGATAAACAAACTCTCATCTTCTTGATCGTCAATGTATCTCGGTAACAAGTATCTACCTCATGCATACTTTTCTAGTCTCAACCTTGTGTAGGTTGCTTCTTGGCATGAAAGCTTTTATGTGCAATTGTTGTGGTTTTGGCCTTTTTTCCTTCACTTGGTATATCTTTGTGATATTTTTGATGAAAGTGCAAAAACCTTTTCTTCAATTGGTATTATTTCTTCATGACACTTGTTGCCTATCTCAAAGCATCTTCACTATCTCTTGTTCCCTTAGTGATATGTGTGATGTCTTTGATATTTTTGAAGTTCATTTATATACAATGAGATAAATTTGAGCTATGTGCTATGCTTTTAAGCAACAATCTCGTTTGTATATTTATGACTTCCTTTTCTTCAATCTATGTTTCTTTGTGGATGTAAATCATCAACGATTTGTCTACTTAGAAACCTATACATATGAGAGAGGTCCCTTTTAGTTGGTATCCTATTTATTTTGAGCTACCTTGATTTTTATCTATAATTCTTTGGTGGCTCCAAATTTGCTTCATGAGTGCGTATCTTAATTTTATTTGCATCTTTGCACACTCATGTGTTTGTTGATGATCTTTGTCCTCATGCTTAGCTTGGTGAGTTTGTTGATTCTTATTGGCTAGATGCTCTCACAATCTTTTGGCCTTTTCAATTGGTTTCCTTTTCAATTGGTATCCTTGAGCTTGCAAACATCTCTCATTTTAAAGATCTTTTTATCTTGGTTGGGCCTATCTTATGTTTGAATCTTTGAAAATTGTTATCTCCTTATGGCTCAACCATATCTTTGGTGCAAGTGCTATGTTTTTCTTTAATTTTATGCACTCTTGCACTTGTTGTGTGTTCTAGATGAGTTTGGGGGAGTGAGGATTCCATATTCGTTCACTACTTCAAATGGTGCATGAACATTGGGGAGCTTCTCCAATTTTATTTAGAACACTCATTTGCTCAAATCATAAAACTTTGTGTTTTATTTGGTTTGTTGGATCTTCTCGATTGCTTATCTCCTTTTTGGGGAGATGTTTAGAGATATATCTTTTAGTTGCAATCTTTGATCCTCAATATAGTTTGATTTCCTCCAACTATTCATCATTGGATATGTGCATCTGATTTCACTCATATCTTGAGAAATGCACACTTTATGGAGGAACTCATATTATACTGGCCTTCTAAATTTTTCTTCCCATTTCGGCAATCGATGCCAATGGGGGATAAGTTTAGAGGGTTTAAGGGAATTTGGGTTTTATGCTTTTGTTGCATTTGCCTTTAATGCACTTGCATCCTTGCTTGTTTGTCCTGCAAGGATGCTCTATTCTTTATATAAACCCTCTTAAAAAGGGATTGTTATCAATTACCAAAATGGGGGAGATTGAAAGTGCATGGTTGCCCCCATGTGTGGTTTTGGTAATTAATGACAATCTCTATGGACTAATGTTTGTATTGAGCTACTTGTAGATGTGTCCATATGCAGTGCTTGATCTCCATTTGTTGGAATCAAGGTTAAGGGAAGAAGATTATATGTTGATCAAGGCTAAGTGCGGGTTGATCAACACTCAAGTCCAAGTGAAGATATGCCGAAGAGTGCCTCTCCCATATTGGTGTATGGGGGAGCTATTAGCGAGTCTTCACCAAGCGAAGCGCAATCAAGAAAGGTGGTTCGTCTTGAGGAGATGAAGATTGTCTTCATCGACCTCAAGTGGATTATGCGCCAACCAAAGTTATGATCTTGATAGGGTTTCTATTTTACCGGTCTCATGATGTTAGTGAGAGACCGGATTATAGGATAGTTAACCGTACTATCCAGAGGGGCTCTCGACCGAGTATCTTGATCGTATCGTTCGTGGAGAGCTCAAACCTTTGCATCCTTGGAATCATCTTTATTGGATCTTATTTGCCTCTTATCGTGGTGTGGTCTTGGTTCTTGTCGTGCTTATCATGGCAAGGCCAAGTTCACCGAAAACAGATCTCGTGTGCGTCTTCTTTTGCGTTTTCGGTGTTGGAGATTTTGTCGGTTCATCCGTGTGGAAGGTTTCACCCTTCCAACCCTTTGCACAATCTCCCTTGCTTGTTTTCATATTTTCAGTTTTTGTAGGGTAAGCTCTTGTATTCCTCTTTCCAACAAAATTGGATTCACTCGATTCGGACTTCTTTTGCAAAGGTTATGAAAGTTCAGGTTTTGCTGTTTGAATCTGGCGCGGAAGAACACCGAAGATGGTTCGGAGTCTCCGGCTCAAAGGACCCGGACACTCCGGTCCATTGTTTTCCGTTGCCAAGTGACCTTCTTGTGGTGCGGCTCTGGATAGGGGTCCGGAGGTACACCGGAGATGGTCCAGAGTCTCCGGTCCGACGGAGTCTCCGGTCCACAAGACCCGGAATCTCCGGCCTCAAGTTTTTCTCTGCTCTTTGCCAAGCTGTGGTGCGGCACTAGACTCCAGTCCGGAGGGACACCGGAAGGTTACCGGAGTCTCCGGTCTGACCGGAGTCTCTGGCCCCTCTAGACCGGAATCTCCAGTCTGTCCCGATCACCCAAAGTGTGGCGCGCCTCGGATGCCCTGTCCGGACGAAGACCAGAGTTGGGGCGGAGTCTCCGGCCTACACCGGAGTCTCCGGCACACTTACACTGGAGTCTCCGGTCTGAGCAGGGTCAACCGGATAGTTTTTGTGGGGACCTATAAAAGGCCCCCTTCTTCCCCAAGTGGCTAAGGTTTTTCAGCAGCACGAATTTCTCTCCCTCTCCCACCATTGTTGACCTTGGAAAACCTTGCCCTCTCCCAATCCCTCCAATGATTCTTGCCCATCTTTAGGGAAACAAGAGAGGAGATCTAGATCTACATTTCCACCAAACAATCTCTCCTCTAAGAGAGGGGAACCCTTTGGATCTAGATCTTGGGATTCATTTTTTGAGTTCTTCTTAGTTCTTCCTCTCTTCTCCCCCCACAAGCATTAGTTGCTTTTGGTGGGATTTGAGAGTGAAGGATTTGAGCACTTGTGCTCTTGCTCTTGCATTAGTTGCATTGTTTGCTCTCTCCACGAAGATTCGTGGAAGTTGAAGGTTGAGAAGCTTGTTACTCTTGGGTGCATTGTGTTCCCAAGAGCTTGTGCCTCTTGGGTGCATTGTGTACCCTAAACGGTTGGTGGTGCCGCGAAGACTTCGAGTTATGAAGCTTCGGGCAAGGTTTGGGAGCCCCCGATTGAGTTGTGGGTGTGTGCCCCAAGATCGTTGTAAAGGCTCCGGATTCCGCCTTGAAGGATTCCGATAGTGGAAGGTGAACCTAACCCTTGGGGTGAGGTTCATCGGAGAATAGGGTGAGGACTTTTGTGGCATCTTGAGTAGGCATTTTGTGGCGAGCTCACACCCCTCCAAGGAGACGTACTCCCTTAACAAGGAGGAACTCGGGAATACATCCTCGTCTCCGCATGCCTCGGTTATTTCTATACCCGAGCTCTTTACTTATGCACTTTACTTTGTGATAGCCTTTGTGCTTGATGTCATATATATTGCTATCACCTTGTTGTTATATTGCTTAGCATAAGTTGTTGGTGCACATAGATGAACCTAGTATATTAGGTTATTGGCATGTTAATTTAAACACCTAGTTTTATTCCGCAATTATCAAGCCTTAAACCGGAAAAGTTTTAATCGCCTATTCACCCCCCCTCTAGGCGACATCGTTTGTCCTTTCACCGGACACTTTTTCGGTCGCTGGTCTGCCTCATTTTTCCTCGCACGGACCGTATCGGGCGGTTATTTTATCAGTTCGGGGCGTTTACGGGCACTGCTAGAGATGCTCTGAGGGGATTTCAGACAACCCAAAAGTAGCAAGAAAAGCAGCTTTCGCATTCTCCTCATCACTGTCAACAAGGAAATCCGCTGATGCTATGCCAAGTGTATCTACAACTGACCGAGGAGTCAAGTCAATAAATTTTGAACCAATCTTTATCTTCGAGCTCCAATAATCCCCCGAAAGCCATCCATTTAACTAGACTGACATACTGGGGACAAGACTTCACCTTCTTTAGCACTTTGAAGAAATAGCGAATGCTGCACCTGCTGTATGGCTTCTTCTCATCATCATCATCATCATCGCTCCCATTAGCTCGGGTTGTGCTTATGCATGCTCTCTTAAAAAAAAAGATGAACATACTAATGTCAGGCAACCCAAAAGTATTTGTGCTCGGCATTTTACAAAAATGAACATACTAGTCTATTCATGACACTCATAGGGAAGGTTGTCGCATGGAAACAAATGTGCTAAAAAGGGGAAATGAAACAAAGATTAACAAAAAAACAAGTGATACAAACCTTTCTCTTTGTTTTCCGTGCACTTTTACGTCTTCCGATTTTCTCAACGCTTTTCACTATCTGAAAAAACAAAAACGAAACCCCGAACAGATAAGATAAAAGTAACCAAAGGAATACATATAATGAAGGTAGATTGAACAAAGCAAACTAAAAAAAAACAAAAAAAAACACACATACCATCCTCAAGATTTCGTGTGACATCTCATTGTCACTGATATTTTCGTACTGCTTGTTGTCGTCCTCAGGCGTGTTCGGCCCCATATCTTTATCTTTTTAGTTGCCGTTAGAAGTCATCTCCATTATCTGAAAAATCATAGTGGAAAATAGAAGCTTCATATTAGAAAACAGAATCTAGCTATAAAACTGATAAAGAAATACAGATGTTGACATATCCGTACAAAGACCACAATGAAAAAATAAAAAATGTATAGTAGTCCGATGACACAGTAGTGGTAGGCTGCGATAACATAAAAACAACAATTGACTAGTTACAATATTCATGGAATACATGATATACATGAGATTCATGAGTATGTAAACCTAAAAAGCTCGTTACACAGTTGTTAAGCTACACCTTTTCTTATACAAGATACATTAGATGAAAATGTGCTATATACAGCTAGTCATATTATCACCTTTTCTTTTGCATCTGGTCATGTCAAACATAAGACAGCAGAAAACAAGCACAACTAGTATGAATGTCTCTACACCATCCAGTATAATTCATGCAAATCCACGAAGAAATTCCGCAAAAAAAGTGTGCATGATCTGAATACAAAATATTTACCATCTATATACAAAATGTACTGCATCTCCAACCCTCTTCCCCCCAACAGTGTCTGCACATCTGTGTCTAAAAAATGTTCTTATCATGACAAAGTATTGACCCAGCTCACTAAAATTGAACTCCACGTAAATATAACAGCTAGTCAATTAGGGACATAAAAAATGTGGTATTACGACATGACATGCTGCCACCCCCCCACCATTTCCAAACTATCTCATGACATCTGAACCTATGTTGGCAGTATGAACATTTGCATTTCTCTTCATCTGGGACAATACATCTACAAAAATTGAAGCTCCTGCGAAAAACGAACTTGTCCATATTCACGAATTTGACACACAAACCATACACACACCGTTGACAAAATTCGGCGCTCTTCGGAAAGTGCAGGGTCGTGCGCCCCGCGCGGCCTTATGATTTCCGCCGACGATGTCGACCTCCGCCGTTGACGATGCAAATCCTTCCTCAACGTCGAAATCGTCAGCCGGTGTCCAAAATCGACAAGCTCGCTCGCGACGCAGCCACCTCCCGTCCGCGTGATTCCGTCCACCGCCCGTCCTTCTGCTCGCTCCTTCGTCCCGCGTCGCTACTTGGCCCGCATCGCTCCTTCACCATAACATGTCCCGTCCTCCCCTCTCCTATTCGAACCCCGCGCTGACAAAATCCACACACAAAACTTCTCTCCCCCCTCTCCTTGCTCTGCAGCCCACCCCACGCCCCAACCACCCGCCCCCGCCGACCTACTTTTCACCTCTCACGGCGAAGCCTCACCCGCCGCATAAAAATGAAACTATTAAATGCAACAGGTCCCCAGCATAAAAATGACATAGTGGGACAACGAAAATGCACACAACCACTGACGTAGTGGAGCCGCTAGCAAAATTATATGGTTGAGAGAGCTAAAACAACTTGTAACGGTACGCAGAACAAAAAAAGGACCACCCCACTGTAAGAATACTAATAACCCACTGAGTTTCAATTCAGTTGCGACTTGACTCACAATTGAGGGGGGTTTTAGTCGCAACTTGACTTGCAACTTATAGGAAAGAACAAACAAAAAAAGGATAATTTTCAACTCAGTTGCGACTTGAGTTGCAACTGAGGGGGGATTTCAGCCCAGTTGCGACTTGACTTGCAACTGATAGAAAAAACAAAAAAAGGACGATTTCAGCACGGTTGTGACTTGTGTTGCAACTGAGGGGGGATTTCAGCCCAGTTGCGCCTTGACTTGCAACTGAAGGGATTTTAGTTGAGTTGCGACTTGACTTGCAACTAAGATAAAAAACAAAAAAAAGACGATTTCAGCTCAGTTGCAACTTGACTTGGAACTGAGGAGGGTTTCAGCTCAAATGCTACTTGACTTGCAATTAAGATAAAAAAGAGACGATTTCAGCTCAGTTGCGGTTTGACTTGCAACTGAGGGTGGTTTTAGCTCAAATGTGACTTGGCTTGCAACTAAGATAAACAAACAAACAAAAAAGACTATTTCAGCTCAATTGCGACTTGACTTGCAACTGAGAGAAATAACAAACAAAAAACGGAAAATTTTAGCTCAGTTGCGACTTGAGTTGCAACTGATGGGGGGATTTCAGCTCAGTTGCGACTTTACTTGCAAGTGGGGGAGGGGGGGGGGGGTAAGCGCAGTTGTGACTTGACTTGCAACTAACATAAAAAAACCAAAAAAAAGGACGATTTCAGCTCAGCTGCGACTTGAGTTGCAACTGAGGGGGATTTTCAGCTCTTTTTCAACTTGACTTGGCAACTGATAGAAAAAAACAAAAAAAGATGATTTCAGCTCAGTCGCGACTTTGAGTTGCAACTGAGGGGGGATTTCAATCGAGTTGCGACTTGACTTGCAGCTAAGATAAAAAACAAAAAAAAGGATGATTTCAGCTCAGTTGCGACTTGAGTTGCAACTAAGGGGGGATTTCAGCCCAGTTGCGACTTGACTTGCAACTGATAGAAAAACAAAAAAAGGATGATTTCAGCACAATTGCGATTTGTGTTGCAACTGAGGGGCAATTTTAGCCCAGTTGCGACTTGACTTGCAACTGAAGCGGCTTTTAGTTGAGTTGCGACTTGACTTGCAACTAAGATAAAAAAACAAAAAAAAGACGATTTCAGCTCAGTTCATCTTGACTTGCAACTGAGAGGGGTTTCAGCTCAAATGCGACTTGACTTGCAACTAAGATAAAAAACAAAAAAAGGACAATTTCAGCTCAGTTGCGGCTTGACTTGCAACTGAGGGTGGTTTTAGCTCAAATGTGACTTGGCTTGCCAACTAAGATAAACAAACAAAAAAGGACGATTTCAGCTCAGTTGCGACTTGAGTTGCAACTGATGGGGGGATTTCAGCTCAGTTGCGACTTGACTTGTAACTAACATAAAAAACAAAAAAAGGACGATTGTAGCTCAGTTGTGACTTGAGTTGCAACTGAGGGGGGATTTTCAGCTCTTTTTCAACTTGACTTGCAACTGATAGAAAAAAAAGAAAAAAAGGACGATTTCAGCTCAGTTGCGACTTTGAGTTGCAACTGAGGGGGGATTTCAGCTGAGCTGCGACTTGACTTGCAACTAAGATAAAAAGACAAAAAAAAGTATGATTTCAGCTCAGTTGCGAGTTGAGTTGCAACTGAGGGGGATTTCAGCTCAGTTACGACTTGACTTGCAAGTAATATAAAAAAACACAAAAGGACGATTTCAACTCAGTTGGGACTTAACTTGCAACTAAGGGGTTTTCAGCTCAGTTGCGACTTGACTTTCAACTTATAGAAAAAAACAAACAAAAAAGGTTGATTTTCAGCTCAGTTGCGACTTGACTTGTAACTGAAGGGGGTTTTATCTGAGTTGCGACTTAACTTGCAACTAAGATAAAAAAAACAAAAAAAAAGACAAATTCAGCTCAGTTGCGACTTGACTTGCAACTGAGGGGGGTTTCAGCTCAAATGCGACTTGAATTGCAAGTAACATAAAAAAAAGGACTTGACTGGCAACTTATAGAAAAAACGAACAAAAAAAGGATGAATTTCAGCTCAGTTGCGACCTGACTTGCAACTGAGGGTTTTTTTTGCTCAGTTGCAACTTGACTTGTAACTAACATGAAAAGGATGATTTCAGCTCAGTTGCGACCTGACTTGCAACTGAGTGGGGTTTTTTGCTCAGTTGCAACTTGACTTGTAACTAACATAAAAAGGATGATTTTAGCTCAGTTGCGACTTGACTTGCAACTAATGGGGGTTTTAGATCAGTTTCGACTTGACTTGCAACTAATGGGGGTTTTAGCTCAGTTTTGACTTGACTTGCAACTAACATAAAAAAAGGACGATTTCAACTCAGTTGCGAATTGAGTTGCAACTGAGGGGCTTTCATCTCAATTGCGACTTGACTTGCAACTAAGATAAAAAAAAACAAAAAAAAGAACGAATTTAGCTCAGTTCCAACTTGACTTGCAACTGAAGGGGGTTTTAGCTGAGTATCGACTTGACTTGCAACTAAGGTAAAAAAGACAATTTCAGCTCAGTTGCGGCTTGACTTGCAACTGAGGGTGGTTTTTAGCTCAAATGTGACTTAGCTTGCAACTAAAATAAACAAACAAAAAAGGACGATTCGAGCTCAGTTGCGACTGATGGGGTATTTTTCAGCTCAGTTGCGACTTGACTTGCAACAGATAGAAAAAACAAACAAAAAAGTACGATTTCAGCTCAGCTGTGACTTGAGTTGCAACTGAAGGGGGATTTTTCAGCTCAGTTGTGACTTGACTTGCAATTTAAAGAAAAAAACAAACTAAAAAAGGACGATTTTCAGCTCAGTTGCGACTTGAGTTGCAACTGAGGGGGGATTTTAGCCCAGTTGCGACTTGACTTGCAACTAATTTAAAAAAAGGACGATTTCAGCTTAGTTGCGACCTGACTTGCAAGTGAGGGGTTTTTAGCTTAGTTGCAACTTGACTTGCAACAGAGAGAAAAAAACAAACAAAAAAATGACGATTTCAGCTCAATTGCGACTTGAGTTGCAACCGAGGGGGAATTTCAGCTCAATTTTCGACTTGACTTGCAACTAAGATAAAAAACCAAAAAAAAAGATTTCAAGCTCAGTTGCAACTGAGGGGGGTTTTAGCTCAATTGCGACTTGACTTGCACCTAAGATAAAAAACAAAAAAAGATGATTTCAGCTCATTTGCGACTTGACTTGCAATTGAGTGGGGTTTTTAGCTCAATTGCGACTTGACTTGCAACTAATATAAAAAAACATAGAAAAGGACGATTTCAGCTCGGTTACGACTTGAGTTGCATTTGAGGGGGTTTCAGCTCAGTTGTGACTTGACTTGCAACTGAAGGGGGTTTTAGCTGAGTTGCGACTTGAGTTGCAACTAAGATAAAAAAAGACAATTTCAGAAGTTGCAACTAAGGGGGGTTTCAGCTGAAATGCGACTTGAATTGCAACTCAGATAAAAAAAAAGTTCGATTTTAGCTCAGTTGCGACTTGACTTGCAACTGAGCTAAAAACAAAAAACAAAAAAAAATTCATCTCAGTTGCGACGTGACTTGCAACTGGCGGCCTCAGTTGCGACTTGAGTAATTTAAGTCGCTTTTTTTCTCACATGAATTTTGAGTTGTGTATTTTTATTTTATTTTTAAGTTTTATAAGTTTGATTTGCAACAGCCGCACGTCTTTTTTTCTCGATTACAAGCGGAGTCGCAACTTAATACTAAGAAATATGACATAACAATTTGAACTCGGCACAACTTTTTAATTTCTTTCAAACAGATAAGAAAAATAAGAACATAGTTCTCCATTACACACATATATGACACAAAAAGAAACAAGCTACTAATATTTTAACTGACACACAGACAGACTCCTAGAATTTAAGTTCCTTAGCCATGAACCAAGTTGACAAATCTCCTTCTTAAAAGTAGCAAAATACTTATATCCTAAAACACCCATCTATCCTAGGCATCAACTTCTTCCCTGCATTATGGAGAAAGATGGATTCTCTTGATGTAAAGGCTGATCCACCCCTTTGAGAACTGGACCATAGCAAACATAAGAGATTCTTCATGCAAATGCGCGATGCCACGAAATTCAGACCAGTTCTCTTCGAAAATAATGGCCTCCCCGGGTATATGCTTGAAATTTCCTTGAACCACCCTCTATCCATATCCAAATAATGCTTGTCCTGACTATGGGATTTTGTGCCAAGCTCCAAAAGGAAGTTCCTCTAAGTGAAATAGATGAAAGCATTATATTGCATAAAAAATAAAAATAAAAACAGTAAGCATGTATTACACCCCCCTTATTACAGAAAAAATAGCAGATCAAAACCTGAGATATATGTAAAAAAGAAAAGAAAAAAAACATCTTACCAGCTTGTCCATATCATCATCTTCTAGCCTGTGCACAAAAAAGAAGAAATCCCCGCCGCTCTCGTTTCCCTCGTCAACAACATGTTTATGCAGTCTAAAGTTGATTACATTCATCTCAGCCTTAGTGACATCAACAAAATCTGAGAGAAAGGTCTTCATGAGTGCATCTTCACAAATCTCTGATATGTTCCAACACTCTGTAACACACAAAAAAGACACAAAAAACATAGGAAAAAAAGAAAATGATGAGCAATAACAAAAAAAAATATATTGAAACAACAGAATGAAAAACTGTTAAAAAAGGAGAAGTGTTCGGGTTATGTCGAACATGTACCTTCACTAAGGAGACTGAAGCCAGCATACCAGGGTGGCCCATAGTGGTGGTAAGCCGAATTCCGGCTTACCGGGCGGCCCAGTACGATGAAGCGCAGGAGGCCCATCCGGCTAAGGGAAGGTTCCAGAAGCTAGCCTGCATTGCGGAAGACCTAGCCCACAAGGCAGGGCCAAAGCCGGATTAGAGTTGAACTCTGAGACTTAGTCGGTTAGGTTTCCTCCTGTAAGCCCTAGGTCCGGACGCCTTTATAAGCCGGCCTATGGGACGCCTCAGGGCAAGCTCTAACACACCTTTCATTGTAATTGGCGCATATTGCCTTATAGTGAATTATAGCAGCACGTAGGGTTTCACCACCGTTGCGAGATCCAAAGCTGGGTAAACCCTTCGTCATCCCGTCGCCGGAACCACACTCGTCTCTAAAACCCACTTCTCTGCCTAGCTCGATGGCACCCCTGCCGCGGCTAGATTCGACAATACCACGACAAGAAGGACAATAAAATGAAGAGCAATTCCAGGGAAACGAAAGAAAGGTTTAGATTCTCCTGCATCTGATGTTACTTGAAACTTGAAAATCTTCAGCTTTTTGTCATAGTCAAAAAACAGAGTGTCACCCCTTGCTATCCCATAAGCTTCACATAGAGATCTCCACTGAGGACCACATAGGAAATAGCCCCTGGTGTTCCTTTCAATCCATAAGAAGTGTTTTGTTGTGATGAAAAAAGCTGGGACATTAGCATCTTCACGGCCCCCCTTGACTGTCATATAATTGCCTGGACAAACATTGTCCAGTTGGGTTCTGAACCCATAAGGGACATCCTGTAGAAAAAAACATCAAATAAAAAAGGATATCTGGTGCCTGTGAAAAAATTCAAAACAAACAACGAAAAAGGATAAATGAAAAAATTATACTTACAACAGAGCACTCAAAACTAAATTGGACAACCTTCAAACTGAAATTGAACACACTTCTTAGCACGAGAACAATGGGGGGACATCTGATGGCATATGTTGCATGGATTGTTCGATTTTGCTAAGGAACCCTCATCCGACAAAATGAAAAAAAGGAAATGTTTACAAAGTTAAAATAATGATAACTGCAAAAAGGATTTTGTTAATTAAATAATGTTCGGTCTGATAATTCACAGAGTTAAAATCATGAAAAAAGACAGATCTAACTAGTCTAAATGCTATTGTGTACTGAATAGAAAAAAATGTTTCACACAAACTAATTAGATTGTGAATAGAGTAACTTAGTACTATCTTAGAACAAATTTTAGAGCATCAGATTTCAGGTGAAAAATGAATTCAAATGTACTCATCACTAGAAAAATAATTGCTACAGCAAGACACAAAAAACACACTGAATTTTATTACACTGTTCTGAAGTGGTTGAATGAGCTTGATGGTTTTTGGAACTACTGAAAATTTTCAACTGAAAAATACCAGGAATACTAAATTAACTTATCATGCACAAGATTATCAAACATGCAAACTAAAATCTGAAGATTAATATAGTTGTAAAAAAAAGAGATTATTCTCAGTTCCCATCACTTGTACGCTTCTCTTTTTCAGACAAAAATCAAACCTACATGAACAAACATTGCAGCAGATTACAGAAAGCTCAAACAAAATCAAAACAAACAATCAAAAACACCTGTTGCAGATAACTCACTCAAGAACCCTAGTGGGGATTAAATGTTCAGATAAAAAAGAATTAACCCCAAAGGTGGGCGATGGAACACAAGATATTCGTCATGTTAGAGAAAGGAATCATTACCTGATAAAGATCCTCAATGAATATTGGCAGCGGTCCACTGCCGCCTCTCTTTTTCCGCTCGGTTTGGACGAACTGCTCTCGGAATGAGTGAGGGGAGAGAGATGAGGAGAAAACCACCCAGGAAGAGCGCGTAGAAGTTGAGGAGGAAGGTGGCCATGTGTCCCACGACCACATATAATCCCACCTCTCAGGATCTTTTGCGGCAAAAACGGCAGTGACCAACAAAAAGGGCGCAATTCTCTTACTTGCCTTCTTCACAATTTTCGTGAGTTTGTGACACTGGTGCGTGGTGTAACAGCCCAGTTTTGGTACCCAAAAATATGGGCCAAATTTTCACTTTTTGCTTTGCAACATTGCATCATGGCATCCATTTAAGTTGCTAGTTTAAAATAAAGCAAGATTGGAAAGCATTGAAAGGAAGCAAATGCAATCCCAAAAATCTCCAACCTCAATGAAATTGCTCAAATTGGTGAAACCAAATTATTCTGAAATTTCCAATTTGTCCAGGAAGTTCCAAGAATAAATTTTATAAATATTTGCCAAAGGCAATTTCTTGACAAGCAAAGACATAAGAATTTGGAATTTAGAATTGGTTTAACCACATTTTGAATTTTGAAGCCAAGTTCAACCTATCAAAAATTCAAAATAAAATAATGGGGAGCTTCATTATTATGTTGGGAGTCTCCATGAATATTTCCACTTATTTTGAAAATGTTTAAATACCCCGACTAAATGGATTTTTGCATTTGATCAAAAATGCCATTTTGTAAACCCTATGAACAATTGGTGTTCAAAACATTTTATTTTGCAACACCAATTTTTGTGGAGCTTCTTCATGTCATTGGGAGGTTACATGAATTTTGGCAGATTTTATAAAAAGTTTAAGTACCTCAATTTAAATCCTAAAATGGCTGCTGGACTAAGTTGTAATTAAATTATTTTGAGCCGGTTTTTTTTTTGGAAAACCACCTTCTTCCCTGTGGCGACAGTGGCGCCAATGTCGTCATGCCGCCGACGCCCTCGTCCCCGCACGCCGCGCTCCGGTCCCCCCTCCCCCTGCATCGATAAGAGGCCGCCGCGGCACCCTGCTCTCCTCACTTCCTCCCCTGCCCCCTCTCTCTTCTCACGCGTGCGGAAACCCTAACCCTAGACCCGTCCGACCGCCGTTTTTCCCCCAGCTCCGGCCGCCGCACCGTGCCGTCGATTCTGTCCGCCCGAGCTCAAGCCGACGACGCCATCTTCACCGCCTCGCCGAGCTGCACCTCCACGCCGAAGGAATCGGCCCGGGGTCGCCGCAATCGACCTCACCTGGCCGTTCCCTTCCGCATCCGGCCGCCACCGCTTGAGCTCCGCCGCGCCGCTGTCCGACCTCCTCCGGCCTCGCCGTCTACACCTGTGTGCTCCTGGTGAGTTTGCCGTGTCGGTGCACCTCTCCTCCCTCTCCCTTCCGCCTTGTGCCGTGCCCCCGCCGTGCTCCACCGTCGTCGTCCGCCCGGCGATCACCGCGGCCAAGTCCGGTGACCATTTGGGTCATGCCACCGCTCCCCGAACTCCTCTCGGCCTCCTCTAGCTAGTAAGGCTTTTTCCCGCGTCCAATTTCGGTCAGAAACGAGGAATTCGTGCTCAACATGGCCTCATTTCATTGGTGATGTCACTGATGACGTCATCTGTTCTTGTTTTTGAATTTCCAGATTTTAACAGAATTTGGTAATTGAAATATCTAATAAATGGTAAATCAGAAAAATGCATTCGACATACCAAAATGTTCAGAAATTCATAACCTATCCAATTATGTAACTCACACATGCAAATGAATTTTTAAATTTGAAATCATTTGTGAAATACAAATCATCTGTGAGTTATTCAAAATTTTGGAAATTCATATCTAGAGTTTTACAGATCAGAAAAATGCAAATGATATGTTAAAATACTCAGATAAATAAACTCCACATGTTAGTGCCCTTAGTTGAATTAATTGGTTAAATTAAATTGCCTGTTTTGATTAAATATAAAAAGGGCAGATTTAAATTAATAATTGGGAAATTCATAACAATTTGAATATTGCTCCAAAAATTACAAATAAGGTACCAAATTGTTCAGGGAATTAATATCCATCTGTTAGTTATATTTACATGTTAAAATGAATTTTCTAACTTGCTGTTAAATTGAAATAACTTAAATGGCAGAAATTGAGATGAATTCGTAAATTCAATTTCTTTTGTTTTGTAACTCAGAAAATTAAAAATGATATGTCAAAATGTTCATAAAAATCATATCTATCTATTATTATCATTTCTATGTTCAACTAAATAGTTTATACGGCTGTTTAATTAAAATTACTAAAATGGCAGATTTAATAACAATTTTGGGAAAATTATAACTTGAGAGATAATTACTCAAAAATTGTGAATAAAATATCAAAGTGATCAGAAATTCAAATGCTATCTATCTATGTAAAGTTCACAACATGAAACCAATTTTTCCTTTGATGTCATTTTCAAACTGGTTAGAATGATTTAAATTGAATAACCGTTTAAATCACCATTTCATTATCGTTAATCGAAAAGTTGCAAACGAAGTACCGAAATGATCAGGAGAACAATACCTACCTAATAATATCATCTCCATGTATGTTGTCATCTTATTTCAGTACTGGTATTTTAAGAATAACTTAAAAGCATTAAGACTAATTATGTGGTTTATCCCGATTAATTGTTATAATTATATTCGGGATCCCATTTAACTTGTGGGTCATGCCCAATACCATTTCAGTACATAATTTGACCATCTCATCATGATTGTGCATTGCACCTTTGTATTCGTGTTATTTATTTTGTTTTCCTGTTATTGTTTGTGTATCAGTAGATTCAGGAGTCGAGGTTCCACCACAATACCTTGACGATCAGCGCGACAAGTACTATCGGCAAGGCAAGAGATAACCTAACTTTCTTGGCATATAGCATCCTATTGTTTTATACAAATATTTTATCCACCATAATATTGCATTCGATTCTATGTCAACTTTTTATCAATACTAGAGTATCCTATGAATTGCATTGTCCCCTAAACCAATACATGTTTCCCTACCTATGAACCATAGGGTTGTTGTGTTGGCCTGAGATAATTTCATGTGGTTATTTATATGCTTAGCTATGTTTAGCCATGCTTAGTCGAATGCTTAGCTGTCCGTTATTTATTTCCATGATTATGAAATTGATGGAATGTTCGGACAAGGTGGAGGATGTTTGTGGTACTTAATTAAATTGTTTAAAGGCTTGGATGAGTTGCCATCGGGGATGGTGTTTTGTCTCATTCCTGCCGCCTAGGCTGAGAGTGCTTTTAGCTAGAACCAAGAACCGAGCGTGCTTCCAACGGTGGGGGTATGGGCCCTTTACTGACCGAATAATTTGTGAGGGGCTTGTCAAGGGTCCTCTAGTTTGAGCTTTCCATTTGCGTGTGAGTGTGTGGGTGGAAAAAGGCTCGATGAGGACGGTGGTGTTTAGGATGTGGCCGCGGGGCAGGGTGTTGAAATAGGCACTGAACCTGTCCTTCCGCACACTGATGATCCTTGAGTAAGCCTCATGCAAGGTAAAGGTCTAACCGCGCCCACTCGTCGGCTTTCCCCGGAAGAGAGCTAATCAGGCGAGCCGGACGGTACCAATGGCAAAAACAGTACACCCCTGCAGGGTTAAATCTTTTCGAAAAGCCGTGTCCGCGGTTATGGACAAATCTTGGGAAAGGCGGATTAGCTCATAGAGAACCTGAACCTAATTAATTAATTTGGCAGCTAGAGGTTGCAATCCAACGTGTGATAAAAGGTTCATTTCCTCGAGGGTGATTCGAGGGAGTGCCTTGGTGGAGATGAGTTGCTTCTGGTTACAAATGGTTCGATGAGAACCAAAGATGAAAGTTTACTCTCTTATCCCCTTTCGAAAAACATTCTGAGTAGACGATGCCATTGAGTCCCTTATGTTTTTTTTAAAGGAAAACTAGCTTTATGCAAAAATAGCTACATACAGGCTTTAGAGCCTCCGTCATCATTGGGCCTATATCGCCCTACTAAACTTGCGAGTACGTCGTACTCAGTCTCTCTTTGCTGCTTATTAATTTGTTTCAGAGGAGCACGACACCGAGCAGATAGGTGGGTTCTTCGTGGACATCGACGAGTAGTCTGGGGTTCCCAGGTGGCAGCTTGGGACGTCGGAACAAGCTGGCTGGGTTATGATTATCTATAGGCCTCTTAGGCCTTATTTTGGATCTTGTTGTTAGACAACACTACTTCGCTTCCGCTTGATGTGATGATGGGTCTGTGACCCCTGGTGTGCTATTTGTATCTTCCTCATATATGAGTTGCTATATTAACTTTTGTGTCGTAGAGTCTGTGATGTGCCAGTTGTTCCACAAGTCTTGATCTCTTTATTATACATTGATAGATATGCCAGTGTTTATTTCATGATCGGAGTGTTGCGTGGGAACGGTAATCCCATGCCCTTCGGTTGTGTAGCATAGACTGTGTGTTACATAGCCTCTCTATATAATCACGGGGTCGGGGCGCTACACGTGGGTCCCATCACGTATCAGACTCACCTGTCAACCACTGACAAATGCAAAACAACGTACTCGTATCTCACAGAATCTCACATCAAAAAAAGAGAAAAGCGGTGTCTCTTTGCATTCTATGAAGCACCCCTCACTGTCAACGGGAAAACAAAAATAATTTACAGTAAAAAGAAACTTTTGTAACAAAATGTATTCATTTTGAAAAATAAACCCTCTTAAATAGAAAAAACAAAAAATAAGGTTTAACAAAATAAGCAAAACAAAAAATAAATTTGTAGGAAATATGTATTATTTCAGATTTCAAAAAAAATTAATAACTTGAGAAAAACTAGTTTTAGCCACTTTGTACATTTTAATTACTTTGAGAAAAAAGTCTATAAAAAATGTTTTATGGGGGGACGGTGGGCGGAGGGGTGAAAAAAAATCCACCCAAATAAAAGCCTTGTAAAAATGAACTTAAGATATTCATCTAACACACACATAAAGAATTACAAAAACCACACAAATATACGCTAGAACATTACTCCATTACATACCCATATATATAACATAAAACAGAATACACAACTTGATATCATCCATTACAAAATTTAGGCAACATAAAAAAAAGAAAACATAGCTAAATACATTTATCAAACTAAAAAAGCAATACAAGGCCCATAAAAGGATTCAAAAAACTCAGATTCCAACGCTCTACACTTCGAGAGCAGTGCCCATCTCCCCTGAACTGAACTTTGACAATAATCACTTCAGTTGCGCCTATGTTGATTTCATTGCAAAATGTGCCGAAAAGCCTCTCCATAATTCGATAACATTGTTGTTGCGGGTTCTGTGCTCGCCCCAAAAATGGATTCTCCATCCTCCTGTTCCAATAAAGTACTTCGCCTTCACGAGCGCAACTAATGCCACTAAGAAAACATTTAGGGATGAGCTGGAAAAAAAGATATTAACATTAACAGTGGTCGTACAAAATAACAAAAAATGTAGAAAAAACTAAAGAAATATAAAACTGGATGAAAAATATGAACAACAGACATTACTAGAATATCTGATGCTCTGTCAGCGAATGACATCCTATGAATGAAGAACTTTCAAAATCAGGGACATGATAGAACTCATATTCATAGAACTTATATGCTTCCTTGTACATTTCCAGATGATGTTACCCATGTTCTCTGGATTGATGGCATACATATAAGAAAAGACAGCCCTGTGCAAAACCTTTCTAACTTTTGCTGAAACTTCAAACAGTGGATACCCTGATGGTTTACACAAAACAAATATCAGGATGGGTTGCAGGGGAATAAAAGGGGGGATGAGGGAGACATGAGGAAGCAGAAGAACTAACCATTGGACGATAATACGATATGAAAGTGAAGACGGTTCCTCCCGCTCCTCGCCTGCTTCTCCTCTAGAACTGCAAGAAAACACTCCACGCGCGCCACCAGCATACGAATGCGCCTCTTCAGTTACTCCTGCATACAAAAGTAACGTGTGGACAAAAACATGCCAGCGTCCCCCCAACCTCAAAAACATCGATACGGCCCAAAATATCAAGAAAAACAATGAAAAATGTCTCAAAGTAATACAATCTTATTTGAAAACACAGAGAAGTGAACTCATGACAAAGAGTCTGCATGAAAAAGGAAAAATACAACAAGCAATCACTAGTTTGCTCAAACTGCGTTTTCGTAGCAAGATCCCCATTTATAAGTCTGAGAGGATATCCTAAAGGACATGAAACACTATCTTGTAACTGCGAAACAGTAAGTCGCAATAGAACATCATCAAGACCGCCATGCCAAGAACAAAATCATTCAGGTGTACGAGTTGCTCCCAGCCTGATCAAAATCTTGTCCCCCCATCAGAGCATTTAGCATATTCAGCTTCCACTCCATTACCCTCAAACATAGACAACTCTATGACCCCGGACTGAGGGAAGTTTAGAGGTTCAGTTATTGTCTTTGGAATCCTCTACAAAAAAAAGCATGAAAAGAAATACATTTATTAAACATAAAAAACAGAAAAGAAAGCATATATAAATTAACTTAGTCTTGGAAAACAAACAAAAAAATCAACAAGCAAAACTTAGCAAGTTACTAGAACAAAAACAAAAAATTTAAACTTAAAAAAAGAAACTTACCAAATAGTTAAACTCAATATCTGAGAATGACAAAACATGCACAAAAATAGCGTCTGCGTGACCACCAAAAGCCATCACGATAGTATTTTATCGCTGCTGCTGCTCTTCAGTTAGCACGGCACCACCAGAAGAAACAGTTTCTGGTGGATTTCCCTCATGATGAACTGCAAGGAAATGAAATTTTTTTTTTGGAAAATAAACAAAGCTACTCAGCAAAAAAATACAACAAAAACAAAAAAATATCAATCAAACACAGAATGAAAAAATACATCGAACAAACTCGCGGCACCGGGCCATTGGTGATCCACACCTATTGCAAGGCATCTCCATTTCCACCAAAACAAAACAAATTCAACAAAGTTATACATATTGCTAAAAAAATCTAAAAAATAATACATAGAACTCAAAAAAAAAAGCATGAACAAAGGAAGAAAAGAAGATGTAATACCTCTAACTACTTGTGACTATGAGCTCTATCACACGCAAAATGATGAACTCCAGGGGAATGAAATAACTCTAACTACTTGTGACTGCGAGCTCTATCACACTACATGGGTGGAGCATGTATACATAGACAGGCAAAAAAATGAATCTTCACATGGATGCGAGCAGAAGAAAAATACCATTTAATGCAAAGTTGAGAAACAGTTAAACAACTGGGCGTATGGTCCCATAAAGTACTGCACTGCTTGCATTCCAGAAAAGATGACTTCAGTACACAATAAATGACCTGAATCAATACTGAATCAGTACTCAGACAATGAACTTAAAAACAACCTGAATCACTGAATCAAAGTAGGAAAAAAAAGCAGACACATAATTGACATCCATTTAACATTTTTAGAAGCACTGAATCAAAAAACGAATTAAAAAAGATCTGACATAAAAAAGATGAAGTAGAAACCAAAAAAAACAGTAAGCAAAAGCAAACAGTCATTAACTCAGTTCTAAAAAAAAGTATAAAAAAGGATAAAAAAAGAAAAAGCATAAGCAACTGAAAAAATGAAAACAGCACCTGTTGTACAGTTATAACAATTTAAATTAAAACTCACAACTGGTCCTCCTCATTTTCGCCCGGGCTTGGAACTGGCTATCCGAAAAAATCGATAATGAACAAATTATGCGTTCGGATAGGCAGAGTTACCGCTGTATAAAAACCAATCCCCACAAAAAAAAAAAACAAAATATGTATAACACAGATTCCATACAAAGAAACAACCCAAAAACCTACATCATACTACATCTACAGGCAGCGCTCCCTCGCAGTCAGAGTGGATAATCGCGCAGGTCGTGACACACGGTGTGGGTGAGATGATGTCAACAATATGTATTTGGGTCAAGAGAGGAACTTGACCTCACTGTAGGATGCTCCGATAGCTTGGTCTTCCTCTTCCATCTCTACCATTTGGGAAAACCAAAATACAGATTGTCACCACAAGCCAAGTCTGAAACAGACACGACTGACAGGCTTGCTACGCTTGGTCGAGCCATCATAGATACATACAGTTCAGAGCACAACACTCTAGGCTAACAAAAGCTTGCACCATCGATGAAGTTGACAAAATAACTTCAGCAATTTCCAGCCACATGCTTCGCCATCTATTACTGCAACCATCTGAAGCTGAAGACTCGTTCAACATTGAGAAGTTACTGCTATTAGTGCAACTATATGAAGCTAAACTATAAAGTTCATGGGCTCACGCACGCTATTCTAGTTTCTTATTGCAAAAACTTGTTCTACTTTTTGTGAATGATAGCAACAAACATTCATAAAACAGATATACTACAACAGTAATACCTGAATTTCACCTCAGCACATTCTCGCTCGCAGCCAGACAAGACAACTGGCATACTCGTCGTCGGCCCGCACCGCATCGACCACCACCCCCGTCACCCCCCGTCGACGCCGCCACAAACACCCCGCCCACCGCCGACCACTCCAGTCAGGCCCGCCTTCCACAGACCCCCCGCCCACCGCCGACCACTCCAGTTGGCCCCGCCTTCCACAGACCCCGTCACCCCTCATCGACGCCGCCACAAACTCCCCGCCCACCGCTGACCACTCCCCGCCGACGCCGTCGCCGCCACATCACCGTTCCCCTCATGGGGTCGCCGTCGTCCACTTGCACAAAAGAACGCTCTGCTGCTGAAAAAACGAAACAAACGACCAACAATGAAACAGCCCAGAAACAACAAAGAAGAGATCCACTAAACGTTTCGACCCACTAAAAAGCGAATCTCACAGCGAGCTTAATCAGACGGTTTAACAGTTGACTGAACACTAAGCTAATTCTCAGTCGACTGAGAATTAGCAAATCCGTTATAAAAAAGGTATCTTTGTAGTTCCTTGCGCATTTATAGTTTTTTGGCATTGTAATAAACAATCAGGTCAGAAAACCATCAGATAAACTTTAAATTTGGCTATAAGATACGGCAGCAGTTGCATTTGGAATCGGCGAGCATGCCATTGAAGCTTCATGACCATCACATTCCTTCACTTGACTTGATCTTATTGTTGCATCTTCGTCCCCAATTTCCTGGCACTCCTTTCTTACCCGTTCTCTTTGTCTACGCATTTCTTTTTGGAGCTACAGTGATTCAAATGGTTGGTGCACATTAGTGTTGACTTAAGCTAACATAGACTGTGCACCACCTGCACTCTTCAGTTATCTAATATTAATTTCTTCATAATATAGTCTTAGCCAAATTCAGCAATCACTAATGCTCGACAATCATGTCGAGAGAAAGTAACTTCCATTTGTAATTCCATTTATTAATTATGAGTTGGACGCTTTAACCATTCAGTCATGTATGCTTAACAGGGATCATCGTACATCGTAAATAACTGGAAATTCATTTTTGCACATGGGAGCATATATCCTGCCACCGGAAAACCTATTTTGACATTTGATAATTTTCAAACAAAAAACTGATGCGTACATCTCAACATACAATGTGCGCGATTTTTGTAAAAAACAAATTTTTTGGCCTGTGTTAAAAAAACAAATAAATCCTGTTAGAAACCTTTTTAACATAAAATTTTGTGTTTTTATACACGACAGAAAAAATATCGGCTTTCTATGAAACGACTTCATGAGCATATAGAACATCAAGATGTACGCTCCAAATTATTTGTACGAACGTTTTGACCTTTCAAAGTTTGTGTAAAATGCATTTAAAAAACCGGGAGCATATATGCTTTCGCGTTCCAAAACAACAACCCCAATTTTCATATAGAAAGACATATATATTATATAAAACTGAAATAAAAAAAATATTCGAAGATGACTATGAAAACACCTCTCTGGATCCTCGAATTGAAAGAGAAATTAAGAGGCTTCATGTTTTAGAATACAACTCACAATTTCCTATCTAAATAAAGATGCCAAACAATACGAACATGGAAATTAGCATTATGGTTGTGATTATTGTCTCCTCTAGAAAACAAGGGAATTGATGATTCGTGCAGCAACGCGCGGGCATTCTTTTAGTCAATATAAGATGCCTTCATGTGTCTTTCTAAAAAAAGAAGGCCAACGATCACCGTGGCACATGTTCCCATGAAGTGTCTACTCAAGTCACGTCGAGGTGGGCACACATTTTTTTTTTGAGAAAAAAGATACCAAAGTACCTTACAGAAACATTACACAAAAGATACAAACAAAACAGAAAAAATACAACAAGCACTTCCGTAAGGGCAACTCCAATGCGGAGATCCAAAACGGACACATTTATCCACCGGCCTGCCTGTACACCCAACATGGCAACCTATTTTTTTCGATTTAAATCATACATAGGCATTACAAACATCGACAAATTTTTCCTTCACATTTAATATACATTTGACATATCTAAACGAAATTGAAACTAAATCCGAGAACCAGCGGCAAGCTCTAGCCTATTTTGATACTGCTGGCCACGTCAATGTTGATGGACGACGGAGCAGGCGGAAGCTCCGCCCTTGAGGAAGTTGGATGATGTTAGCCACGATGAAGGTGGCGGCGGCGGCCCAGCCAAGGACCTAGTGATTGCCGCCTGCATGTCGGGCCATCGCAGGGTCTCCGTCCACTCCTCCTTGTCATCATCCTCTGCTCCTCCTCGTCGGAGGAGATGTCGCCGCCCGACTTAAAGTACCCGGCGGCGGCTCGCAATCCTCGAAGGAAGAAGTTATGGAGGCGGTACTCATAATCCGCCTTCACATGGGCGTCCCAAATGGTCGACGACATCGCGTGTCCATGTCGTTTCTCCCACGGCATGCCCCCTCCCAAAGTTCTTCTTATTAAGTCGCGGTGAGCGGCGGTGCCATCAGTACGTAGACCAAATTGGTCACTCAACCATCTGGGAGGTGGAAATCGGCCGACAAAAGCCGGCTGTGCTCGTGCGCCTCCTCCACTTTAAGTAGACGCGTCAAAAGGCGGGAGCAACGACGACACGTGAGACGAGCCCGCCTCACCTCGGCGGTGCATCTCGTGGCGATGGGACCGCTCCATAGACGGGGACCTCGCCTCACCATGACGGGGCATCTTGTAACGACCGGCCCGAGCCGTGCTCTGCTCGCTATGGCTGGACACACCAGCTCGCCTATGGGGGGAGTGGGCTAAGGTTCATGTCTCTGCAAAGGGGGTGGAGCGGGCCGGGGGGGGGTAGTAAGTGGGGATGTAATGGATACAGACGAGCCTCTATGAGGCCATAACGGACGGGTGGGAGGCTGGTGAGTGGGCCCGGGGTGGATGCGTAATTGTCCGCCCTTGTCCGCCTTGTCCGCCTTCTATCCATGTGGATGCAAACTGCTGACTACTATTGGGAGACCCCAAGAGGAAGGTATGAAGCAGCGTAGCGGAAATTTTCCCTTGATTACAAAACCAAGTTTGTCGAACCAGTAAGACTTGGAGAAGTCTTAGCAAGGTGTCAATAGGGTCGTTTCTCGATTATTGACATGGACCTGCACACAATCACCAACAAACTACTTTGCCCCAACAAAACAAAGAGGTTGTCAATCTCTCCGGCTTGCCAAACACAAAGAATTAAATGTGTGGATGTAAAATATGATGAGGATGAAATATGACCAGCGAGCAAATGATGATGAAAAGCTATGAAGACGGTTCTAAGCAATGTAGGAAAATAAGACCGGGTCCACAGTTCACTAGAGGTGTCTCTCCAAAAGATATACATGATGGGTAAACAAATTACAACATGGTAATTGACACAATTGTAGGCACACAACAAGGCTATCATAAAACAATATAGTTCACCGCTTCATCTAATATGGGCATTACATCAAAATACATAGACCTTCATCCAACTGCATCTACGACTAATAATCCACTCTCGGATCGCTATCCAGCATGTCACCCAAAAGTATTAAGTTGCAAGCAACAGATCATTGCAATAAGCAAATTGCATAATGTAAGCAATGTAGATAACATGAAGAAATCACACCGCTATTTTCTCCCTAGTGGCAACAGCACATCTCTAGCCTTAACCGTTCCTGTCACCGAACTCAGACAAAGAGAGGCATGAACCCACTATCTAGCATAAATACTCCCTCATACAACACTAACAATTACTTGGCCAAAGCAACCACTAGCATCAGAGAGCATGCAAGATCATAGATGAAACAAATAACTGAACAAAAGTAATGACTTCCACAATTCATCGGATCCATGCAAACACAATCATGTAGCAGTTACAAATAGATGATCTTGATCATGATAGGCAGCTCACAAGATCTAAACAGTGGAGTACAAGGAGGAGAGACAACCATCTAGCTACTGCTATGGACCCGTAGTCCCGTGGTGGACTACTCACGCATCACTCCGGAGGCAGGCATGGTGGTGTAGATGCCTCCGACGTCGATTCCCTCTCCGGCAGGGTGCCGAGAAGAGCTTCTGAACCCTCCCGAACTAGGGTTTGAGATGGCGACGGCCTTGGACGTATTCTGGAGATTATGATCGCGCCTCCTCTGTTTTTAGGTCAGAGGAGAATTTATAGGCAAAGGGGGCGGCGCGAGGCGATGGACAGGGCACCAGGTGGGCCCCACGCGCGGCCAAGTGGGGGGCCGCGGCCAGGTGGCATCTGGAGCCCTGTGCCTCCCCTCCGGATGTCCTTCGGGTTCCGTCTTCATTTCATATTGGAAATAATTCCCGTAAATTATGAGAGCAATCCGAGAAACTTCCCAGAACAACTTTTCTGAAACAAAAAGACAGCAGAAAACAGGAACTGCCACTGTGCATCTTGTTAATAGTTTAGTTCCATAAATCATGCCAAAATAATATAAAAACATTGTAAAAACATGTGGCACTGATATATAATCAAGCATGGAACATCAAAAATTATAGATACGTCGGAGACGTATCAGCATCCCCAAGCTTAACTCCTGCTCGTCCTCGAGTAGGTTAGTGATAACAAAATAAATTTTGAAGTGACATGCTACCAATCACAATCATGATCAACTAATCATGTAAAGCATATGAACTGAATGCAATGATCCAAAATAGAGGTTCATTGAATGAAACAAACAATGATTAACCAGTTAAAACATCTAAGCAAGAAGTAACTAGAAAAGAACACTTTGGAGATTTAAAAGCATAACACTTGACAATGATTGATAAATCACAAAGCAATATTGATTCAACAAAGGAGCTTGGCCAACAAAAAGGAAGATTTAAGTTTTAAGCAAAAGCTTCAACTTGCAACTTGTTTATCTCAAGATAAAGTCAATACAAATTTTTCACAGTTAGACACAAAGATAACATGACGTGAAACATGAACCAAAGTTGATACCAAGTGATTGCTTGAGGAGTTTAGAAGTAGGAAGAAGACTGACTCAACATAAAAGTAAAAGAAAGGTCCTTCTCAGAGGGAAGCAGGGATTAATCATGTGCTAGAGATATATTTTTTGATTTTTGAGAGAAGTAAAACAGTTTTGAGACATGCATGCTTTCGTCAACGACTTCACAGCAAAGAAACTAGCTAGTCCTCCATAACAAGCAAGGCTTTTAGACTTGTGAGAGCGGCTGGTTTTAGAGGAACGAGTACATTCCTCTTTCTCCTTTGTTTCACCACTAACCGATGTTTGAGCTGATTTCTTAGATTTTCATTGTGTGGAGGAGAATGGTGAGTTATATTTATATTTTGCTTAAGCCGCTCTCGGGTTAATTCAAGTGAGGACGTGAACCATCAACACCGGGTGAAAGGGGGGAAATGACCTTGCTTGCCACAAGTTATAACCAACTTCTTACTGCTTCCTCATGAGCTTAAAAACAGGGGCACCAAAAGGAGAATTTTGAATATTTTAAATATAACACATGAGAAATTTACTTGGAGTGGCAGGGAAATACCACATGTAGGTAGGTATGGTGGACACAAATGGCAATTTTTTTTGGCTCAGGGAGTTGGATGCACGAGAAGTATTCTCTCTCAGTATAGAGTTGGACATCAACTTGGTTCAATGAATGACTACATATATACATCATGCATAACCACTAGACTTCACACCATCTACCTTGTTAGCCAAACTAACTCTTTGCAAAAGAATATCTAGACTTTGAGAACTACCAAGCAGGACAAGCACCACAATTTTAAAGCCTTACGGTAATTCTTTACTAATCTATTCTTCCTAGATGATCCATAAGTTTAAGCATTAATATACTTCATATCTCTAAACAATTGCCAAGTATCAAAGATTCAAGACAATGGTCTACAAGGTTAAGCAACACTTTTTACACTTCCTACATGATAATTTCCACTTAACCAAACACCAATCAACTTATTTGTAACAAAACAAAAGGGTGAAGCAACATGAGCAAAACTTACTAACTACAAAAACTAACAGCTCTGAATAAGAGATGCTTGAAAACAAGAGCTAAAAGCATAAATGACAAAGGCTAAACACTCAACACATATAAGTGAACACATGAGTGTATAATGAAAAAGCGGAGCGTGTCTCTCTCCCAAACAAGCATGCATGGATCCAAATTATTGCAAGGACCATAAAACTAACACAAACAAACTGAAAGTAAATACAAACCGACGCTCCAAGAACAGCACATAATGTGTAAAGGAATAAAAATATAGTACCATGAGACAAACCGATGATTGTTGATGAAGAAGGGGATGCCTTGGGCATCCTAAAGCTTAGACGCTTGTAACTTCTTGAATATTTCAAAGGAGGGTCCATGGGGAGCCTCCCCAAGCTTAGGCTTTTGTTCCTTCTCGATCTTCCTTCATCACCTCGCACTTGGATACTTGAAAACTTCCTTCACGCAAAACTTATAGCAACTTCATTAAGGGGTTAGTCCACAAAAACAATATCTTCCTTCAGTTCCAAAGCACATATCAAGAACTCATTTTTTACAACATTAGCTACTGTCACAAAGGTCTAAGTAAAGCTCTAGCTTTGAAAAAGCTTCACTTTGCCCGCGAAAGGAGCAATGCAAAACTGAGGACAGAATATGTCAAAAATAGAACAGACTGTAAAGATGAATTTTTTCGAGGCACTTCTGGACCTCAAATCAGAAAACTTACAACTAGACAACGGTAGAAAAACCCTGATGCTTGCTTTCAAAAATTGGCAGCCACAGATGACGTTCTGTGAATTTTTGGATTTTCGAACAGTGAAGAACAGAAATCTGTTTCTGGACAGCAAACTCACAAATTAGTATTCCTCTCTTTAGAGGCTATTCTTGGCACCAAAAACCAAAAAAAAAAAAAAAAACGATACAAGGGAGTTGTTACAGAAGTAACATCACCCAAAACTCAAAGGAACCAAAAAAATTGGGTTCCCTCCCAACAAGCGCTTTTCTTTAATGCCTTTTAGGTAGGCAAAAAGATTTTAATGATGCTCTCATAAGAATAAAAGTTGAAACAAAAGAGAGCATCAAGAAGCAAATATCAAACAAATTTAAGCCTAAACACCTTCCTATGCATTGGTATTTTGCAAACAAATAAATCCATGAAGAACATAGTGATGGTAGATATTGTTAAGTTGGGTGGTGCCCCAAGCGAAGGCGGAATTGTAGCTAGTAGCAGTTTTCCCTCGTTTAACGAACCGAGGTTTACCGAACCAGTAGGACTTTGAAATCAACAACAAGGTGAATGTTGAAGATCTCTGGCGCTTGACCTTCAACAAACGTGGACCTGCACACACTCAACCAAAATACTTTGCCCCCAACGGCGGGAAGGTTGTCAATCTTTCCGGTCTCGCAGAAAACAAAGCGGTTAATTGTATGATGAAATAGATAAAATATGAAAAGTGACCAGAGGAGTAATGATGATTAAAAGCAAGTAAATGAGGTTGTAAACAATGTAGAAAGATGGACCGGGGGCCATGGGTTCACTAGTGGAGTTTCTCAAGTAAATAAAATATGCATGTGATGGGTGAACGAATTACAGCTAGGCCATTGACAAGATAATGACACAAACCCAATTTAGCTATGACAAAAAGGACATGATAATATTTATGGAGGCATCACGACAAGGAACAAAGACCGTTGAGTCCAACTGCGTCTTTGTCTAAAAAGTCCACCGTGGGATCGCTATACAGCCTGTCACCCAACGGTATTAAGTTACAAGCAACAGACAATTGCATTAAGTAAAGTGCATGAAGTAAGCAATACTAATATCAAAATAGACATTAACACCGCTGTTTTACCCTTATTAGCAACAGTACACCCTCGCCCTTAGACATTTCTGTCACTCGTGCCCAAGAACAAAAGGGGGCATGAACCCACTATCTAGCATAAATACCCTCTCTTGGAGATACACACAATCACTTGGCCAAATTAACTACGCACATCGAAGAGCATGCAAGAACATAAATTACTCATATAAGAATCATGCACAATCTGAACATAACTTCATAATCCATCGGATCCCAGCAAGCACATCACATAGCATTACAATAATCGATCTTGATCATGTTAGGCAGCTCACAAGATCATAAGACATGAAGCACAAGAGAGAGAGAGACTACCAACTAGCTACTGCCATGGACCCGTAGTCCAAGGTGAGACTACTCACAAATCATCCCGGAGGAAGGCATGACGATGAAGAGCCCTCCGGGATCGATCTCCCCTCCGGCAGAGTGCCGGGATCAGCTTCAGATTGGACCCCGAAATAGGGTTTTCGGTGACGGCGCGTCGGGGTCGAGTTTCTGGAAAATAATCGCCGCCCTTATGTTTATAGGTTAAAAGGGATTTTATAGGCGTCAGAGGGGGCCGAGGGGAGGCACCAGGAGCAGGGGCGGGTCCCACCCGCGGGTCCAGGTGGGGTCGTGGCAGCAGGCCGTCCCTGCCCTGTGGGTGGCCCCCCAGGCTGCCCTTTGGTCCACAGGTGTCTTCCGTCGCATAAAAAATCTCCGTAAATTTTCGTCCAATTCCGAGAATATTTCCAGAAGTAAATTTTCTGAAATAAAAAAAACAGCAAAAACAGGAACTGGCACTGGGCATCTTGTCAATAGCTTGTCAATAGCTTAGTCCAACAAAATGCATAAAAATGATGTAAATGACAGTAAAAACATGTGACAATATCACAAAACTAGCATGGATCACTCAAAAATTATAGATACGTTTGAGACGTATCACATAGTGAAGAGCATAGGAAGGTAAAATAAAACTTTCAACATAGAGAGAGAAAACTCTTTCTTATAAAAATCATTGAGGTATAAAGCAACCAGTATATAAAAGTAGAACAAGAGGAACCTCAAAATGTTTATAATGATAGGAATCATAATAACATATTTACCTCTCTGATAATAATTTTCAGTAGTATTATAATTAATATCATCAAGTAACACGGGACCATCATAAACTTCATAGCATAAGTCATCATAAACAACCGTATCCCATTTTATTTCTACCTCCTGTTTATTTTTGGTTTGGTTGTGTTTTGGGTGATGTTTAATAGGGGAATCATGGTCATAAGTGTAGCAAGCATCAATTTCCTCAAAAAGGGATATTTCAAGAGAATCCATGGGAACATAACATTTGTCCTCCTTTGGTAAGCATGGAGGGCAATTATATAATGTAAGAGTTAGAGAGTTACTATCATTAGGAGGTAGATCCTCTGTTTGTCCATCACTCTCCTATTCTTTTTCATCCAATGAGATCTCAGCTTCAGCAATTTCTTCTTCCATGGTTTCCTGCAAGGCAACAATCTCTTCTTTTGGAGGATAAGTTCTCTCAAGAAATTCAGTAATATAAGGATTATCATTGTAATATTCAAGGCAATATCCAAGTATAACAAAATTTTCAGATTTGTAAGAAGAATCATCAATATCTTTAAGCACATAAATAATTTCATAGGCACCCATGAAAACAACAAATTCTTCAATTTGTTCAAGATTATCAAAATCATAGTTTCCTTTAGCTTAAGAGGCCAATACTTCGTTATCATTATTATCACATTGGAAAGGGAGGTGTTTATGCCTCCTACAATAAAAAGATTCATTAAGGCACCAGGATTCATCATATGTAGAGCAAAAGTTTTCAGCAAGACTATTCAATTTATTTATTTGTGCCCATAAGTGTTTCCCTTTTTCAGACAAGCGGTATTCCTTATAATATTTCTGTTGTTCCTCCGTGAACCCTCCTTGCCAATAAGATCTATTCTCACAGAAAGTAAACATTGATAGCAAGTAAGGAACAAGACATAATAGAACAGAACCGAAATAAACTAGGTGCTGTTTTTTTTGTGTTTTTTAGTTTTAGAGCAAACAAAAAGCAAAACAAGACTAACAAACAATATACTAGGCAAGACAATAACAAAGTAAAGTGAAAGGATGTGTGAAACTCCCCTAGCTGAAGCTTCCAAGTCCCCGGCAACGGCGCCAGAAAACATCTTGCTGACTGCTGTTGGGAGACCCCAAGAGGAAGGTATGAAGCAGCGTAGCGGAAATTTTCCCTTGATTACAAAACCAAGGTTGTCGAACCAGTAGGACTTGGAGAAGGCTTAGAAAGGTGTCAATAGTGTCGTTTCTCTATTATTGACGTTGACCTGCACACAATCACCAACAAACTACTTTGCCCCCAACAAAACAGAGAGGTTGTCAATCACTCCGGCTTGCCAAACACAAAGAATTAAATGTGTGGATGTAAAATATGATGAGGATAAAATATGACCAACGAGAAAATGATGATGAAAAGCTATGAAGACGGTTGTAAGCATTGTAGGAAAATAGGACCGGGGTCCATAGTTCACTAGAGGTGTCTCTCCAAAAGATATACATGATAGGTAAACAAATTACAGCATGGCAATTGACAGAATTGTAGGTGCACAACAAGGCTATCATAAAACAATATAGTTCACCGCTTCATCTAATATGGGCATTACGTCAAAATACATAGACCGTCATCCAACAGCATCTATGACTAATAATCCACTCTCGGATTGCTATCCAGCATGTCACCCAAAAGTATTAAGTTGCCAGCAACAGATCATTGCAATAAGCAAAGTGCATAATGTAAGCAATGTAGATAACACGAAGAAATCACACCGCAGTTTTCTCCCTAGTGGCAACAACACAACTCTAGCCTTAACCGTTCTTGTCACCGAACTTAGACAAAGACAGGCATGAACCCACTAACTAGCATAAATACTCCCTCATACAACACGAACAATTACTTGGCCAAAGCAACCACTAGCATCGGAGAGCACACAAGGTCATAGATGAAACACATAACTGAACAAAAGTAATGACTTCCACAATTCATCGGATCCATGCAAACACAATCATGTAGCAGTTACAAATAGATGATCTTGATCATGATAGGCAGCTCACAAGATCTAAACAATGGAGTACAAGGAGGAGAGACAACCATCTAGCTACTGCTATGGACCCGTAGTCCCGAGGTGGACTACTCACGCATCACTCCGGAGGCAGGCATGGTGGTGTAGATGCCTCCGGCGTCGATTCCCCTCTCCGGTAGGGTGCCGGGAAGAGCTTCTGAACCCTCCCGAACTAGGGTTTGAGATGGCGGCGGCCTTAGACGTATTCTGGAGATTATGATCGCGCCTCCTCTGTTTTAGGTCAGAGGAGAATTCATAGGCGAAGGGGCGGCGGGAGGCGATGGACAGGGGCCACAGGTGGGCCCCACGCGCGGCCAAGGGGGGCCGTGGCCAGGTGGCGTCTGGAGCCCCTGTGCGTCCCCTCCGTCTGTCCTTCAGGTTCCGTCTTCGTTTCATATTGGAAATAATTCCCGTAAATTATGAGAGCAATCCGAGAAACTTCCCAGAACAACTTTTCTGAAACAAAAAGATAGCAGAAAACAGGAACTGACACTGGGCATCTTGTTAATAGGTTAGTTCCATAAATCATGCAAAAATGATATAAAAACATTGTAAAAACATGTGGCATTGATATATAATCAAGCATGGAACATCAAAACTTATAGATACGTCGGAGACGTATCACAAACCCAACCAAAATTTGGACTAGAGATGGATCCGAGTGGACAAGAATGTGGAAAGAAACACAAATTTGTCGCCGCGTTGGGCCTTGCCCTCAGTACGCACGAACATAAACGAACAGACACAGACATATTGAGTCGACCCGTTGGAGATGCCCTGAACACCAGAAATTCAGCCATCGCTGGTGAGCAATGGTGAAGAGGGAGATGAGGTCTCATCATCTGCATATCCGAAAAAAATGTTTTCTCGCAAATCAACACCCTGATAACTACATCCGGTACCAGTTTGGATCAACACCTTGGTAATTACATCGACATCACCTTATTAACTACTTACTCAACACCCTTGTAACTACATTTCACCATGTTGGTAAGTACATAATCAACACCTTGGGAACCACAACAAAACCATGTTGGTAACTTTTCACTCTACTACTTCGTATTATATCATGTTGGTAAATATTTACTCAACACATTGTCAAATAGATCATCACAGTTCTTGTTATATTTACTCAGTACCATGGTAAGTACATCGTCACCATGGTGCATGGCAACTTTTCACTCCGCACTAATAACTACACCATCACCATAGTGGCAACTATTTACTCAACATCCTAATAACTACATCATTACCGGTAACGTTTCACTTGAAACCACGGTAACTTATGTTACAAGTATGGGCAATGGTCCGAGCCCACTGAATACACACACGCTTGCGTTCTATCTGTATTCTAACGACTAATGAATTAGATTACACTAGATAATGTGAGACATTCTAGAGGACGAATCACCGCAATGTACATAGTAGAAGAAAAAAATCGTACAAGTTTATCCTACACACTAACTCAACATTGTTCTCCCGCGAGGTGCTAAATTTCAAATTGGCAAGATGCATTGTCCGAGACTCCGATGTTGGAGTGGAGTGATTTGAGAAAGGAAGGATGAGGTTACGCTGATGGTGTAGTTAATGGTAGCGTTGGTGGTGCCCCAAGCGAAGGCGTGGATGTAGCAAGTAGCAGTTTTCCCTCAGTGAAGAACCAAGATTTAATCGAACTAGTAGGACTTCGAAATCAACAACGAGGTGCATGTCGACGATCTCTGGAGCTTAACCGTCAACGAACATGGACCTGCACACACTCAAACAATTACTTTGCCCCCAACGGCAGGAAGGTTGTCAATCTTCCCGGTCTGCTGAAAACAAAGCGGTTAAATTTATAGTGTAGTGGATGAAAATATGGAAAAAGACCAGCAAGCAAGTGAATATTAAAAGCAAGTAAACGGTGTTGTAGTCAATGGAAAAAGATGCACTGGGAGCCATGGGTTCACTAGTGGTGTCTCTCCAATAAATAAAATACTCATACGACGGGTAAACAAATTATAGCTAGGCAATTGACAAGATTATGACACAAACTTAATCTAGCCAAATCAAAGAGTTCATGGTAATATTCATGTAGGCATCACGACAAATAACAAAGACAGATGAGTCCAACTACATTTTTGTCTAAAAAGTGCACCGCGGGATCGCTATCTAGCCTGTCACGGTGTCACCCAACATTATTAAGTTGCAAGCAACATACATTTGCATTAAGTAAAGTGCATGACGTAAGCAATACCTATAATCACGTAGACATAAACACCATTGTTTTACCCTTTGTAGCAAAATCACACCCTCATCCTTAGACGTTTCTGTCACTCGTGCCCAGGCACAAGAGGGGGCATGAACCTACCATCTAGCATAAATACTCGCTTTTGGAGATACACACAATCACTCGGCCAATGTAACTACGCACATCAGAGAGCATGCAATAACATAAATCAAAATATAAGAACAAAGCACAATCTGATCATAACTTCATAATCCATCGGATCCCAGCAAACACATCATATAGCATTACAATAATCAATCTTGATCATGTTAGGCAGCTCACAAGATCATAAACATGAAGCACAAGGGAGAGAGACAACCATCTAGCTACTGCCATGGACCCGTAGTCCAAGGAGGAACTACTCACGCATCATCCCGCCAGAAGGCATGGCAATGTAGAGCCCTCCGAGATCAATCTCCCCTCCGACAGGGCGCCGGGAACAGCTTCAGAATCTCCCTGAATTAGGTTTCAAGGTGGCGGCGGCTTCGGGTGGAGTTCGTGGATAATAATCACCGCCCCGTCAAAATTAGGGCAATTAGGGTTTTATAGGTGTCGCGGGGGCCGAGGCGAACTCCAAGGGATAGGGGCGGGCCCCACCCGCAGGTTCTGGTGGGGTCGCGGCCGGGGGTCGCCCTGGCCCCTGGGTGGCCCCCCAGGTCGCCCTTTGATTGTAAATTTTCGTGCAATTCCGAGAATATTTTCATAAGTAGATTTTCTGAAATAAAAAACAACAAAAACAGGGAACTGGCACTTGCATCTTGTCAATAGGTTAGTCCAATAAAATGCCTAAAAATGATATAATAAGATAGTAGAAACATGTGACAATGACACAAAACAAGCATGGATCAATAAAAAATTATAGATACGTTTGACACGTATCATCATCCACAAGCTTAACTCCTACTCGTCCTCGAGTAGGTAAGTGATAAAAAAAATAATTTTTGATGAGACATGCAACCAACACAATCTTGATCAAGATAGTAATGTCAAGCATATGATATGAATGAAGTGATCCAAAACAATTGTCTATAGTTGATAACAAGCAAACAATGAGTGACCAAGTTTCATCATCTAAGTAAAAACCTTTCATGAATAGTACTTTGGAGACATGAAAGCATAAATAATGGCATAACATTAAAGTCCTCAAGGTAATATTTCCTTGTCAAAAGTGTTTGAAGTCAGACAAAGGAAGATGTAAGCTTTCGCATTGCTTCAACTTTCAAGCTTCTTATATCATGGATAAAGTCAACTTAAAGAATCATGATTAAGTATAAAGATACAATATAATCAATAGCACCTAGGGTTAGTGTTACAATTTTGCTTTGAGTAGATGGAGAGAGAAAAGGAAAACTGACTCAACATGAATAGTAAAAGAAAGGCCCTTCACAGAGGGAAGCGGGGATTAATCATGTGCTAGAGGTTTTTAAGTTTAAAAAATAGAAGTAAAACAATTTTGAGAGAAGTGCATACTTTCGTCAATGAATCCATAGCAAATAAATCCATTAGTCCTCCATACCAAGCAAGGCTTTAGACTTTTTGAGAGCGACTCCCATAGAGGAACGATAACATTCCTCTTTCTCATTTATTTATCACTAGCCAATGTTGACTGATTTCTTAGGTACAATGTGTGAAGGAGATATTAGTTTTGGTTGTATTTATATTTTGTGGGCTGGGAACCCTTGCCAGCTCTCGGCAAATTTAAATGAGCACATATTCCATACTCATCAGGTGAAAGAGGTGGAATGACCTTGCTTGACATGGGTTATAACAAACTTCTCTACCACTTCCTCATGAGCTAAAAACAAAGGCACAAAAAGGAGTATTTTGAAAGTTTAAAGGTGTAACATCCCAAATTTTGCAATGTTGTAAAAATCACAAAAATTTAAAACTTTTATTAATAATTAAATAAAGTCTCCAAAAATCAAGAAACGCTTTTATAGAAGATTGTTTGACATCTTCAAAGTTATATTTTAAATTAAATATTCCTTTATCTTCCAATCTCAATTTTAAAGTCTTGGAAATAAAATATTTAAATGAGGTTTTCAAATAGTATTTTCCCCTTTGGTTTATTGTTTTAAAATAAATGATATGGGGATATTATAAACCCTAAATCATTTGTGAAAATGATTTAAATACTTTCCAAGTTTTGTTTTATAAAATGATTTATTTTTAAATATGAATATGAGTTATCATTCTGAATGACATTACTCATATTATTTCTCTGGGTTTTATTTAAATAACTTTTGGGATATTTATAAACCTTTATTTGAATTTCCCAAATAGCCATATAAGGCAAATTTGACCCAAAAGGGTATTTTGGTAATTTTGTTTTGACCAAAATTAGTTCCTAAATGTCTATTTTGACTATTTGGAATTTTACAAATTTTTACAAATTTATTTGACTTGATTTGGAGACCTAATTCAAAATTTGTAAAAGAAAACAGAAAATAAAGAAAAAGAAAAATTGATGACGTCAGCAATGACGTCATCGTCTTCAAGCTCCAGGACGTGAGTTACGTCTCTCACTACCGTTTCTTCCCGAATTGATTGCGGGAGTTTGACAGCCCCAAATGAAGTGTTGTTTCTTGCTATGCGAAGCCCTCGACCTCCTCCATATTTTGCCCCAAAAGCCCCCTCCGAGAGCCCCCAGGCTGCTCCAATTTTGGCCGCCTTTGCCGCACGTCCGCTGCCATGTTGCGCTCGACTCCGGCGAGTTCCGACCTCCCCTCACTCTCCCCTTCGGCCTTCTCTCCTCCCCATGCCGGTGTGCACCTCCTAGACGTCCCCACGTGTACCAAGGAGCCCTAGGATGATGACTACGTCCTCGACCGGAATTCACTGCCGCCGTTCTCCCTCGTTTCCGGCGAGTACAGTAAGCCCTCGAGCCCGAGACCGCGTCCAATCTCATTTACATGCACTTGCTCATCCCCGGGACACCTTGATTAAATTTTTCCGCAGCCAAATCGAGCAGGGCATGATCGGCCCGAAGGTCACCTCCGCCGCTGCACGTCTCCGGCCGTTCGTTACCTCTGCTCCTAGACGCGGTCGTCGATGCCGCCCTCTCCATATTCTTGGCCTCGTCGCGCTGCACCCCGTAGACACCTTCCCCAGCCCTGAGAAGCTCCGGAACGACGAGCACGACCTCGCCCGAAGCTCGTCCGCCGCCGCCCCTGTCGGCTCTTCCCCGTCCTCGACCCGCACCGGCCGAGCCCACCCCGGCCCGGCCTTGTCCTCCTCCTGGCCCAGCTCCGCCCGGCGCCCCTCTTCCGGCCGACCTCGACCTCGCCCCGTCCTCCCCGGGCGCCGTCCTCCGCCCCGGCCAGTTTCCCTGCTGCCCGAACTACTACTGCTGTGTGTGTGGTCAGCCTCGTCCGTGCGTACTCGTTCCCGACCCGTGCCGTGGAGCTCCCCGACGTGTGTTTGTCTCCATCATCTTCGGCCCCGACGCTAAGATCTACCGTGTCGTGTTCCATCCCGACGGCCGTGTCCGTCGTGCTTCGGATTGTTAGTCTCCGTCCGTGTATCCGTGTTTGTCCATCTCCGTACGCGTTCTGTCGTGTATTTTCCGTTTCCCGGTGCTGTGAACGCGGATGTTCCCGTCGTGAAGCCGCTCCCGGCCCTTCGTGAAACCCGACGAGTTATCCGTGTATGACACTGTGAACTCCTTCGACCCCGAAGACCGGTGCCGTGTAACGACAATTTCGACAACCATCATGGATATGACAAGTTCGACACGACGACCCACCGTGAACCCTGAAGACCGGAGCCGCCAAATTGTTCCACGACGACCGTGAACGACTACCGCTGCCCGTACGACGACGACCCGAGTACGACTGCCTTGACTACTTCCACGACATCGACTACTTCCCGGAGATCATGCATGATAATCTCCGTCTACATCGTGTTCCGTTGGTGTCTCCTCATCTACAACGATACTCGTTTCCGTTGGTGAGCCATTTCGTTCTCATGCTGACCATATCTATTTCTATCAATGTTTTATATCATGTCATCTCATATAGGTGTAGACAATGGAACATATCTCAATCTTAATCTTAGGGGTTCTTTTCCTATCATTAGAGTTAAACGACTTGATATTTATCACTATTGTTTGATGTTATTCACAAAATATCTATCAAATTGTTCTCGTAGAACCACATCATGTCCCATCAACCAATGCCATCCAATGACTTCATGCCATATCTCGCAAGCCATCCTCAAGCACTAATATTTATTGCCTAGTGATCCGTAAGATCGAAAAGACTAAAGTAAAAAGAATTAATAAATCTTCCTGTTGTTTGCATTGCTTTTTATGTTGCTATGAATGGTGTGTTTATATGGTGTTATTTTATTTTATAGTTTGAACGGAGTGCTACGAGCTACGTTGAAAAGAGTGTGTGAGCAACGACTTCTATCAAAGGCAAGTGCATACACCCTTTCATGAAAGACCTACTATTTTATTATATATGCATTGTAGACTATTTTAGTAGTATGCATGATAGGTTTACTATTGTTTTAATTATGCTATGCAAGCCTGTTAGATCTTTCTTGTTGACTAGGTACCTACATTAATTTAGTAGAAATGCTTGCTGCAATTGTGAAGATTTTGATGTAGTAAGTTAAGTGAAAACTCTACTAAATTAATGAATCACCTAGGTGGATTTGGTTGTTGAGGTGTGCGAAGTTGAGTGGCTACTCAGGGCCATTTTCTTGTGGTCTAACCTAAGTATGTGCACTTGTGGATGGCCACCCAGGGTATTGAGATTCGATGTCACTCCATGTTTAGTTGCTTCTAGTGCAGCCACTAGTCATATGGGCTCTGTCTTGATTAAGTAAGTTGAGTGGACCTGACCGGACGAACAAGCAGATGTAGGGGATGTAGGTGGGTATTGTTCGGACATGTGTATGGGAAAGCTCTTCTGAAAGATCTCGTCTTGGTCTTCTCCTTTCCTTTTCACTAAATGAGGGTCAAGGATGGAATGGGTTGATCGAGTCTAGTGGGGAAAGTGCCACAAACTCTCGAGAGTAATAAAACTAAGATCTTAGCCGTGTCCCCGGTTATGGACAATTTTTAGTAACTAAGCAGGGTTGTTGTCGGAGAATCTCTTCATTCCAATTTCAGAATAAAATTTGATGGGTGAACTCGGGTATATGAGACCTTGGATGCGTTCCATGGGTGTGTCTCATATTGAAAAGTTGAGAATAAGATGTTTGTGAAAAGTAGGACAAAATTTGCTTTATGCATAGCCTTCAACCCCACCAGCCAGATAAGCATGTAGTATTAGTCTTGCCATTTTATAATCCACCATAGTATTCACTTGCCGGCCTGTTACAAGGTTTTGACCCAAATTCCCTGGGCTGCAACGTTAATGTTGCAGGTTTTTACGATGACGAGTGAGGGCGTCTACCTTTTCGAGCTTGCAACCAACATGTATGCCAGTGGCACATGAAGATAATGAAGCTCTCCGTGCTACTTATGTTTCCGCTGCCAAACTTTGCATTCAGGCTAGCCTTTGGCTATGCAATTTGTAAAGAATATTTTATTTATGGATCTCACGATGTAATAATTATTTGACATTGATGCATGGTATTACATCTATTTGTGAATTGCTATCCATACTCGATCCAGGGAATAGTATATTTCACGACGTGGCCTTGCTTTTCTAAGCGAGGGCGCCACAAGATGGTATCGGAGCGTAATGTTGCCTGTAGGCTCGAAAACCTTAGGTTTGGATTAGAAATAAGAATGACCATAGGAACAAAAGTTATTTTCTTCTTGTCCAAATCTTTCCTAATATCTTCTTGTAACCTTCTCACCTAATTGCTTTCTAAGTTACCTTATCTTATTTATAGATGACCATAACTCAGAAATGTTTCTGAAGATGTTGAAGATCAACATGACAAGTATGAGAAGCCATCAAGTGCCTTGATAGAAGACTTCAATTTAGACTTTACAACACCAGAAGTACCTCGACGAGCTCAAAGAAATAGAAGAGAATGATGAAGCACTGAAGGAAGAGATAGAATAGACCACCATTTTATTAGAATAACGTTATCGTAATATTGTATTGACTTACCAAATTGTGGTATGGCAGTACTATCGTGTCTATTTTGAAAAACCTTGTTGTGTTTGTTTGTTATCCAAACTATAATTTCGAAAATTAAGTGGGTGGAGTTCTTTTTATCTCTATTAGTTCTTTTACTGTTGTTTGATGCTTGCTAGATGTTGTTTGTAAGATGTTTTGCCTTGATCTGCTATGTGTGGTAGGAATCCTTCTCTTAGATCTTTCTATCTCTACTCGTCAATGCTAAACCAAAACCATATGTCTCACCCACATACCAACCAGGACGAAAATGATAGCCACCTCAAGATGCCTTATGCAATGCAGCTGCTGATAAAAGCTCAGACTCAGTTGACTCAAGTGATGAGAACATTGCCCGCAAGAAGAAATATGATGTGGGATAGAAACTAAAGAGGTAAAGTGATGTAAAAATCCTATTGTACCAACAACAACAAGAAGAACCGCTGAAGGAGAAGATGCCAACGAACCGGCATTGTATACTAGTAATTCTCTTATATCTTTCTATCTCTACACGTCCATGCTAAGCCCATCCGAGCCAATCAGATGCCTCACGAATAGGCCAACCACAATGAACTATTGATGTACAACGAGTGATGAAAATCCAATCTCACAGATTTCGTTGAAGACCCGAAGACTAGCCAACAACAAAACCAAGGAAGAGAAGCAATGAAGAATCTCCAAGATGTGAAGTGACGATGTATAGGAATTCTCGCGCTACCCAATAGTTTGAAGGATCGATAGTTTAGTTCAGGTGGTCCTGCAGATTGGAAACTTTCTGCCAGACAAGTGAGGATGCCCGAGAATTATATTACGTGATTTACCTATCTACATATTGAGGAAATGATACGGGTGCAGGATGGACTGATCACCATTCCTACTACTCATGTTATTCCCCTCACTATTTGGATTGATAAATCTAAGAGACATACCTATAAGAGAGACGATGTTGATAAGCCTGATCCATAGGAGGATAATATATTATAACCCTATGTGAGGCAAAAGTTGCCGAAACGTAAGATATTCGGTGAAGATAAACCACAACTCTCCTGATGAAGAAGAAGAGATCCAACAATGAAAGTCTTGACCTACCATGAGAGTTTCGATAGAATTGACGTAGTGTTTACATTGAAGGATGTCAACCTAGAGAAGAAGAAAATTGCCGAAGACTTCACATGTATGGAAGACATAATATTTCAAACCATCTTGAAGAGGCACCCACCTATTGGAAGTGAAGCTTACGCTATATAGATTTCAAAGTATCAACCAAGGATGAAAAGAATCACCAAATGCTTAAGAAGAGTGGTACATGCTATATATATTGAATAAGGGTGATGAAGCAAAACTTAAACAGTCGAAGATAAAAGTCGACTCAACAAGGATTCATGAATCGCCCGATGTGTGCCCTGTGTGAATTCAAGAATTCAAGACTGCCTACAAAAGTTCCTTTTAAGGGTGGTAGCCCACCCAGTTGCCTAAAAAAAACCCGGATAACCGAACCCATCTTTCTTCTAGCCTCTTCGAATCTCGGGGACGAGATTCCTTTTAAGGGTGGTTTGTTTGTAACATCCCAAATTTTGCAATGTTGTAAAAATCACAAATATTTAAAACTTTTATTAATAATTAAATAAAGTCTCCAAAAATCAAGAAACGCTTTTATAGAAGATTGTTTGACATCTTCAAAGTTATATTTTAAATTAAATATTCCTTTATCTTCCAATCTCAATTTTAAAGTCTTGGAAATAAAATATTTAAATGAGGTTTTCAAATAGTATTTTCCCCTTTGGTTTATTGTTTTAAAATAAATGATATGGGGATATTATAAACCCTAAATCATTTGTGAAAATGATTTAAATACTTTCCAAGTTTTGTTTTATAAAATGATGTATTTTTAAATATGAATATGAGTTATCATTCTGAATGACATTACTCATATTATTTCTCTGGGTTTTATTTAAATAACTTTTGGGATATTTATAAACCTTTATTTGAATTTCCCAAATAGCCATATAAGGCAAATTTGACCCAAAAGGGTATTTTGGTAATTTTGTTTTGACCAAAATTAGTTCCTAAATGTCTATTTTGACTATTTGGAATTTTACAAATTTTTACAAATTTATTTGACTTGATTTGGAGACCTAATTCAAAATTTGTAAAAGAAAACAGAAAATAAAGAAAAAGAAAAATTGATGACGTCAGCAATGACGTCATCGTCTTCAAGCTCCAGGACGTGAGTTACGTCTCTCACTACCGTTTCTTCCCGAATTGATTGCGGGAGTTTGACAGCCCCAAATGAAGTGTTGTTTCTTGCTATGCGAAGCCCTCGACCTCCTCCATATTTTGCCCCAAAAGCCCCCTCCGAGAGCCCCCAGGCTGCTCCAATTTTGGCCGCCTTTGCCGCACGTCCGCTGCCATGTTGCGCTCGACTCCGGCGAGTTCCGACCTCCCCTCACCCACCCCTTCGGCCCTCTCTCCTCCCCATGCCGGTGCGCACCTCCTAGACGTCCCCACGTGTACCAAGGAGCCCTAGGATGATGACTACGTCCTCGACCGGAATTCACTGCCGCCGTTCTCCCTCGTTTCCAGCGAGTACAGTAAGCCCTCGAGCCCGAGACCGCGTCCAATCTCGTTTACATGCACTTGCTCATCCCCAGGACACCTTGATTAAATTTTTCCGCAGCCAAATCGAGCAGGGCACGATCGACCCGAAGGTCACCTCCGCCGCTGCACGTCTCCGGCCGTTCGTTACCGCTGCTCCTAGACGCGGTCGTTGACGCCGCCCTCTCCATATTCTTGGCCTCGTCGTGCTGCACCCCGTAGACACCTTCCCCAGCCCTGAGAAGCTCCGGAACGACGAGCACGACCTCGCCCGAAGCTCGTCCACCGCCGCCCCTGTCGGCTCTTCCCCGTCCTCGACCCGCACCGTCCGAGCCCACCCCGGCCCGGCCTTGTCCTCCTCCTGGCCCAGCTCCGCCCGGCGCCCCTCTTCCGGCCGACCTCGACCTCGCCCCGTCCTCCCCGGGCGCCGTCCTCCGCCCCGGCCAGTTTCCCTGCTGCCCGAACTACTACTGCTGTGTGTGTGGTCAGCCTCGTCCGTGCGTACTCGTTCCCGACCCGTGCCGTGGAGCTCCCCGACGTGTGTTTGTCTCCATCATCTTCGGCCCTGACGCTAAGATCTACCGTGTCGTGTTCCATCCCAACGACCGTGTCCGTCGTGCTTCGGATTGTTAGTCTCCGTCCGTGTATCCGTGTTTGTCCATCTCCGTACGCGTTCTGTCGTGTATTTTCCGTTTCCCGGTGCTGTGAACGCGGATGTTCCCGTCGTGAAGCCGCTCCCGGCCCTTCGTGAAACCCGACGAGTTATCCGTGTATGACACTGTGAACTCCTTCGACCCCGAAGACCGGTGCCGTGTAACGACAATTTCGACAACCATCATGGATATGACAAGTTCGACACGACGACCCACCGTGAACCCTGAAGACCGGAGCCGCCAAATTGTTCCACGACGACCATGAATGACTACCGCTGCCCGTACGACGACGACCCGAGTACGACTGCCTTGACTACTTCCACGACATCGACTACTTCCCGGAGATCATGCATGATAATCTCCGTCTACATCGTGTTCCGTTGGTGTCTCCTCATCTACAACGATACTCGTTTCCGTTGGTGAGCCATTTCGTTCTCATGCTGACCATATCTATTTCTATCAATGTTTTATATCATGTCATCTCATATAGGTGTAGACAATGGAACATATCTCAATCTTAATCTTAGGGGTTCTTTTCCTATCATTAGAGTTAAACGACTTGAGATTTATCACTATTGTTTGATGGTATTCACAAAATATCTATCAAATTGTTCTCGTAGAACCACATCATGTCCCATCAACCAATGCCATCCAATGACTTCATGCCATATCTCGCAAGCCATCCTCAAGCACTAATATTTATTGCCTAATGATCCGTAAGATCGAAAAGACTAAAGTAAAAAGAATTAATAAATCTTCCTGTTGTTTGCATTGCTTTTTATGTTGCTATGAATGGTGTGTTCATATGGTGTTATTTTATTTTATAGTTTGAACGGAGTGCTACGAGCTACGTTGAAAAGAGTGTGTGAGCAACGACTTCTATCAAAGGCAGGTGCATACACCCTTTCATGAAAGACCTACTATTTTATTATATATGCATTGTAGACTATTTTAGTAGTATGCATGATAGGTTTACTATTGTTTTAATTATGCTATGCAAGCCTGTTAGATCTTTCTTGTTGACTAGGTACCTACATTAATTTAGTAGAAATGCTTGCTGCAATTGTGAAGATTTTGATGTAGTAAGTTAAGTGAAAACTCTACTAAATTAATGAATCACCTGGGTGGATTTGGTTTGTTGAGGTGTGCGAAGTTGAGTGGCTACTCAGGGCCATTTTCTTGCGGTCTAACCTGAGTATGTGCACTTGTGGATGGCCACCAAGGGTATTGAGATTCGATGTCACTCCATGTTTAGTTGCTTCCAGTGCAGCCACTAGTCATATGGGCTCTGTCTTGATTAAGTAAGTTGAGTGGACCTGACCGGACGAACAAGCAGATGTAGGGGATGTAGGTGGGTATTGTTCGGACATGTGTATGGGAAAGCTCTTCTGAAAGATCTCGTCTTGGTCTTCTCCTTTCCTTTTCACTAAATGAGGGTCAAGGATGGAATGGGTTGATCGAGTCTAGTGGGGAAAGTGCCACAAACTCTCGAGAGTAATAAAACTAAGATCTTAGCCGTGTCCCCGGTTATGGACAATTTTTAGTAACTAAGCAGGGTTGTTGTCGGAGAATCTCTTCATTCCAATTTCAGAATAAAATTTGATGGGTGAACTCGGGTATATGAGACCTTGGATGCGTTCCATGGGTGTGTCTCATATTGAAAAGTTGAGAATAAGATGTTTGTGAAAAGTAGGACAAAATTTGCTTTATGCAATAGCCTTCAACCCCACCAGCCAGATAAGCATGTAGTATTAGTCTTGCCATTTTATAATCCACCATAGTATTCACTTGCCGACCTGTTACAAGGTTTTGACCCAAATTCCCTGGGCTGCAATGTTAATGTTGCAGGTTTTTACGATGACGAGTGAGGGCGTCTACCTTTTCGAGCTTGCAACCAACATGTATGCCAGTGGCACATGAAGATAATGAAGCTCTCTGTGCTACTTATGTTTCCGCTGCCAAACTTTGCATTCAGGCTAGCCTTTGGCTATGCAATTTGTAAAGAATATTTTATTTATGGATCTCGCGATGTAATAATTATTTGACATTGATGCATGGTATTACATCTATTTGTGAATTGCTATCCATACTCGATCCAGGGAATAGCATATTTCACGACGTGGCCTTGCTTTTCTAAGCGAGGGCGCCACAAAAGGTAGCACATGACAAATTTACTTGGAATAGCAAGAAATACCATGTATAGGTAGGTTTGGTGGACACTGCTAGAAAGATATTGGCTCAAGGGGATTGGATGCACGGGCAGCATTCCCGCTCAGTACAGAGTTTTAGGCTAGCAAAAGGATATCAAAGCAAGTAAGTAACAGTAACCGGTACAAGAATGACAATAGAATATACATTCATTTGATGAAAATACTTGACTATTGAAGTTACAAGTATGAAAAACTATATAAATTCAAGCCTTAACGATAGTTCATCATTAATGAGTTTTAACTTAAGGATTTTCTATTTCTGTGCCCCTGGTTCCTTAGTTCTACTCAGCCATGCCAACGCTCTTAACTTTTGCTCACTTTTACCCACTTCCTTGTCTGGAACTCTCACAAATAGACAAATTGGATGTTGCCGTCGGGTCAATGGTTTGACTGTTAAGTGCTGACGAGTGGGCCCCAACATGTCATAGATTTAATAATTTCAGAAAACATTTTGCAAATGTTTAAACTTCTGACAGGGGACCCACAGGTCAGGGATTTAATATTTTTAGAAAAGAATTTCAGAAAAAAAGAAAAGGAGAGGAGGACCTCATGCCGATGTCATCAATGGAGCTCGCTGCTCTTGTTGAGAAATTCGAGAGGAGAGGAGAGGCGGGACGTGCAGGGCGAGCGTGATGCGCACGGACGTGACCATTTGCTTGCGGCTCCGCTACTTATTGGTCACCGGAGAAGCTCTGGCGACGTCTTCCGCGGCGGCGCACGGCCAAACACTGCGCAACGATGAAGGAAAGCGAGATGGAGGGAGATAAGATGTTCTAGAGTACCGTGAGATCTCCAGGAGCATGATGGTGAGGTCAGGAAGGTGAAGCAAGGTCGAAGGTGAGCTAATTGCGGTCAACCGTCGGTGGCGAGGACGCGATCGATCCGGGCGATTGAAGCCTTACCAGCAAGTACGGGTCGGGGGAGAGGAAGAAGAGGGCACGACGGAGCTACATGTATGCTTGGACAAGCTTCAGATGGCCTAGAACGGCGGCGGACGGCGGTGACCGTCTTCCTCGCCTTCGGCCAAAGGCCGCCATGCCCGATTCGCCTCCGTCCGACCTCGTCCGACCTCTCCTGACACTCTAGAATTCTCGGCGCGAGTCTCTGGTCCTAATGGGAAATGTGGGACGCGCGACGGAGGGATTCTTCGATGGCCACGAGCGGGCGGCGCCGTCGGACACCTGTCGAACACCTTGGGGGCGCGCTCTGGACACGCCTATAGCGGCATTCGCATGTTTCGGCCGATTTAGAAAGAATTAGGAAAGAAAATTAATATATTTGTGCGCCAAATTAGATTTTCTCCAACTCTATTGTTATAAGTTTTCGCTAGTTTAGAACATGCTCTATTGTCTTTTTGTAAAAACATGTCTGGTCCAAATGGCATAGCCAAGTTCGAGTTGGTAAATAGATTTTTTCAGAAGGTGAAAACTTGTCAACTAGCTAGAGGCTTGTGAAATATGTCATTTCTAGAAGGTTTCCCATTTTTTTGATTTTTTTGAATTAATTATGCCTAACCCTACACCGAACCCGTGATCGTAAACCCTAAATCTAAACCTAATCCTAACCATAACTCCGATCCAGCAGAAACCACCAAATAGCTCTACAGAAAGGACATATTATGGATCTAAAAGTGATTTCTGCGAAAAATCACGAGCAAAATTTGTGACACCTGCAGTTCAAATCGGACCCACTTCCAACGAAATCGGTCGGAACTTGTATGAAATGTTTGAAATGCCTAAGTATGTTTTTATATTCAAAAACAGGGTTATATTTACTTATAAGGTGGTCTATTATTTTCTATCTCTTTGGATGTTCATCTTTTGGTGAGCCGTTTTGGTAGCTGCTTCACAAAAAAACCCTGTTTTGACACTAAGAAAATGAAAAATGGATTTTTTATTCAACGAAAACCCTAAACCCCGTAGTCAACACTATTCTACAACCAAGATACACCAGTGTGTCAAATATGGCCTCATTCCGACAATTTTTGCTATGTTAAAGGTCATACCCTAGCTCATTTGAGTCGAAAGCCATACATATTTGTACCTCGTAACTCATTTGTGAGAAGGGTTTTTGAGAAAAACTTCTATAACCCATGTTTATATTTTTTTCTAGGTGTTAGGTCACATAAAAGGAGGCCACGTGAAGGTTTCCCATTTTTTTTATTTTTTTTGAATTAGTTATGCCTAACCCTACCCCAAAACCGTGAGAGTAAACCCTAAACCTAAACCTAACCATAACTTCGATCCAGACAAAACCAGCAAAGATCTCTAAAGAAAGTACATATTGTGGATATAAAAGTTATTTTTGCAAAAAATCACGAGCAAAATTTGTGACACCTGCAGTTCAAATCGGACCCACTTCCAGCGAAATCGGCAGGAACTTGTATGAACTGTTTGAAACACCTAAGTATGTTTTTATATTCAAACCCAGGGTTTTATGTACTTATAAGGTGGTCTATTATTTTATATCTCTTTGGATGTTCCTCTTTTGGTGAGCCGTTTTGGTAGCTGCTTCACAAAAAAACCCTGTTTTGACACTAAAAAAATGAAAAATGGATTTTTTATTCAACAAAAACCCTAAACCCCGTAGTCAACACTATTCTACAACCAAGATACACCAGTGTGTCAAATATGGCATCATTCCGACAATTTTTGCTATGTTAAAGGTCATAACCTAGCTCATTTGAGTCGAAAACCATACATCTTTGTACCTCGTAGCTCAGTTCTGAGAAGGGTTTTGAGAAAAACTTCCATACCCCAAGTTTATAATTTTTTCTAGGTGGTAGATCAAATAAAAGGACGCCACGTGAAGGTTTCCCATTTTTTTGATTTTGTTCTAATTGGTTATGCCTAACCCTACCCCGAAACCCTACCCTAAACCTAAATGAGCTAGGGTATGACCTTTAACATAGCATAGTTTGTCGGAATGAGGACATATTTCGCACACTCGTGTATCTTGCATGTTGAATATTGTTGAATTAGGGGTTTAGGGTTTTATTTCTAAGAAAAAGCCATTTTTCATTTTTTTAGCGTCGAAAATAACTTTTTTATCTACCTAAATAGTGAACCATTTGTTTTAGTGGGTAAAAATAAGTAAAAAAAATAAATAACATCTTCTAGAATCCCTCTACCTATTTGACAAGGTTTCACCTTATGAAAAAATCAGTTACTAACTCCAACTTGGCAATGCCATTTGGACCACAACTATTTTTCACAAAAACTCAATAGAGCAAGTTCAAAACTAGCAGTACCTTACATCTAGAAAGTTGTAGAAAATCGAATTTGGCGCACAACCATATATAGATGGCTTCCAAATTCGATGGGAATCAACCGGAACGTGCCGATGCCGACATTGACATGTCCAGAGCGTGCCCTCATGGTGTTCGACAGAAGTCCGACCGCGCCGCCCGCTCGTGGTCGTCGGAGCAGCCTCCCCTCGCGCGTCACACCTTGCCCTTTAGGACCCTTGGATCGTGCGGATCACGATAGATTGGACGTAGAGGTCCAGAGAGCTTGGACGGAGGCAAATCGAGCATGGCGGCCGGCGGACGGAGGTGAGGAAGATGCCGTTGATCCCGACGTCTCGGTCCATCCCGGCTCGCGCGCTTCAGCGTGGAGTAATAGGAGGACTAGGCGGAGCTCTCGGTGGCACTGGTTCGTGTAGGGGAGGTCGGAATCGAGCTGTCTCCTTCAGCTCCGGCCGCCATGCACCGCGGTTGAATCCGTCGCCTTCCGAGGTTCCCCGAGCTCACTGGCCATCCCTACCGTATCCTGGTGATCTAATGGTCCTCGAGGACCACTCCTCCCTCTCCTTATTTTGCTAGTTCGCCTTGCCGTCGTGAGCCTCCATGCTCCGCCGCGGGAGCTCGTGGCTGGCGATGCTCCGACAACCATTTGATCTCGGCACCGCCTCCATTTGGTACCCCGCGGCCGTGCCCATCTTGTGCGCATACTCGCGCTGGCCACCGTGCCTCCTGCGTCGATTTCTTGATAGACAGGAGCAGCCACCTCCATTGCTGACATCAGGGTGACATCATATTTTCCTTTTTTTTCTTCTAAAATTCACTTCTAAAAATATTAAATCTATGACATGTGTGGCCCCACTCGTCAGCACTTAATGGTCAAACCATTGACCCGATGGCAACATCCAGTTTGTCTATTTGTGAGAGTTTCAGACAAGGAAGTGGGTAAAAGTGAGCAAAAGTTAAGAACGTGGGCATGGCTGAGTAGAACTAAGGAACCAGGGGCACAGAAATAGAAAACCCTTAAATAACCAGCAAGTTTAAACATTAGCTTACTTAATACATCAAAACAATTCAGAAGCATCAAATTACCCACACGTGAAGATCTACAAGACTATGCAGGCTTTTCTATTTCACTACCACATGCACAAAATTTTTTTGCTCTAACCATCAACCAAAACAAACATGAACAACTCTATAAAAAAATATAAGTGAAGAACAAGAGAGTTTAACAAAAAAAAATAGCAGCTGTAAACAAGATAAAACCTAAAATTGAGAGCTTACTAGCAAATAAACAACAGCTAAGAATACTCAACAAGATATAAGCGAAGCACAAGAGTATTCTAATGAAAAAGAGGAGCGTGTCTCTCTCCCACACAAGAAAGCTAGGATCCAACAAGCACATGACCATCAAACAAACAAAAACAAAATGACGCTCCAAGAACAGCACATAATATGTAAAGTGATAAAAACTTAGTTTCAACGGAGACGACCTGATGGTTGTCGATGAAGAAGAGGGGATGCCTTGGGCATCCTCAAGCTTAGAAGCTTGACTCTTCTTGAATGTCCAGGCGGATGCCATGGGGGCATCCCCAAGCTTGTGCTTTTGTCCATCCTTCAATTTCTTTCATCATCCTCTCTCGTGAAACTTATAAACTCCCTTCACACAAAACTTCTCATAAACTGATTAGAGGGTTACTACTCATAAAATAAAATCCACTCGGGTTCCACCAAGACACATTGAAAAAACTTGATTTAGAATTAGATATTGTTTACTAAGCCTCAAAGTGGCACTCCTTCAAAAAAGTGCCGCAAATAACGCTCATAAAAGAGGCGAATCAAATAAAGGCAGAATCTGTCAAAAAAAAAACAGTATGTAAAGATCGAATTTTAAGAGGCACTTACGTAGCTCAAATCAGAAAAGTTAAAATTAATGAAATATAGATAAAAGTATTAGGATTTTTGTCAAACATTTCCAGAAAAGGATCATTTTCTGGGATTTTTCAAGATTTTCTGTAACAGACACACAAAATATGTTTCTGGACAGCAAATCAAAACCTCGCACTTTCAATGCATTAGAGGCTAATTCTTGGAACGAAAACCAAAAGAAAAAGATACAATGAAGTTGCCATAGAGGCAACAACTTCATTACTCAAGAAAGCGAAAATAAAATTGGGTTGCCTCCCAACAAGCGTTTTTCTAATGCCTTTTAGCTAGGCGCAATGCCAAATATCAAGTTTTTGGAGGCCTTACCAACATCAAGAGCATAGCTAGACCTTATGATTGATTCAAAAGGTAGCTTAATTCTCTTTATAGGGAAGTGTTCCATCCCTTTTCTAAGAGGAAACTTAAATCTTATATTTCCCTATATCATATCAATGATAGCACCAACGGTTCTCAAAAACGGTCTTCCCAAAATAATAGGACAAGAAGCATTGCACTAAATGTCCATAACAATAAAATCAACGGGAACATAATTGTTATTAACAACAATAAGAACATCATAAACTCTACCCAAAGGTTTCTTTTTAGAAAAATCAGCACTATGCACATTCAAATAACATTCTTCAAAAGGCTTCAAATTAAGCATATCATAGAAACTTTTAGGCATGATAGAAACACTTGCACCAAGATCACACAAAGCATTGCAATCAAAGTCATTTATTTTCATCTTAACAGTAGGCTCCCAACCATATTGTAATTTTCTAGGAATAGAGATTTCAAGTTGGAGCTCTTCTTCCCTAGCTTTGATAAGAGCATCGGTAATGTTTTCCCCAATCTTGGTGCTAACATGTCAGACCCAAACTACATCACCTCTAGAGCAATCTTGTCAACACGAAATGATTGCGTGGATAGGGTAAATTTGAAGATGATCAATATATTTCAGGGAGATGAGATTGTGTACCATAGCTTTGATTCTGCGGTGGACGACCCTCATAACTACTACCCGGAGGATTTTCTTAACACATTGACCCCTAATGGGCTGCCTCCACATTTGTTGAAGCTCAAGATTAACTGCCCAGTCATATTGCTCAGAAACATTGACCCTGCAAATGGACTTTGCAATGGCACGAGGTTGGTGGTTCGAGGATTTCAAAGGAATGTCATCGATGCAGAAATTGTGTTAGGTCAACATGCTGGAAAGAGGATCTTCTTGCCAAGGATTCCGCTTTGCCCCTCTGATGATGAGATGTTCCCTTTTCAGTTCAAGAGGAAGCAGTTTCCTATTAGGCTCAGCTTCGCCATGACGGTTAATAAGTCACAGGGGCAGACCATCCCGAATGTTGGTATTTACTTGCCCGAACCCGTGTTCTCTCACGGGCAGTTGTACGTCGCTCTATCCAGATCCACCGCCAGAAACAATGTGAAGATTCTTGTCGTCGAGGATGCTGGTAACAAAAAAAAGAACAAAGATGATAGCCAAAACAAGAGATCTAATTGTTTGATGGGTACGTATACTAAGAACATCGTCTACAGAGAGATCCTTACTTCATAGGTAAGATATTTTTCACTCAAATTTAAGTAATCATACTGTTATCTTTTTTTAATTATGCATTCTTACATGCAGAATACAACTTGCTTGTGCAGATCAACTCCATTGTGGTAATCATGCGTCGCGGAGGGAAATATATTGTAATATTTTCTATATGACACAAACAGGCATGGTGTGATGTGATATGAAAATTATTAGTATGGTTTTTCATACTGTTTTAGAGATTTATTCAAATAAGCTCTCTGTCCCGTCAAACAATGCACTTCAATGTATAGAAATATTGCATGTAAAGAAGTCAATAGTATGTTCCTGTGGAGAACAAACGTACCGCCTCCATTTTTTTTGTTTTTGTATATTTTGGTTCCAAGTATTGGTAAACAATATCTTAGCCTTTCAAGAGTAATTGTCTCACAGTTATCAGCATCCAAGGATCTATGCATTTCTTGCAAGCCAGACATTTCTTCTTTCAGTCTGTGATGAAGATGTCCCTGTGATGAAGTAAGGATTCAACATGTGGTCTCTCATATACTATATTCTTCTTTCAGTTTGTTTATCATCTTCTGCCATCAACTTATGTTTCCATGTATGTTAAACCTGCAGGTTTTCTGAAACTATAGTTTGTGATGGGGATCTTTCTCCACAATGGCCAGGTTCTGAATGGAAGACACTGAAGGTAAGATCAATTTATTCTATTTTCTTTTGTTTGCCTTGTATTTTCCTTTTTGAAAACTCCGATTTTATTCATGGTTTAGGTCCACTGGCTAGGGATAATTACATTTGAAGAAACATGGCATTGACAACGAGTAATGGATTTCATATAACTGTACCTGTTCAGGCTGCCTCAATCGGCCAACTCAAGTCTAACTGTCAAAATTACTAATCATCAGTATCTCACCTAAGATGTTTCAGAAAGTTGCACATATTGGTATCAGATTTTGTGTACAGAATATCAGTTTGGCGAGTTTCATTACGGAGATGAATGAGCATCGGCTTCTTTGTATTTTGAGTTGTTCTATACATAAAACTATATGCTGGACATTCTTATTCGTATTTTATTGGACTGTGCAAGGAGGATAAGCCTTCTTCTTCAGTCCAGTATCAGCCCAATGCATCATTGGTTCAACACTTGGTCGATTCCACAAAATACTTCCACGTGCTTCTGTTCTCTGTTCAAGCCTGGGGGCGTTGGTATGCACATTCAGTTAATGACTTTCAGCCCACATGTACTCTTTTGTAGCATGCTATTGAGATCCCATCTGTTTATTCTAGAATAAGAATCGTACCATGATCTGTTGTTCTAACATTCCTGTGCTAAAGTTTGGCTCTAAGCTGCGCCTCATTCCTGAACCTAGGAAGCCTTGTCCTGAGTCAAAAGCCAGTTGTAGCACTAAGAAAACATTTGGAGGTTTCTGTACTGGTATTGCACCATCGATATATTGCTTTATATTATATGATACCCGTGCTAATTTGCCAGTATAATGAATAAAAGCTCTAAACATTGTCAGCACATATGGTGATGCTATCTTGCGATGCTTTTATCTTTTTTTCATATGATTTGACGGTATAATTTGCCCAAAATATATAGAGCATGATATTGGAAAGGATAATAAAACTGTTCGTACAGAAAAAATAATGTTCAGTTCAATATGAAATGGTCCATGTAGTTCACTAGCTCGGTTTAGTTAGGGTTATGGTTTTTTTAAGTTAGCGCATGTTCTTTATTTTGGTGCTGATTTAGATATACCATTGCCTCCTCATTCTACCATTTTTCAATCTTATAATTTTTGGTACCATCTTATGTCACGCAATAATCTAACTTTTTGTAATTATAATATGCTTTACCGAACCATGCGTTGGTTTTCTAACGTTAGTTTTCCCTTTTCGCTACTTTATGCTTCCAACCTTCATATGATTGGAAATTTATCAATAAAATTACAGCACACAAGTACAAATGATGCTTGCAAGGTCACAAAGTAACTAATGAAATATTCATATTCCCGTAGCAGCGCACGGGCATTTTACTAGTGTGTTTAGTAAAAGCAACAATCATGCCAGTGATGGCAACTCCACCCCCCTCTCGCACCTCCCACGGCTCCCATGGCGACTCCACGGAGATCTAGGGTTCTCCTCCACATCTACGGTCTCTGTGGTGCTTGGGGTTTGATCTATGGAGGCTCTTCTCCATTGGGACTTCTCTCCGGGCTTGGCAGTGGCCGATCAGGTGTGCAGAAGGTTTGGTTCTACAGTTCACTTCTCCCCTCTTCGCGATGCCAAGGAGTTTTTCTTGGTGGTCTCTTTCTCATCGGCTTATTTCTCTCTCTCTCTCAGAGGAATCAGTTGGTCTTGCACTTCAGTGCTGCATTGGTGGTCTTGCATCTGGTTTTCGAGTTGTCAATCTCAGTGATCGACGTTTTCGGTTCTCTGTGGCCTCTAGCAAGGTCGTACATTTCATCTATGGGTACAAGGATCACATTTGGCTGGATTTTATATGTCATTTATCTCTTTTCTGGGGAGAGGGTTTTAGATCTGTTTGTGATCACGCTTGGGGTTCTTCAGAGCACAATCTTGAAATTCCTCAACGTAGTCCGGTGAGGTTGAGGCCAGATCTGAGTTTTCTTAAAGATAGTGCATCTTTGGATCCTCAGAGTTCATCTGCTGAGCTTGCAAAATTTGGATTTCATGTCCCTGATCCAGTGATGACATCACCTGATACTGACCCAGCCTCTATTCATTTTGGTTCATTCAAGTCTCCTACGATTCCAGTTCCAGTGGTGACATCATCTGACAATGAACCGGCCTCTATTCTCTTTGGATCATTCAAAACTCCTACGATTCTAGATCCGAAAGTTAAGCATTCTTGGGAGTTTTCCACGCCTGGTTTTATTTAGAAGTATTTTTCAAATGTCAAGAAAGCGGTTTTAGAGGATATTCAGGATTTAAGATCTGCTAATTACTCTGAGGAGGTTATTATAGAATGTTTAAATCTCCCGGCTCTCCCACCCACGTCTCTTATTTTCAAGCTATTGGGCCGCTGTCAGCATTGTGGGCTGCATGATCACCAGCTGCCAGACTGCCCAGGGGTTTGTGCTGATTGTCAGCGTTTGAGTACTAAATGTGGCCTTTGTCTTAGCAAGGACTCTTGCAAGAGATGCTTGGATTCTGGTCATCTGGCGAAGAATTGCGTTGTTGGGCTTTGGTATTTTTCTTGTCGTCAGTTGGGCCACCCAGCCCGTCTCTGCCCTGGGAGGAAGGGGAAGATTTGGCGGCCTAAAACAGCCTATTATGTTCCAAAAAAGAGGGTGCAGAAAATTTGGGTAGTTAAGCAAATTAAGGAAGCTCCTTTACTGCCTCAAACAAACAGAGAAGATTCTGCCCCCTCCCTCGCCGCTTCATCTCCTGCTCCGCCTCTTCCCCAAGCTACAGTGCCTTCGCTGCCGGAGTCAATGGCGAACTTCCCTGTGAATCCTTCGGCCTTCATCCCGGACGGCAAGATGATCGATCCAGGTTCGACAGATAGGAAAGTCCGCTCACACCTCGCCGTCAACCCTGCGCCTCCTCTACAGCACGACAATGTGGTAATTGCTGAGCCCAGTCGCTTTGTTCCAATACAACTTAGACAGCAGATGAGAGAGGAGATTAGAGCATGGCTGCCTAAGCAGGGTTTGAATGTCCGAGATTATGATGATCATCCCTTTGGTGTGGGGTTTTTTCGCCTGGTTGATACTCTCTCAGCTGACACTGCTATTGGCCTTACCTTTCAATTTGATGATGATACTGAGATCACCTTTACTAGACATGATGCTGCTAGAAACAGGCGCCTTGCATCCTTCGGTAGAGAAACATGGATTCTATTTTTAGGGTTTCCATTGGATTATCAGACATCCTTTTATGTCAACAGAGCTTGTGAGGATTTTGGTCTTTTGTCTGTGTGGCACCATCCTAGGTCAAATATGAAGTATGTGCTGGCCAAAGTTTGGCTTGTTAATCCGAAATTTGTACCAAGAAGCCTGGTTATGTCTCAATTGGGTGGAGCTAGGAACAACTGGTCCATACCAGTTTTTATGCTGAGTTGTGCAGACTAGAATGCACATGTTTATGATGTGCCTCCACCTCCTGAGGACCCCGAACCATAAGATGGCAACCCACATCCTCTTTATGGTCAAGAGATTTCTGCTGAGCAGATTTATCAGCATCAGGTAGCACAGTGTTTGAATTTGAATGCTGCTCCCCAGGCCCATCATGGAGCTCCTCACCAGCATGCTCACCAGGTTCAACAACAAGCTCCCCCTCAGCAAGAGCAACTTCAGCAAGACCAGCAGATTGATTTGAATATCCCCAAATGGCATTAGACCTGGATCCTACAAGCCTGCCTCTGGTGAATTTTAAAGCAATGTTAGCTGACCAGGGAGTGACTTTTCAGGCTGGCTTGCCTCCTCCTGCCTCAAATTTATCTGATAGTCCTATGCAGGCCTGGACAGATTCAATCTCAAGTCCTGACACTGCTTCTTCAGAGGTTGATGATGCGAACTTGGTTGTTTTTACTGCCATTAGCTCTTCTGACATTTTAGTTCAAGGTAATGAACTGGCTATCTTGGAAAATAATGCAAGCAGAATGTTTCCTCGGGTCTATTCGACTAGTCAAGTAGAGAGCAAGCACTTTGTCCAAGCTTTGGCCCTAAATCTACAGCCCTTCTCCAATAAGGCCTTGGCCCAAGTCTCTCTATCAGAATCTTTGTTCTCCAAGGCCCAGTTCCCAAGCCCATATGTTTTCAACATTCCCTATGCACATGCATTTTCTTTTTTTATTTGTGGTCAGGGGGAAGAGAGCTAGTTTGTGCTTTGATTTTGGTATTCTGCAGCCAGCTAGGAAGATGGCAAAGATAGTTGATTTATCGGAAGATGCTTCTGAATCTGTTGTGGAAGGCTCTGATGATGTTCTGTGCCCTGAGGTGGAATGCACTGCAGATATGTCGGAGAACTGTCCTAGGAACTGGGTGTGTCTCACAAGGATCGAGTAAGGGGCTGAACACGGAATCAAACAACCCTCAACGTGCCTCGGCGACGATGCTCGTCGAGCTCGCTGCGGGACAACACTGCAGAGATGAACGCACGGTATTACCCAGGTTCAGGGCCCTCTAGGAGAGGTAAAACCCCTACGTCCTGCTTTTAGTGTATTGCACTGCTTGGAGAGGTTACAGTATAGAGGGAGCTTGGCGAGCTCCAGGTGGCTAACAATGGCTACTGCTAGTCTCGCAGAACTCAAATCTAGGGTTTGGTCTAAACTCCAAGATTGTGAACCACTAAGAGTCGAACCCTTTGCCCGAACGTGCTCCCCCTCCTTTTATAGGTGTCTTGGACCTCTTCCCCCAAATATCTTGGCGGGAAGGGCTACCACATGGCGACGAAGGAGGAGGACAGGTGCACGATAAAGGTTGAGTCCATGGACGTGGTCCATGGTAGGGAGCGGTGTCACCAAAGCTGGAAAAGCCACCGTCCAACCAGGACGGTGGGCTGGCGCCGCTGTCGGGGATATGAACCCCGGATATCCCAAAGAAGCCTATTCCTTCAGTTCTTCGCAGGCCGGCTGAACAAGTGCCGGCTGCGCAGTGCCGCCTGGAACCCGCCGAATGAAGCAAGCCGCCTGCGTCTACCCGGATGCGGAAGCCCGACTGAGCTGAAGCCGGACGCACCAACCGACAGCTCCGTACGAGTGGGCCAGGTCCGTATAACCGCTCTGGGTGAACAGTACCCCTTGTCGGGCATCTCCTATACTGAATCATGACAACAAGCTCCAGCCGGCCGAGAAAGTAGTGATGTCATAGGGGCAAATCTGTAACTTCCCTGTAACCCAAAACCCTAGCCCGCTGCCTATATAAAGCGGGCTAGAACCTCCTGCGCGAGGCAGGCAAGCAAGAGAGAGAAGAGTCCAACAGGGATACGTAGTATCATCTTCAACCTCCAGCCGGCTAGGATCTCCAGCCGGCTGCCACCCGAAACAGCTCAAGGAGCGCCATTGTAGTCCGATTCTGTGATCAAACAATAAGAACAAGAAGAGCAGGACGTAGGGGTGTTACCTCCACAAGGAGGGCCCTGAACCTGGGTAACTAGCGTGTGCTTTGCGTGCTTGTTTCCCAATCCCGCGCGAGCATCCATCGTCGCCTGCCCCACAATCTTTTCCATCTCTGATGGATATGCCGTGCAACCCACCACGACATTTGGCGCCCACCGTGGGGCTCGCGACGAGCGGAGTCACGTTCTGCGCGGGATCCCGGACCGTAGATGATCGGCGGATCGTCTCCGGCCTCGTGCTCTCCATCGGCTCCATCGGCTGCGTCCTCGACAACACCAAGAGCTTCGCCGATGTGGGCTTCACCAGCGGAGGCACGGTCGTCACCCTTGGCGACTTCCACGTCTACGTCGCCGTCGCCGCCAAGGAGTACCCGGAGGTGGTCTACTCGAGCTTGGCTCCTTCGGTCTTCGACGCCAGCACCTGCAACGACGACTCCGCCTTCGGCTACCTCAACTCCGGCGACGCCGACTGCGACGATGATAAGCTCAACGTCTATGCCGAGGTGCACATGGTCGAGCACGCGGCGGCGGGAGGCGACGTCGCCGCTACTGTTCATGAAGCTGGCGAACCTTCTCGTTTCCAGCGCAACCTGGAGGCCGACTTCGAGCTGCTAAGCACTCCCATCGCGCCGGGTGCAGATCCAGCCAAGGCGGCGGCTGTACTCGAGAGGATGCGTCAACAGATATACGACAAGGCTCTTCACCTCGCATCAACGCAGCGACGACTCAACGCCACGATGCGCGAGTACAACACCGTCCACGGCTTCGAGCCGGCAAGAGGCAACACGGAGAAGCTGAATGAAGTCTGACGCAAAGGAGGGGACCTCGGCGGTGTCCTGAACCGTGCCGGCCAGCCGAACGAGCATTCGGACATCGTCCTGCCCGAGTACAGCAACCCGGTGCAAAACATGAAGGCTGCGGAGGCGGCCGCAGCAGAACTACCCCATCTCCAAGGCGAGGAGCTACGCCAACAAGCACGCCGGGTCCAGGAGCTCATCGCCGCGGCTAACCGGCAGCAGCGCGAAACCGAGGCAACGGCGAGTCGAGAACATCATGAGCTGCCTCCAGGCTACGACCCAGCCGGCAAGTCCAAGCAAGGCACTGAGGCGTCATCCACAAGCCGCAGAAGGGCGAAGGACAAGCAACCACGAGCTCATCATGAGGGGAGCGCAAGCTCGCATCCTCGTGATCACAGCCGCGATCCGGCTGGACGGCGCGAAGACGGTAACCGGAACGGGCCGCAAACCGGCCGCAGTGTTAAGGAGCGAGTCGGACACAAGGTCACCATCGAGGAGCGCCTGGGACCGCTGGGGCCCGAAACAAGCCATGACGCTCGCATCCGCATCGACGCGCTCAAGGCGTCAAGCATCATCGAGGAGGAAGATATCGCCGCACATCGCTGCTTCGGACCTCGCATCCGGACCGAGCAATTCCCGCGGGGATTCACCCTCCTAAGGGATACACCCAAGTACAACGGCACCGCTAAGCCGGAAGACTGGGTCGCCGATTACGTCACGGCAGTCAACATCGCAGGCGGCAACAAGCGGGTGGCCGTACGCTACGTGCCACTCATGCTCCAGGGGTCGGCTCGGACTTGGCTGAACAGCCTGCCGGCTGAAAGCGTCAACAGCTGGCTAGACTTTGAGGAGGTGTTCAACCGCAATTTCACCGACACCTACTTGCGCCCCGGCAACGCACAGCTGCTCGCGATGTGCAAGCAGAAGGACGGCGAGTCGGACCGAGCCTACCTCACCCGGTGGACTAGCTTACGCAACTCCTGTGAAGGAATTCTCGAGCTTCAAGCCGTCCAGTACTTCATTCAAGGCTGCCGAGAACAGACGCTGCTCAAGCACAGGCTCCTAAGGAAGAGCCCGAAGACCATGGCGGAGCTCATGGCAATCGCCGACGAATACGCCACCGCCGATGCGGGCATGACCAACCCGATCCGACTCGACGAAGCCTGAAGAATCATCACGACGGAGCCGGCTGCACGCCGCAGCCGGGCGGAGAACCAGGAAGGGGGTAATCGACCCGGCGTGACTCCGACGCAGCCGGCAAGCGCAAGTCCATGGACGACCGCGTCGAGTCCAAGGTCGTCGCCACCACCGAGGGAAGGCCGGCAGGAGGCTTCGACAACCGCCGCATGAGGACAAGCAGCGACATGCGCCGGACAAGGGCGAGGAAAAGCTACGAGTTCCTACTCGATCAACCGTGCCGGAACCATGGCGACCGGCCGGCGAACCACACCGTTCGGCAATGCACCCTTGGCCACCCAAGGCCACCACCGTACGAGCGACGGAATCCGCCTCCACCTCTAGATGAAGCCGGACAAGACGATCGATGATGTGACAACAGACGGCGTGAAGACAGGAATCGCAATGATCGCCAACGCGAAGAATAGAGGAGAGAGTGCCTTCCATCTCCACCCCCAAGGGGTCCAGACGGCTATCAGAATCCGGATGCCACCTACGTCGTGTTCGTCAGCGAGCGCGACGACAAGCGAAGCCGGCATGAGCGATTCAAGGAGGTGAACGCGGTGGTTCCACCCGTCCCCCAGTACCTCAACTGGTCACAAGAACCAATCACGTGGGACCGCCGCGACCACCCGGAGCTGATGCCCAACCCAGGCGGCTATGCCCTGGTCCTGGAGCCCATGATCATCTCCACCAAGCGCGCCTGTACCTTCTCACGCGTCCTCATCCACGGGGGCAGCAGCATCAACATCCTCTACCGCGACACGCTGGAGAAGCTAGGAATCTCCGAGTCCAGCTTGACGACGAGTCGGACGGTCTTCCACGGCATCATGCCGGGGCGAGCCGGCTCATCCATGGGCCTCATCTGGCTGGACGTCCTATTCGGCACCAAGAGCAATCATCGCCGCGAGACCGTCTCCTTCGAGGTGGTCGACCACTCCAGCGCCTACCACGCCATCCTCGGGCGGCCGGCGCTCGCCAAGTTCATGGCGGTGCCACACTACGCCTACCTCAAGATGAAGTTACCAGGCCCACGCGGGATCATCACCATCGCCGGAGACTACAAGCGCTCCATCGCCTATGCCTCCGACAGCGCGAAGGTGGCTGAGACCATGGTCTGCAATGAGGAGATGAAGCAATTCAAGCGCAAGGCCACCGAGGAGAAGCTGGAGATCCCAGAGTCGGCCAAGCCGGCTGGCGAGTCGAACTTCCAGGCGGCGCGAGACACAAAGAAGATCTACTTCGACGACAACGACAAGTCCAAGTTCATCACCGTGGGGGCGAGTCTGGACCCCAAATAGGAAAGCGCGCTCGTCAAGTTCCTCCGTGGGAACCGGGACATCTTCGCGTGGTCCCCCAAGGACATGCCGAGTGTACCGAGGGAACTCGCCGAGCACTCTCTACACGTCCGTCCAGACGCCAAGCCAGTGAAGCAATCCCTGCGTCGCTTCGCAGAAGGAAGAAGACAGTTGATAGGAGAAGAGATAGCGCGGCTACTTGCAGCCGGATTCATCAAGGAAGTACAACACACGGAGTGGCTAGCCAATCCGGTGATGGTGGAAAAGAAGAACAAGCGGTGGCGGATGTGTGTCGACTACACCCACCTCAACAAGGCCTGCCCCAAGGACCCCTTTGCGCTGCCGCGCATCGACCAAGTGATCGACTCCACGGCCGGCTGTGACCTCCTCTCCCTCCTCGACGCCTACTGCGGCTATCACCAAATTCCGCTGAACCCGGACGACCAGCTCAAGACCGCCTTCATCACCCCCTACGGCCCATACTGCTACACCACCATGCCATTCGGCTTGAAGAACGCGGGAGCAACATACCAGCGCACACCTACGTCGACGACGTCGTCATCAAGACCAAGGAGAAGCACACCCTCCTCGCCAACCTCAAAGAAACCTTCGACAACCTGCGCCGCTTCCAGATGAAGCTCAACCTGCAGAAATGTGTGTTCGGCGTTCCAGCCGGACAGCTACTCGGCTACCTCGTGTCGGCGTGAGGAATCGAGGCCAACCCAGAGAAAATCGCCGCCATCGACAACATGCGACAACCAAGAAGCGTCAAAGACATCCAAAAGTTCACCGGTTGCTTGGCATCCCTCAGCCGCTTCATCAGCCGGCTCGGCGAGAAGGCTCTCCCGCTCTACCATTTGCTGAAGAAGACTGACAAGTTCGTCTTGAGCGATGCGGCAGACGCCGCCTTCAGGGAGCTCAAGCGTGCTATGGCCACCGCCCCGGTCTTAGCACCTCCGACTCCAAAGGAACCCATGTTCATGTACATCGCCGCCTCCAACCGAGTCGTCAGCGTCGTCCTGGTGGTTGAACGAGATGAAGCCGGCAAGCAGCGGCCGGTTCAGCGGCCAGTCTATTACCTCAGCGAGGTGCTCTCGCAGTCAAAGCAAAATTACCCACACTACCAGAAGCTCGTATATGGCGTGTACATGGCAACGAAGAAGCTGAAGCACTACTTTCAAGAGCATCCGATCAAAGTGATAAGCGACGCGCCGCTTGCCGAGATCATAGGCAACAAGGACGCAACCGGCAGAGTCGCGAAATGGGCGATCAACCTGACAGCGCACGGAGTCGAATACGACAAGAGAACAGCGATCAAGTCACAGGAGCTGGCTGACTTTCTAGCCGACTGGACGGAGACGGAGCATGAGCCGCCGCCACCCGACTCCGGCGAACATTGGCTCATGCACTTCGACGGTTCCAAAAGATACTGGGGACTCGGCGCCGGAGTCGTCCTCACCTCACCCAAGGGGGGCCGACTCGAATATGTGCTACAAATCCACTTCACGGCGTCCAACAATGTAGCCGAATATGAAGCTCTCGCGCACGGCCTCAAGCTCGCCAAGGCCATGAACATCAAGCGGATCCTCTGCTACGGCGACTCCGACTTGGTGGTCCAGCAGACCACTGGTCATTGGGACGCCAAGGACCCCAACATGGCCGCTTACCGCTTCTTCGTCCAACAGCTCGCGGGATGCTTCGACGGATGCGAATTCCACCACATCCATCGCTCCAACAACGAGGCGACTGACACTTTGGCGAACATCGGTTCTCTTCGCAAGGAAATCCCACTCGGCGTCGCCCTCGAGAAGCTGTACAAGCCATCCATCACGCCGTGTCCCGGCTCTGACTCCATCCGGATGCCGCCAGGCGCGGAGTCGGCTGGGCCGGCTCCAGGCGACCCGGAAACCATCGAGGTCCTCGTCATCGAAGAGGCTCCGCCATGGACCCAACCCTTCCTCGCCTACCTCGCCAACGACGAGCTCCCGGCGGACGAGCTCATCGCCAGGCAAATCAAATGCCGAGCAAGTGCCTACACCATCATCAACAACGAGCTGTACAAACGTAGTGTCTCTGGAGTATTCCAGCGCTGTGTGAACCAAGAAGAAGGAATCAAGATCCTCAAAGAAATCCATCAAGGCGAATGTGGTCATCACGCATCCTCCAGGGCAATTGTGGCTAAGGCATTCAGGCACGGGTTCTACTGGCCGACTGTGTTGGCGGACGCGAACCAGCTGGTCCGGCTCTGCAACGGATGCCAACGATTTGCAAAGCAGAAGCACACGCCGGCGTCAGCACTCAAGACAATACCTATCACCTGGCCGTTTGCCGTCTGGGGACTTGACATGGTCGGCCCGTTGAGAAGATCCAGTGGAGGCATGACACACCTGCTAGTAGCGGTCGACAAGTTCACGAAGTGGATTGAAGCCAAGCCGATCAAGAAACTAGATGGACCAACACCAGTCAAGTTCTTCAAAAGCATCATCTACCGCTTCGGCTACCCCAACAGCATCATCACGGATAACGGGTCGAACTTCGTCAAGGGAGAATTCGCCAAGTTCTGCGGCAGAACCGGCATCCTGCTCGACGTGGCCTCCGTCGCACACCCGCAGTCAAACGGGCAAGTCGAGAGAGCAAACGGCCTCATCCTATCCGGCATCAAGCCTCGGTTGCTCGAGCCACTCGAACGAGCAGCCGGCGCGTCGGAGGAAGAGCTACCCTCTGTCCTCTGGAGCCTAAGGACAACCCCGAATCGCTCAACCGGCTTCACCCCCTTCTTCCTCGTCCACGGAGCTGAAGCCGTCATGCCAACCGACATCGAGCATGATGCGCCCCGAGTCGTGCTATACACAGAAGCAGAATCTAAGCAAGCCTATGAAGACGGGATGGATCTGCTCGAGGAAGCGCGCCAGCTTGCCCAGTCAAGGTCGGCGATGTATCAGCAAAAACTACGCAACTACCACAGCCGGCAGGTCAGGCGTGTCCGCTTTCGTGAAGGCGACCTCGTGCTACGACTGATCCAAGACACAAAGAACATGCACAAGCTTTCATCACCCTGGGAAGGACCATTCATCATAAGCAAAGTGCTCATCAACGACGCATACTACTTGATCGACGCCCGCGAGCACAAGAAGGACACGATGGACAAGGAAGGCGATGAGATGGAAAGGCCATGGAACGCATCACTCTTGCGTCGATTCTACACCTGAGAAAGAACCATGTATGTATCACCTATGCTATTAATAAAGAAATGAGAACGATGAGCACATGAGGAGTTTTTCGCAACCTTTTTCTGCATTTCCTTTCTGGTTCTTCCGGCAGCCGGCAAGCTTGCCTTTAGCGGCTGTGTAGTGTGACTAACCCCTAAACGGCTAACTCTTCGAATCCGGTTAAATCCGGCAAGAGAATAAGCTGGAGGGGCCAACAACGTGAAAAATGCACAAAGGGAAGCATTGCCGGCTGGAATAATGCTCTTCTATAAACTCGGCCAAGCCGGCAGTCGGCAACCGTTTCTCCTATTACGGACGATTAACTACACAACGCTAAACGGCTAACTCTTCGGATCCGGTTAAGGCCGGCAAGAGAATAAGCTGGAGGCCGACTGTATGCAAAAGACGTAAGAAACGGAAATCGTTGCCGGCTGAGAAAACTCTGGCCCAACAAACCGGATCCTAACGTTATAGTAGTGTGCATGATCCCGCTGGACGGTGAAGTGCACACGAACGACGGCGGGAAAGGCTACAGGCGAGTGCGAAATTAAATTAAGCAGAGTAAAAATGTTCCCCATGATTAAAAGAACAGGCTAACCACTTCGTCGTTTCATTTCACGCACGAAAACGCCGCCAACCGGCTTCGAGAGCCCAAGCCAGACACAAGCACGACGAGCAGGAAATTAAAACTGCGTGCAAGTAAACAAGTACAGGAACAAAGGCAAGTAACATTAAACAACAAGAGCAAGGCCTTACGGACGGAAGTTGAACAACAAAACAAAAGAGGGAAGTCCACAGGCGGACTTTCCCCGCGCAACTACAAGGCCAAGCCGACAAAGAGCTCCCTAGGCGGCACCCGTTGGCTTCCCGGCTCCACCTTTCTTGTTGCCAACCCAGGGCTTGAGACAGAGGGTGCCGTCAAACACCTTCACGTAGAAGATGCCTCTGTCACGCCGAAGACGGAAGCAGAGGATGAAGCCGGCTTCGAGCTCGTAGAAGTCGGCAAACTCGTCCCATCCCCTGACGAACTCCACCTTGTTGACAACATCATTACCCTCCACCTGGGAGGTGAATCGCACAGTTGCATTCCAGGGGCCCTGGGTAGCACCCTCACGGAAGAGCTTGAACATGAAGTGGCCAACGCCCGGCATCGTGTCGGCGAAGGCATCAGGAAGCCTCTGCACCGGCGCAATAACCGGCGGGTGCAGGATCATGAGGAACTCTTCGATGGGGAACACATCCCATCCCAGGCGCCAGGGATTCTCGAAGGAATCAGAAGAGGCGGAAGACAACTCCGTGCTGCCTTCCTCGCTGTCAGCGGCAGCAGGAGCATACTTAGGAACCGGGTCAAAACCAGGAGGTGGAAGAATAGGAGTGGCCTCCTTCTCGCTTGACGAGTCATGAAGAACAAGGAGATTTTTTCCGCGGCCAACGCCACCGCCAACGCCGCCACCGCCAACGCCGCCACCGGCGGCACCCGCCTTCTTCGAGCCAGTGCGGCCGTCGCCCTTGCTGCGGCCAGCGCTGCTACCGGCAGCAGCGGCGGCGATCGTCGTTCCTCGTCCTCATCCACCTTTCTTAGGAGGACGGCCGCGAGGACGCTTCACCGGAGGTACAGCGGCGGTCTCCTTGGGAGCAACGTCCATAGGCTCGGACTTCACCATGGCGGAGCTGCGAGGGAACAAGAGGAAGAAGGCGAAGGGGGAGCAAGGAAGCGCAAGTGAGGAAGAAGAAAGAAAACGGCCAAGCTTTATAGCAGAAGCAGGAGACAACGTGGGAGACCCAACCGTCACCCACGATCCCACGGTCTACACGTGGCAACGAAACTCAGATGATGGAACGTTTCAGTAACTGTAGCCGGGTCCACGCACAGAAGCCAAGGAGTCAAGCCCAAGTCGGCATAACCTATACCCGGGGGCTGCCAAGCCGTCAGCCGGCATAAAATACCCGGGGGCTGCGCAGCCGGCAAGCCGGTTCCGCAGACCCGGACGCATATCTATATCAACCCATGTCACGGACTCGGGGGCTGCCACGCCATCAGCCGGCATAAAATACCTGGGGGCTGCGCAGCCGGCAAGCCGGTTCCGCAGACCCGGACGCATATCTATATCACCCAAAGTCACGGACTCGGGGGCTGCCACGCCGTCAGCCGGCATAAAATACCCGGGGGCTGCGCAGCCGGCAAGCCGGTTCCGCAGACCCGGACGCATATCTATATCACCCCAAGTCATGGACTCGGGGGCTGCCACGCCGTCAGCCGGCATAAAATACCCGGGGGCTGCGCAGCCGGCAAGCCGGTTCCGCAGACCCGGACGCATATCTATATCACCCCAAGTCATGGACTCGGGGGCTGCCAAGCCGTCAGCCGGCATAAAATTCCCGAGGGCTGCACAGCTGGCAAGCCGGTTCCGCAGACCCGGACGTATATCTATATCACCCCAAGTCACGGACTCGGGGGCTGCCACGCCGTCAGCCGGCATAAAATACCCTGGGGCTGTGCAGCCGGCAAGCCGGTTCCGCAGACCCGGACGCATATCTATATCACCCCAAGTCATGGACTCGGGGGCTGCCAAGCCGTCAGCCGGCATAAAATTCCCGAGGGCTGCACAGCCGGCAAGCCAGTTCCGCAGACCTGGACGTATATCTATATCACCCCAAGTCACGGACTCGGGGGCTGCCACGCCGTCAGCCGGCATAAAATACCCGGGGGCTTCGCAGCCGGCAAGCCGGTTCCGCAGACCCGGACGTATATCTATATCACCCCAAGTCACGGACTCGGGGGCTGCCAAGCCGTCAGCCGGCATAAAATTCCCGGGGGCTGCGCAGCCGGCAAGCCGGTTCCGCAGACCCGGACGCATATCTATATCACCCCAAGTCACGGACTCGGGGGTTGCCACACCGTTAGCCGGCATAACCTATACCCGGGGGCTGCGCAGCCGGCAGGCCGGCTCCGCAGGCCCGGACGCAAAACTACATCACCTCGACTCGGGGGCCGCATGACATAACGACGATGGAAGAAAAACGCAAGACAAATAAAGAACGTGAAATTTCGACCCGGATCGATGCTCAAACCGGCCCAAAATTCGGGGGCTAGGCATGGTGACTATCATCACCAAAACAAGCACAATGGCCCAACAATCACAAGAACAATAACACCTGAAGACAGCAAGCAGTATGACGAAAGACAATCATCAGTACAGAATACAGCAAGTTCAACAATTACACCCGGCATTCCGGGGGAGCAAACAAGTCAGATGGTAACGGCGTCAGTGGCAGCAGCAGCGTCACCGGCTCCAGTGTCTTTAGCCGGCCGTGGCGCCGAAGACGGCTCAGCAGGCACCAACTTCGTCAAGTCCACCGCTTCGGCGATCCGCCCTGAGGCCATGACGATCTCCGGACGCAGGCTCGCGAAGGTCGTTCCCATGCGAAATCCATCCAACAGCCTGCTCATCTGCACGCCAGGATACCATGACTTCACCACGGCCAGTGCCATGTCGGTGCCTCCGCGCGCCGCCATCTCCACCTGCTCGTTGATGCCAACTGGCGCCCCTTCAAGCCGGGCGGACAAATCATGGAGGGCAGCTGGCAAGGGAGCATCCGGCCACAGGTTCTTGAGCACGCCGTCGGCCGCCTCTTTCAACCGTTTGAACTCCTGGCCGAATCGGAGAAGACGGGAGGCGGCAGTCGGGACAGACCCAGCAGCAGCACCAGAGGACTCCGGTCGGGAATGAGCCGAGGCAGCGTCTTTCTGGATTTGCGCGTCTACGTCGGGATAAAGGCCTGCATTCCAAACCGGTGAGGCCGAGTAGAAGACCCCGAACAAGAAGCCAAGGAAGAGGAGACCTCACTTACCGAGGATCAGTTCGTTCACGCGCTCAACCTCCTTGACCAGGCCGCTCACCAGTTGCTCATGCTCGAGCTCACGAGCCTTGGCCGCTTGGACGATCTGGTCATTGGCCTCGACGGAATCCTTCAGCAGAATCCTCAGCTCGACCGCATTCTCGCAGAGTGACTCAATCTCGCCCTGTCTCCGCCGCTCAGCTTCCCGCAGTTTCGCCGCTTCCTCGCCCAGCCGGACGATTTCGAGGCGGCGCTCCTCCGACGTCTTTTCCGCCGCTTGGAGATCGGCCTTGGCCAAGGCCAAGGCGGCCTCCTTCTCCTTCAGTTGCCTCTCCAAGCCAGCGCGGGAGGTGGTGTCACCTGAGGAGGTCGGATCATCATCAAACCAAGACAAGCAAGAAGGAAAACTGAATGACAAGACAGAGGATGCGAGCAAGAAAGAAAACCGAACCTTTGGCCGCCTCAAGCTCTCGCCTGAGCAAATTCGCTTCCTTGGCCGCCTCGGCGAAGCCATACTCTATGGAGGATCAAAGCAACGTTATGTTGGCCAGGTTCTCCTTAGCCTTCTCCTCCACCAGCGTGGCGAGGGGGAACTTCCAAGATGCGTCGGGCAGAGCCGGCACCGGCCCGGAATACGGAGGAGAAGACACTAAGATGGATTGGTGGGGACCAGGGAGCAAAACCGTCAACCCCGCTATGGCCTTGTCTTTGGCCGTTTCGGCCACTGACGAGGAAGGAGTGGGGAAGGCAAGGTATCCAGCCCCGGCGCCGGGCCGGAGAACTATCTGGAAGGCATCCGCCGACACCTCAGCACCGCCTCCTGGAACCGGAGGGTTGGAGTCGACCGCAGGGGGAGCGGCATCTGCCGACACCCGGCCGACCGGTTCCACATCCGCCGTCGCCGTTACCGCCTCTGGAGGCGGACCAGCCGTTTGCGCCACAGGAGCCTCGGGAGCAGGTCTCGTGGCCGGCTCTACCATCGCGACGGGCGCCATCTCCACTATTGGAAGCGGCGCTCTGTGAAAGGAGGAAAGCGTCACCACCAAGAAGTACAAGCCGCGTGATTTCTACCACAAGACAAGGACTTACCCGTCGCATGAGCCCAGTTCCCTGGGTTTCTTCCTCTTCATGCGCTTTGGCGGGGGGGCCGGCGCGTCGTCGGACAGTCGCTTCACGCCTCCGGAGGGCGCCTCCCTGCCCTCCACTGTAACGGCGGGATCGTCAACCGGCCGCTCCGCGCGGGCCGGTACTACTTCAACCTCTGCACCAGCCTCCGCGGGTTTGCCGGCGTCCGTGCCCGCTCCCGCCTTCTCCTCAGCCGCCTTGGCAGCGGCCAGCTGCCTCGCGGCCGCCTCGGTGTCCAACTCCGCCCGGATCAAATCCGCCTATGCCAGCTCTGCATAAATAGCTTTTTCCATGTCTTCAATGCCCAAGTCGTAACCACAATCAACAGCAAGAGTAGGATTAACCACCTGGACGCTAGTCCCACCAGGGGCAGGTTCCGCCCTCTCCCCGTCTTCCGCCTTCGCCTTCCCCCCGTCCTCCTACGAGGTCATCAACTGCTCCACAGTCGGACCGGCGTCAGACGCTCCCAAGGCCAAATCCGCATGTGTCATCTGAGCATAAAACTCCTTCTCCAAATCACCCGGATTCAAATCATAAATGAAATCACCACCGGAAGCACGACCAATCACCTCGTTATTGGCCCCATCAGCTGGGACATCCGCCTTCTCCGCCAGCCTGGCGTCGACTTCGGCCCTGACATCGGCCACAATCGCGTCCGCCTGGGCCTCCGCCGAAGGTTTCCCGGCGGGCATCAAGCCGGCCGTTGTAGGCCAGGATGATGAAGAAGCCAACTTCTTGGCGGGCAGCACGACCCGCCTCTCGAACGCGCCCTTCCGCTTGTGCGGCGCGGTGTTCGCATCGACATCGGCGGCCGACTTCGACCGCCTCTCCTTCAGGACCCGCCGGGGGAGAATGGCTTTCTTCTTCCACGCCGCCGCCTCCAGCTCCTTGGTCCTGCGGGAGGATGGCACCGGCTTGGAGGCTGGCACGGAAGAGGAACCTTTTGAGTCCAGCTCAGAACCGCTGGAAAGATCTACTACCACGCGCACGACATCGTCAGTTTGCCCGGCGACGTCGGGCTCAGGAGACTTACCGCGAGGCGGCGAGACTGGAGGCGGGACGTCGTGCTCGAGGTCCTCGTCCCGGTCGGCCGCCGAATCGGGGTCGGGACCGGCAGAGGGGACAGGGCTCGTTGCGGTGTGGGCGGCATCGTCATCGCCACCGCCATTTTCCCCAACATCGGCGCCCCCACCGGACGATTCGGTGGTGTCGCCGTGCCTATCCGGGGCGACACGGGCGCCGCTGCCCGATTCGTCCTCAGCGGTGGCATCAGTCTCCCCTCCCGCCTGCTCGTCGGTGGAATCCTCCTCCAGCAAGGCCGTCAGCGCCTTGGTGAAGGGGCCACTGACATCGGGCTCGAAGACGACTTCAAAATCCTCGACCCTCTGGAGCTCGCAAAGCTGCACCACAGGCCGACTGGGTCAAGCGGCAGTCGAACGAAGGAATTGAAAACGGATTAGGAAGCAATGGCTAACCTCAGGAGCAGGTGCTGAGCGGGTGAATGGATCGAACCCGAAATCCCAGTCCTCCTCGATCCTGTCGGTGATGAGGCGGGAGGCCCACTTGCGGAGGCTCTTCGGCTTCAGCAACTCCAAGCAGACCCGGCTGGGATCCCGGATGCCGGAGTAGAAGCACATCTTGTGCGGACGTGCCTGCAGCGGGTATATCTGCCTTGACAGCCACGCCAGGGTCAGGTCCCTGGACGTTAGGCCGGCCGCCACCAACACCTTCAGCCGGCTGAACAAGACACCCTCAAGAGCCCCATCCACAGGCGGCTTCCGAATCCAGGACTTGGACGCCGGCAGCGAGTTAGAGAAGGCCGGAAGGCCGATCCGGTCGGCGTCAGTAAGATTCCGGATGTAGAAGTAGGTGCTCTGCCACTTCTTGATGGAATCAGGCAGGTTAATCTTGGGCAGCGGCGTATTCTTCATGCTGATGGAGACGCTGCCGCAGTCGCGCTGCTGCCCGGCAGTCGTTTGAGCCCGCGGGAAGAAGAACATGCCGAATATCTCCATACTGGGCCAGATGCCCAAATACGCTTCGCACAACGTGACAAAGCAGGACAACTGGGTGAGGCAATTTGCCCCCAAATGATGGGGCTGCAGCCCGTAGAAGCGCAGAAATTCCGCGAAGAAGGAGCTCACCGGTAGCCCCAATCCCCGATCCAAATGCGCGGAGAACACGACGACCTCGCCCTTCTTTGGCGCCGAAGAAACTTCTCCTTCAGGGGGAGCGCGGGCTCCCACATCGCCCGTCATCCCCAAGAACTTGTTCCGACGGAGCTCCCAGAGGAATGCGTCGTCCACGGTGGAGCCCATCCACGCGCCCGAGCTCGCCATGGAAGATCGGTTCCCCGTGGTGAGAGAGGCAAGTGCAAGGACGGCGCGAGCAAGAGAGAAGATGGGCAAAAACTGGGGAGCGCAAGAATCGACGAGCAAGTCGAAGCGAGAATGGGGAATGGTAACCCCGGCCGTTCCCCCTCTTTCCACTTTAAAGGCGAGGCAAGCGGAACCGTTCCGCCCGACGCGCCGCGTGGCGGGCAAACGTGCCGCACTTTCCGCAGATGATCCCACGACCAAGCAGTTGCCACAGAAAATCCAACCCGGCGAAGCCGAGGCAATGTGCGCCAGGTCTCAGGCAGAACACCAACGGCTCCCCAAGCGGCGAGTCGTGGCTAACGTAAGCCACGACGTGAGCCATCAAGCCGGCCACTCCGGGCCGCCAAGATCTACTGGACCCGCTTCACGCAGCCGAACAAATCGACAATGACTTCGACAATAGACGGCCAAGATCAGGAGTGCCCGAGGAGCTTACCCCACGGGCAAGCGTCAGCTCCACCCGGCTTCGGTTCCAGCCGGCACCGACTCCAACCTCTGCGTTTCGACCGCAATGATCAAGACAAAGGAGAAGATCGAGAAGTCTTCCCAGCGAGCTAGCAAGGCTCCACGATCTCGGGGGCTAGTGTCGGGGATATGAACCCCGGACATCCCAAAGAAGCCTATTCCTTCAGTTCTTCGCAGGCCGGCTGAACAAGTGTCGGCTGCGCAGGGCCGCCTGGAACCCGCCGAATGAAGCAAGCCGCCTGCGTCTACCCGGATGCGGAAGCCCGACTGAGCTGAAGCCGGACGCACCAACCGACAGCTCCGTACGAGTGGGCCAGGTCCGTATAACCGCTCTGGGTGAACAGTACCCCTTGTCGGGCATCTCCTGTACCGAATCATGACAACAAGCTCCAGCCGGCCGAGAAAGTAGTGATGTCATAGGGGCAAATCTGTAACTTCCCTGTAACCCAAAACCCTAGCCCGCTGCCTATATAAAGCGGGCTAGAACCTCCTGCGCGAGGCAAGCAAGAGAGAGAGAAGAGTCCAACAGGGATACGTAGTATCATCTTCAACCTCCAGCCGGCTAGGATCTCCAGCCGGCTACCACCCGAAACAGCTCAAGGAGCGCCATTGTAGCCCGATTCTGTGATCAAACAATAAGAACAAGAAGAGCAGGACGTAGGGGTGTTACCTCCACAAGGAGGGCCCTGAACCTGGGTAACTAGCGTGTGCTTTGCGTGCTTGTTGCCCAATCCCGCGCGAGCATCCATCGTCGCCTGCCCCACAATCTTTTCCATCTCTGATGGATATGCCGCGCAACCCACCACGACAGCCGCTGAGGTGGGATGTGTCCCACGGTGACGTCTCCCTTGGAGGGTAGCTGCAGACGGTCCCCTTATCACCAAAGTGACAATTCTTGGAGCTCATTTGCTTGGTGCAGGGTTGTTGACTGCTTTATACATAAGAACGACAACTATGGCGCTGCCGTCATCACGCGCTGGCGCGGTCGTCATCGTGCGCTGGCGCGCCCGTGACTCTGTGGAGGGTGCAGAGACCATGTGCGCCCTGCCGCGGAGGCAGAGCTGGCTTCGCGAGTAAGGAACCCCGTGAGGCAGGAGGCCTCGCCGAGCCTTTCGGCTTGGTCCTTAGCAGAATTTGCAGGTAGCATCCAAGATGCCCTCTCGAGGAGAGGTGGTCCCTCGCCGAGAGGAAAACCCTTGGCGAGGAGGAGAGGTCCCTCGCGAGGAAAAACCCTCGCGAGGCTCGCCAGGCTTGGAGAGCCTGGTCCTTAGCGAAATATTCTGAAGAATGCTGTGGGCCCTGGCAGGTCGGCCCGTGGTACCCTGGTTTCCACTGTGCCGATAGTAGCCCCCGGGCCCGCGACGGGCATGCCAAAGCCCACGGATGGAGGCGAAGCGTCGGGGCCCAACGATGCCTGCCTGGGCCGTGACACGTGGGGTGCAGTAGTTGCGCCCGAGGCCACGATCTCCTCGGCTTCAACGGGCGACCCGATGGGGCCCGCCACATCCTCGGTTTTTGGCCAAAGCCTGCGCGCGCAGACTGCGCCCATCACTTCTCCCATAACTCCGCTGCTCGTTTCCCCCAAACGTCTTCTTCTTCCCAGAGCACTCCACCTCCAAGGTCTCCTTCTCCTGCGACCATGGCGCCCAAGAAAGCAACCGCCGTGGAGAAGGGCAAGGCCACGATGCAGGCCGGCAAGTCCGCGGCGGCGTCGGGGAGCGCTGGACACGAGGGGGCGCTGCCGAAGTCCCGCATCCACTCAGCGACGATTGAAAAGGTGCGCCACCTGGCGGCCTCGAGCACCAACGAGCACGGCGCTACCGGCATGAAACCGGCCGGCAGCTGGCTTTCCGAGGGGTACTACCCCATCTTCCTTCAAACTCTCTACGCCGGTCTTGTTCCTCCTTTCTCCGACTTCCTCCTGGGGATTTTGGAGGTGTACCAGATCCAACTCCTCCATCTTCATCCCAACTCCATCCTCATTCTCTCCATCTTCGCCTACCTCTGCGAGGCCTACATTGGCATCCGTCCCTCGGTGGCGCTCTTCTGCAGCTTCTACTCCCTCCGGTCCACCGCGCTGAACGAGCGGATCGGATGCGTCTCCTTCCACATTGCCGAGGCCAGGAGCAGGAACTACATCCCCATCGCATGGTGCGGTGAGAACGCCATCACCAAGGTGACGAAGAAGGTGGAGGACTTCTGCCAGCGGTGGTTCTTCGTCGACACCAAGAGGCGCAACCCTCTCCTGGAGGTGCCCGTGGCGCCCCTAAGGAAGTGGGCGCGCTGGGCGAGTGCAGGCTTCGAGGGCCCGAAGCTTGACGCGGTGTACGAGTGCATACGGAGGCTTCGCGAGGCCGGACTCACCGGCCAGATGGTGACGAAGGACTTCACGAGGCGCCGAATCGCCCCCCTCCAGTGGCATTCAGAGCCGGTGTGGCAGTACACAGGCAGGGAGGACGGGATGTGTCTGTGCCCGGACAGCTTCACGCCGGAGGTGCTGTACCAGGTCATGGGGATCCTCTTCGCCACGACGGACATCCCATCCCCCACCTGCGACGAGGCCCGGACGCTCTTCAGCTTTGTTGAGGAGAGCGCGCACAAGCACCGCAGGCGCCTGCCTGTATTCGACGAATGGGGGATCGTGCCCGCAGGACACCGCGGGCCCCGCACCAACCCATGGGCGGCGGAGCCGGAGCATATGGACGAGTCGCCGGAGCCGGACGAGGTCGAAGACTCTGGCGAGGACGAGGCCTCGAGAGGTGCTGACCCTTCTGGCGAGGACGAGGTCTCGAGTGGCGCTAACCCCTCGCGAGGCTCCGCCGGCTCCCCAAGGAGCGCACCGCCTGAAGAGGGCCTCCAGGTGATCTCCTCCAGCGGCGACGAGGACGCCTTTCGCGTAGCTCCCTCCGACGCACCGCAGAGGAGGAGGAGGAGAGCGGCAGCAGGGGAGGACGCTGCGAGCCCCGCTCCAAGGCTGTCCACGACAGGAAAGCCGCAGCCGCGAGGGGTGCTCCTCGCAAGGAGGCAAGAGCGCCTCAAGAGGAGGCCAGAGCGAGCAGCCCCCAGCCGCGCAAGGCGAAGAAAAGGGTGTGGAGGATGGCCGACGAGTAAGCTTTGGTCCTTCTTCTTTCACTCAGCATTTTGCTTTCGAAAACCCTCTTGACGGATCCTCTGTTTGTCTTTCTTTTCAGGAACCCTGCGGCGCCGAAGAGGCGGCGGCTCCGCAAGCTTGGGGAGACCGTTGGCGCCACCGCGGCGACGCCTGCGGCTGGCGAGCCGCAGCAGGTGGCTACTCCTCCCGCAGGTGAGCGCCGCGCGGAGGAGGTGGTTGAAGAGGTGGCGCTGTCGCCAGCTCGGGCCGCCACTCCTCCCGCGGTTGAGCACCGCGCGGAGGAGGTGATTGAAGAGGTGGCGCCGTCGCCAGCTCGGGCCGCCACTCCTCCCGCGGTTGAGCACCGCGCGGAGGAGGTAATTGAAGAGGTGGCGCCGTCGCCAGCTCGGGCCGCCACTCCTCCCGTACAGCAGGAGGCGACGGGGGAGGAGGAGGAGGTTGAAGAGATCATTATGGAGCCGCCTCCGTAGGAGGCTCCCACAAGAGGAGTTGACGTGCCCGTGGCCGCGGCAGGCGCGGCCACCACGGAAGGGGCGGGAAGCGCCCCTGAGGAGCAGGAGGTGGAGGCGCCTCCGGAGCCCACGGACGCCGGAGCCGGGGGCGAGAGGACGCCCAGCCCCCAGAGGGCTCCTGACGCGGGCGGCGAAGGAGGCGCCCACACGAGCCCCCAGGCCGCACCAGAAGCGGCCGTGAGCCCTAGACAGGGTGCCTCGGGCGCCCCGCTAAGAATTGAGTACTCTGCACCCCGCAGTGGTGCGGGGACCTTGGCCCTACGGGAGCCGCGGTGCCAAGTGGTTCGCCGCAACGCCGTCCTCAGCCAGGCGCGGCGGACGCTCGACGAGCTGGAGGCGCAGTTCGCCGAAGAGGAACTCGCCAGGGCGGAGGAGAGGGCGAGACTCGACGAGGGCTGGGCCCTCCTCCACGAGAGCGTGGAGAGTTGCCGCCGGCAGGACGCGGCGGCCCTGGCGGCACGCCAAGAGGCCATGCGCTTCGCCGAAGAGACACGCGACAGCGTGAAGCGGGAGGCGGCGGAGACCATGGAGCAGCTGGACGCCGTGCGGGAGGCGCTCGAGGCGGAGACCGCCTCCAAGCAACAGGAGATTGCGGCCGCGGAGCAAAAGTTCATCGCGGACTCCAAAGTCGTGGAGGCCAGCTTGAAGGAGCTCCGCGAGAGGCTGGATGCCCGTGAGAAGCAGAAAGCGCAGCGTGAAGCGGAGCTGACGCAACGCGAGGGAGAGCTCTCCCCCCGCGAGGTGGAACTGCGTCGGCACGAGGAGCAGGTCCAGCAAATCGAGAAGGACCAGGCCATCCGCGAGGAGCAGCTGCGGGCCCGCGAGGGGCAGGTGGCCAAGGACGAGGCCACTTACGCAGATCGCCTCAAGGCGGCCAACGCCGACTTCACGGTGAAGCAAAAGAAGATCCAGGAAGAGGCCGACGACAGGGTTAAGCTCATCCGCCAAAATCTCTCCAACGACTATGATGAGAAGGCCAGGAAGCAGGAGGAGCGCTTCAAGGCGAAACGCGACGAGCTCCAAAACCGCATCAAGGAGCTCAAGAAGGAGGAGAAGCGGATGACCTCCCGCCTTCAGAGCGCCAGGGAGGCCCAGGCTCGCGCGGAAGGGAAAGCCGCCGCCCTGGAGAAGGACCTGAGCGAGCTCCACCAGCAGGTGGGGCCGGTCGTGAACCTCGTGGAGGAGGCACAAAGCAACGCGGAGATCGGCCGGACCATGTCGCGTCAGCGCCAGCTCATGCTCCAAGACCTGGTGCTCCGTGCATGCGCCGTTGGGGACCGCCTGGGGGCTGAGGTCCCCGCCTTCGCCGCGGGAGGGAGCGACGACGAGGCCGCGTACACGTTCTTCTTCGAGCGGTTCCTCGCAAAGCTTGAGGAGACCGCGAAGGACTTCAACGAGCGCGTCGTGGAGGAGAGCCGCGATCTCCTCGTCCTCGCCACCTGCCGCATCTTCGCCAACCTCGTGAGGCTTCAGCCCTCGCTTGACCTCGAGGCCGTGACGTCGCCGATCGACCTCAGCAGCCGCGTCGTGCTGAGCGACAGGACGCGGAAGGCCGCCGAGGAGTACGCCAAGTTGTTCGACCAAGTCGAGGTCGAGGAAGACGAAGACGACGGCGAAGATGATGCCCCGGAGGAGGAGGTGGATGCCGCCGCGGACGGCGCAGGCACCTCAAGAGGCCCGACGGCCTGAGCTCCTTCCTGCGACTGGATGTGCATGCGGCACATGTTATCTTAGCATTTTGTTTGTAGAATCCTTGTAAAGACTTTGTTAAGCTTTATTTGCACGTGCTTGGTGAATATCCCTCGGGAGGCTTTTATCTTTCCTTTCATGTCTTTTTTCACTCTACGTCTTAGGACCCTCTCTTAGCGGTACACCACCACCGCTTCGGTATGTGAGAGTCAGGGCTCCACAAGGCCGGGGGGTGCGTGAGGCCTCAAGAGGTAAGAGCTCCCGAGTCGCGATGCTCGGGGCTCCCCTTCAACGCGCAAGCAGCCCATGAGGCATAGGAGAGAGAAAAGAGGCTCGAGGGACAAAAACCAGCGAAAGGAATTTTAACCAAGTGTTTGGACTTAGCTTCGCGAGGCGTTTTTGCCTTGGAGAGGGTGTTGATTCCCTGACGAGGCGTTTTCCTCTCGAGGTTGCCTGAGGCTTGTTTTAAACCTTCTTTCTTGCGTTTGGACAGATAGGCATACCCACAAGCAATACATAGCTAGATAACTTCATGCGTGCTCGTAGGTTCCTTCATGTGCGTCTCGCGAGGAGAACAGGCACCAAGGTCCTTGGTGAGTTGACGTGCACGGGAGCCGGTCCATGAGTTCAGAGCTCCTTGGGAGTTGACATGCATGAGAGCTGACCCGTGAGTTCAGAGCTCGGATTCCTTGGGTTTGAGGCGCTGCTGGGATGCTCCCGAGGCACAGGCACCATGCTCAGCCCCCGCTCGCGAGATACACAGCAGGGGTCATACGAGCAAGGATGAAAAGCAATAACATAAGTGCTTACCAAAGCAACAACATATGCTGGCGCCAAGCGCAAAGGTTCAAAGTGACCTGAAACAGAGGTTCATTACACTGGCGTGGCCATAAATACAAAATCCGCCATGTCTGGGCATGGGGTTCCACATGGAGTGGCTGAGACTCTCGCGGCCTGAGGCGACGCATGTAGAGAGAGCTCAGAGAGGGGGCCCCTAGGCGGGGGTGGCTTTGAGAGCCTGCGGTCCACCATGGCTGGGCATGGGGATCCACCTCGCCAAGGCATGGTGCTTGAAGAAGTCACCTTGCCGAGGCGTGGTGGCTTGGGAGTCTTCTCGAACGGCCCGCGGCAACGTATAGTAGAGAGGGGAGCCCGAAGTTTTTCCTCATGGAGAATGATGGCGCGAGGCTCTCCCTTGATGCAAAAAATTGCTCGTCGAGGACGATCAGGGGTAGAACTTGCGCAGGTGCTGGATGTTCCAGGGGTTGGCGACAGGGATGCCGTCCTCCGTCTCGAGCCGCGCGGAGCCAGGCCTGGCGATGTGCATGACTCTGTAGGGTCCTTCCCACATTGGCGAGAGCTTGTGGAGGCCTGCCCTGGAGAGGATTCTCCTCAGGACCAGGTCTCCTGCTTCGAGAGTGCGTGGGCGGATGTGGCGGCTGTGGTAGCGACGGAGATCTTGCTGGTACCTTGCCGCTCGCAGGGCCGCATTGCGGCGGAGCCCCTCGAGCAGCAGCAGGTCGTTGTTGCGGAGTTCGTCCTGCTCAGCCTCCTTGAAGGCCAAGACTCGCGGAGAGCCGTGGCTGATCTCGCTGGGGAGAACGGCTTCAGCGCCATAGACGAGGGAGAACGGCGTCTCGCCGGTTGGCTTTGTTGGCGTGGTGCGGATGGACCAGAGCACCGAGGGGAGCTCATCGATCCAGTGCTTGCCGCTGGCCTTGAGGTGGTTGAAGCTTCTCGTCTTGAGGCCCTTGAGCACCTCGGCGTTGGCGTGCTCAGCCTGCCCGTTGCTTCGTGGGTGAGCCACCGAGGCGTAGCAGATTTGGGCGCCGAGGCTACCACGGTAGGACTTGAAGGCGCCGCTGATGAATTGTGAGCCGTTGTCGGTGATGATGCGGTTGGGCACGCCGAAGCGGCAGACCAGGCTCCTGATGAATTTCACAGCTGACTTCGCCGGGATGGTGCGCATGGGTTCCACCTCAGGCCACTTGGTGAATTTGTCGATGGAGACGTAGAGGTAGCGGTAGCCCCCGAGCGCTCGCGGGAAGGGTCCCAGGAGGTCCAGCCCCCAGACCGTGAACGGCCAGGAGAGCGGGATGGTTTGGAGTCCTTGCGCGGGCTAGTGGATCTGCTTGGCGTGGAATTGGCAGGCGTCGCAGGATTGGATGATTGCGGCTGCATCTTGAAGCACTGAAGGCCAGTAGAAGCCGCTCCGGAAGACCTTGCCTGCAAGGGTGCGTGAGGATGAATGGTGGCTGCACTCTCCGCTGTGGATGTCGTTGATGAGCTGGCGGCCTTCCTCGGCAGGGACGCACCGCAACACAACCCCATTGGGGCACTTACAGTACAGGTCTCCATCATGGAGGCAGTAGGACTTGGCCTGGCGAGGAACTCTTTCGGCTTCTGCATCTTCTTCGGGGAGGACTCGATTTGCAGGTAACTCTTGATCTCGTCGATCCAACCAGTGTCTTGGCGTACCAGGGTCATCAGCAAGCGATCGCCTGAGGGCAGCCCACAGTTTGGTGCTCCACTTGATGGGGCTGGTAGGAGCTCCTCGTTGATGCTCATGTTGACTGCTGGTTGCTTGACGGAGGACTTGGCGAGTCTCTCCTCGAATACTCCAGGCTTCTGGGCTTTCCTTCTTGCTGCTCGCCTGGCGAGTTCATCTTCTTCTTGGTTTTCTCCTCGTGGGATATGCTTGAGCTCCATGCCCCTGAAGTGCTTCTCGAGTTTGCGTACCTCTTCAAGGTAGGCCACCATGTAGGTGTCCTTAGGCGTGTAGCTTTTGTTCGAGAAGTTGACGAGGAGCTGAGAGTCGCCCTTGATGAGGATGCGCTTGATGCCGAGGGCAATAGAAGCTCTGAGCCCGGCGAGGAGGCCTTCATATTCAGCAATGTTGTTGGAGACCTTGTCGTTGTCCTTGAAGCACAGCTGGACGGCGTAGTAGAGCTTATCGCCTGTCGGTGAGGTGAGGACAGCACCAGCCCCTGCACTCCGGGCCGCGAAGGCGCCGTCGAAGTGCATGGTCCAGTGGCTTGGCTCTGCCCCTCCTGAGGTTGCGGCTTCCTCCTCTTGAGGCTCTTCTTCACGAGTGTCCGTCCATTCGGCCATGAAATCAGCCAGCGCCCTGCCCTTGATGACCCCTGTGGTGTCAAACTCCAGCTCGAAAGGTTGTAGCTCGATGCCCCAGCTTGCGACGCGATCTGTTGCGTTTGGGTTGCGCAGGACTTGCTCCAGGGGGTATGAAGTGACCACCTTGATGGGGTGACCCTGGAAGTAGTGGCGCAGCTTCCTGGAGGCGTTGAGGAGCGAGAAGAGGAGCTTTTGCTGCATGGGGTAGCGCTCGCGAGCTTCCCGCGGCACTGTGCTGACGAAGTACACGGGATGCTCGACGAGGGTAGTCGTTGGCGTGGCAGCGGTTGGCTCCTCTCGAGGCTCGGTGGGGTCCTTGTCGAGGTTTTCTTGAGGCCCCACTTGTGGAGGCTCGGCATGAGGCTGGAGGCTTGACGAGGCTGCTTCCTTGTCGAGGAGTTCAGGGCTTGGCGAGGCAGGGCTCTGCTTGGCGAGGACTGGCTCTTCCCTTTCAGCCACCACGACCGCGCTTGCCGTCTGAGGAGTGGCTGCAAGATACAGCTTCAGAGGCTCACGAGGGCGTGGGGCAACCATGATGGGTGGGCTCGCCAGGTATTTCTTCAGGTCCTCGAAGGCCTTTGCTGCTTCAGGGGTCCACTTGAAAGGACCGGACCTCTTCATGATCTTGAAAAATGGCAGCGCCCTCTCGCCGAACTTGGAGATGAAACGGCCAAGGCTGGCCATACATCCCGCTAGGCGCTGCATGTCCTTGAGGCGACGAGGAGGCTGCATCTCTTCTATGGCTCTGATCTTGTCGGGGTTTGCTTCGATGCCACGATGAGACACCAGGAACCCGAGGAGCTTGCTTGAAGGGACCCCGAAGACGCACTTGGCGGGGTTCAGCTTCATGTTTACCTTGTGCAGGTTGGCAAAGGTCTCCTCGAGGTCCTTGATGAGCATGTCCTCTTCGCGGGTCTTGACCATGATGTCGTCGACGTAGGCCTCTGCATTCCTCCCCATTTGAGCCCCCAAGGCGATCCTCATGAGGCGCTGGAAAGTGGCGCCGGTGTTCTTCAGGCCGAAGGGCATGCAGACGTAGCAAAACACACCACAAGGGGTGAGAAATGCTATCTTCTCCTCATCCTCCTTCGCCGTCTTGATCTGGTGATAGCCTGAGAAGGCATCCAGAAAACAGAGGAGTGAGCAGCCGGCGGTGGAGTCCACGATCTGGTCGATCCTCTTGAGGGGATAGGGGTCCTTGGGGCAGGCTTTGTTGAGGTCGGTGAAGTCGATGAAGAGGCGGCTTCCTCTGGTGTGCTTGGAGACGACCACACCGTTGGCGAGCCAAGTGGGATGGACAACTTCCTTGATGATGCTGGCTTTCTTCAACTTTTCTACTTCTTGGACGATGAAATTTTGCTTCTCTGGCGCCTGGCGCCGCGCCTTTTGCTTCACGGGGCGTGCGTTTGGACACACGGCTAAGTGGTGCTCGATCACCTCCCTCGGTACTCCGGACATATCTGACGGTGTCCATGCGAACATGTCAGCATTTGCCCTGAGGAAGGCGACGAGCGCGCTTTCCTATTTGGGAGGCAAGTTGGCGCCGATGGTGACGCTAGCCCCCGAGCCGTTTGCCTCAAGAGGCACTTGCTTCGTCGCGGCCTTCTCCTGAGAGAACAGCTGCTTCTTCTTCGCGGGGGGCCTCGGGAGGGGCTCCTCATCCTCGTCAGCGGGTGACGCCACCGCGGCAACCTTGTAGGCCGCTTGCGCAGCGTGCAGGGCATCTGAGACCATGCAACGGATGACGATGGTGCCACCCGAGCCAGGGAGCTTGACGAGGTTGTAGGCGTGGTGGGTCACCGCCATGAACTTGGTGAGGGCGGGGTAGCCAAGGATGGCATTGTAGGGTAGGCCGATGTGTGCGACGTCGAAGTCGATCAGCTCGGTGCGGTAGTTGGCCTGCGTGCCGAAAGTGACCGTGAGCCTCACTTGCCCCAAAGGGGTGGTGAGGCCCTCTGTCACCCCCGAGAAGGGCCTGGTGGGCATGAGCCGCTCGTAGGGCACCTGCAGCTTCTCGAAAGTCTCGACAGAGATGACGTTGAGGCCTGCACCCCCATCAATGAGCGTCTTAGAGACTGCAATGTTGTTGATGGTGGGAGTGCAGACCAGCGGGATGGTGCCAACAGTTGAAGTGGACTTGGGGTGGTCGCTGGAGTCGAAAGTGATGGGGTACTGGGACCACTTGAGGGGCCTGGAGGCCTCAACCCCGGGAAGCGCTGCCGCGACCTCGCGGGCGAGTTGCTTGAAGTGGCGGTTGGAGCTGGGGGCCTGAGCCCCGCCGAGGATGCAAGTGGCCCCGCGAGGCACCTGGTAGCCCTTAGGAGTCTCGGCAGGGAGGTTGTCGTTCACGAGCTGGGCGGCGTTGGCTTGAGGGTTCTGCTGGTAGTTGTCATCGTAGTTGTTGTTGTTCCAGCATTTCCCCCCGCGGCCGCCGCGGCCGCCGCTATCTCGCTGCCGCTCGTTAGCCTCGCGAGCCTCGCGAAGCCTCTTGAGGTCGTAGCAGTCCTCGGTGGCATGGGAATGCCTGTTATGGTAGATGCAGAAGGGGCGGTCATCTTTCTTCTCGGGGTCCGCGGCTGGAGCGGCAGCGTGAGGCTGCTTGGCGTCAGCCTCAGCCGCGAGGACCGCAGTGGTCTTGTGCTCTCGGTGGATTTCTTCTTCTTCTTGGACCCCTCGGCGGGTGTAATGCCCGGGGTTTTTCCCCAAATTAGATTTTTGCTTGTTTTTGTTTTTCGCATCATCATGACATTGCATATTTTAGCAATAAAAAATATTTTATTAAACCCTATTTTTATTTTTCTAAAATTGTTGGAAAAGATTTTACCGAGACAGCTGTCTCCGTTTTCGAAAATTAATTTGCCAAATTAAATTTTGCAAAAGAAAATAAATGTTTTTGAGTTAGAGAGAGAGCAGCCCAGCTAGCTAGGCCCGAAGCCCAGCAAGCAAACCCTAGCCTCCAAACCCTAATCCTGCCCCTATCAGTTTTCCTCCTACCCCTGCACCTTGCAGCCACCCTCCCCCTCTTTTTCCCTTTTGCATTCGTGCCCTTCCACCTCTCAATCAGGTCCCTGACCTTTTTCTTTAGGTCCCTTTTTCTTTTTCTTTTCTTCTTCTTTTCTTTCCCTTACCTTATCCTCTCCCTGCTCCCATCCCGCAGCTCTCCCTCCCGAGCTCTCGCGGCCGCCATCTCCCCGAGCCCTCCTCCTCTCCCATGCTGGCGTGCCCGTGCTCGCCCCACCTCCGGCCGCCGCTCGACCACCCTCTCCTCACCGCAGCCCCCTTCTCCTCCCGGCCGCCGGCCTCCCTCGACCCCGACCGCCTCGTCTCCGTCCCGCGCGACGCCGTGCTCCCTTCCCGAGCTCGCTCGGCCGGCTGCCCGTTGCCCCGCACCTCCGCGCCATGGCCTCCGCCCCTGCAAGCTCCGGCCGCCCCGTGCCTCCTCCCTCCGCCGTGCTGCCTTTCCCCGGCCTCCCTCTCCTCCCCATCCACCCACGACCCCGCCATGGCCGGCCACCCGAGCTCGCCTCCCGCTTCCCCGTGCCGTCACCGGCCACCTCCCTGCTCCCGTTCGTCCTCCTCTCCATGGCTGCGCCTCGCCGGCCACCTCTTGCTCCCGGCCCGACTCCTCCTGCTGCTGTCATGTCCATGGGAATCCCTGCCAAGTTCTTCTCCGGCGCCTGCAACATGTTCGGGGAAATGCGCGCAAGGGTCCTGTGCCCATTTCCCGCGGCCGTTCTCCGTGTTCGCGTTTCCCGTTCCACTCCCGTCGTGAGACAGTTCCCGATCCCGTTCCCCGACGCCTCTGTGCCGCGCTTCCCCGACTCGTCGTGAAAGTTTCCCGTCGTGAAGACTGTTCCCCGATGTTTCCCGGTTCTGTCCCCGATGTTGCTTACCGATGGGAAAGTTTCCCGGTTGTTCCCGTTTGCCTCCGTGAAGCCGTTTCCCGCCGCCAAGTTCTCCTCGAGTTCTCCGTCCGTGACGCCGGTGCCGGGCAACGACAAGGTCGACGACCGAAGATGGATACGCCATGATCTTCCACGACACCGGAAACCTGCCAAGGTCTACCTCAACCGGAAATGCGACAAGTTCTCCGTGTGGATGTCTGTTCTGTGACGGCCGCCTTCGTGCGTGTCCGTGAAGACCGGTGTCCGAACCCCGACGCCCCGGACCCCGTCGACCCCGAAGCCTGGAACGCCAAGGTCCGCCACGACGACGACCCGAGTACGACTACTTCCACGACGTCGACTACCTCGACTACATCGACTCCGGATGAACGACTACTTCAACTACTTCGACTACAACGACTACTTCGACTACTTCCGCTCCAAATCCGAAGTTTCTCGTTCCCGATGTGCGACCCCAACCCTAAACCCCTATATGCCATATATATATGCGATATCTTATAAAATCATGCATCATTAATTAACCTCACACCCTTATCCATTTAGTCGAATTAAATCAATTTAACTATGGGATTTGTCCGGTGCATTTATATTATGCACCGATCCCATTTAAAATGCTTTGCCATGTGATAGGGAATAAAATTGGACAACCTTTAATTTGTCATGCATCATGTCATCAACATGCCGCTTCTTTTGCCGTAGAGTAAAATGCATCTTTTTCGTTGCCAGTGTTCGTTGCTTCTTCGGGATAGGCCGTTGAGTTGATGTGAGCAACGACAAGTTCTGCTACCTCTTCCGGATTGCAGGCAAGTGATACTCCCTTGCTATCTTTGCTTGTTTTCTGTCTCTCACTCGTCCTATCTTTTGTTCCTTGCTAGCCTTATGTATCGATGCTTGAGTCTCGATCCTATATGCATGTTTCCCTTGCAGCCATGATATAACCACACCCCCACATCCTATCACCTGTTGCTTGTTTACCTTGTTAGCCTTGCGAGTCCTAGTGCATGCTTAGGTGCTTTGCTTGAGTCCTGTTTTCTCTCTGTCTAGTTTTGTTTTTAACATGGTAGCTAGGCTCAACTAAAATGGTAATCTTTATTTTCTGTTGCGATGGGAATAACTTAATAAAGATAAGGCACCGGCGGAAGGCCAATCGTGGTGATTTGTTCTGCTAGTGTCGCCTAGGACCCGAGTTCTTTTCCGCTGATCCAAGACTGAGCGCACTAACCACATGTGGGAGTTCTATGGGCCTCCCCGCAATCTATTACCGGATCCTCAAACCTGTCCAGGTGCCACAAGTAGTTCGGGTGTTTCCATTTGCGCGCGTATTACGATGATGATGAGAAGGTAAGATGATGATGGTTACGTGGTTACTTACGGTAGGGTTGCGGCACGTGGCGTTTATCGCATGTGGAAGGAGGGGCAATCGTATGAGTGTTCCCTCCCGAAGCCGTCCATGCAACGGTTAGGCCCACCTCGAAGCTTCGGCCGGACTCTCAAGGTGGATCAGACCTAGCTAGGTGGCTCCCTGGACTTGTTTGTAGAGAAGGGAAGTATTGCGTCGAACGCTCCACCGGTACACCTCTAAGCGAGAGTTTCGATGTGTGTGGGTTCATTGGTGCATCCCTGCAGGGTTAAATCTTTTCGAAAAGCCGTGTCCGCGGTTATGGACGACTTGGTGAAATGCGCTGGCTAAAAAGATCATAGACAACTTGCACCTTATGATGATAATAACTTGACTAGTAAGATAGATTACTTGAATAATAACCTATAAAACTTGTCCACCGTGTGAGTGCCCGGACTTCTTCCTCGTGGGCTGAGGATACGAGGGAGTCGTTTTAGGGCGGGTTTGTTTGGTGTGTAGTATAGTTGGTTCCTTATGCGCTCTCTTACCTTGTCTCTGATAGACGAAAGTTGTAGCGTGTCTCTATAAGTTGTTAGTGCTTGCCGCCGCCTCAATTGCTAATCCTTTTTCCCCGGAATTCCAGCTTTGATATCTTGTGAGTATTACTTGCCAGTACTTCTAATAGTACTGACCCCTTCGGGGCTGCTATTCCAATGCAGCCAACAGGTTTGAAGTCTGACGACGTTGGCTTGGGAATCCCTCCGGCTTGGCCTGGGCAGGGTTATGGTGCTTGGTTATCTTCAGGACTCTTAGTCCATATTTGTATTCTTATCCGTACTCGGATACTATTTCGCTTCCGCTGTTGTTTGGATCTTTGTAATGTATCTTTTGTATTCTTGACTCTGTGAGTCGTTGCTGTATATATGTTCTTTTGTGGGTTCCATCGAGAACTGTTGTAATGTTATCACAATTCCACCCGCATAACGTGTGTGTTGCGACCTGCACGTTATGCCTGGTGGGCGTCCTTTAGGATCGTTATTATGCGGATTTGGCTGGAATGCTAAAATCTGCATAGTACCGATCTTGGGGCGTTACAAAGTGGTATCAGAGCTCTGGTTTTTCGATACCCCGTTGGTCCAGTCTGCCTGTAGGATACCCTAGCTAATGGTCGTTGTTGTAGAGTGTCCAAGCTATTTTACTAAAAGCTATTTGAAAATATCTCAATAGGATTCTTGTTTATTCCTTACCTCTAATCTATTTCCCTCTTACCTTATAAGTTTTAAATCTTCTCTCTTATCTATCTTCCGGTCATAGCATCTTCATGGGTTGGACGATCTCTTGCCTTTTATCCTAATAGGTTCGATCTAGAAGCCATCTCGACGGAAGGTCATCGTCATCGACGTGAGCAAGAACCTCTTGTTAGTGGTGTCGAGAAGATCAACATGGTGCGAGAAGATTCCATAGTACACCCCGCTCTCCCCCCCTGACGGTAGCGTGGATCTCGGGGCGAGATCCCTTGTTAGTGGTGTCGGTTGTAATGCCCGGGGTTTTTCCCCAAATTAGATTTTTGCTTGTTTTTGTTTTTCGCATCATCATGACATCGCATATTTTAGCAATAAAAAAATATTTTATTAAACCCTATTTTTATTTTTCTAAAATTGTTGGAAAAGATTTTACCGAGACAGCTGTCTCCGTTTTCGAAAATTAATTTGCCAAATTAAATTTTGCAAAAGAAAATAAATGTTTTTGAGTTAGAGAGAGAGCAGCCCAGCTAGCTAGGCCCGAAGCCCAGCAAGCAAACCCTAGCCTCCAAACCCTAATCCTGCCCCTAGCAGTTTTCCTCCTACCCCTGCACCTTGCAGCCACCCTCCCCCTCTTTTTCCCTTTTGCATTCGTGCCCTTCCACCTCTCAATCAGGTCCCTGACCTTTTTCTTTAGGTCCCTTTTTCTTTTTCTTTTCTTCTTCTTTTCTTTCCCTTACCTTATCCTCTCCCTGCTCCCATCCCGCAGCTCTCCCTCCCGAGCTCTCGCGGCCGCCATCTCCCTGAGCCCTCCTCCTCTCCCATGCTGGCGTGCCCGTGCTCGCCCCACCTCCGGCCGCCGCTCGACCACCCTCTCCTCACCGCAGCCCCCTTCTCCTCCCGGCCGCCGGCCTCCCTCGACCCCGACTGCCTCGTCTCCGTCCCGCGTGACGCCGTGCTCCCTTCCCGAGCTCGCTCGGCCGGCTGCCCGTTGCCCCGCACCTCCGCGCCATGGCCTCCGCCCCTGCAAGCTCCGGCCGCCCCGTGCCTCCTCCCTCCGCCGTGCTGCCTTTCCCCGGCCTCCCTCTCCTCCCCATCCACCCACGACCCCGCCATGGCCGGCCACCCGAGCTCGCCTCCCGCTTCCCCGTGCCGTCACCGGCCACCGCCCTGCTCCCGTCCGTCCTCCTCTCCATGGCTGCGCCTCACCGGCCACCTCTTGCTCCCGGCCCGACTCCTCCTGCTGCTGTCATGTCCATGGGAATCCCTGCCAAGTTCTTCTCCGGCGCCTGCAACATGTTCGGGGAAATGCGCGCAAGGGTCCTGTGCCCATTTCCCGCGGCCGTTCTCCGTGTTCGCGTTTCCCGTTCCACTCCCGTCGTGAGACAGTTCCCGATCCCGTTCCCCGACGCCTCTGTGCCGCGCTTCCCCGACTCGTCGTGAAAGTTTCCCGTCGTGAAGACTGTTCCCCGATGTTTCCCGGTTCTGTCCCTGACGTTGCTTCCCAACGGGAAAGTTTCCCGGTTGTTCCCGTTTGCCTCCGTGAAGCCGTTTCCCGCCGCCAAGTTCTCCTCGAGTTCTCCGTCCGTGACGCCGGTGCCGGGCAACGACAAGGTCGACGACCGAAGATGGATACGCCATGATCTTCCACGACACCGGAAACCTGCCAAGGTCTACCTCAACCGGAAATGCGACAAGTTCTCCGTGTGGATGTCTGTTCTGTGACGGCCGCCTTCGTGCGTGTCCGTGAAGACCGGTGTCCGAACCCCGACGCCCCGGACCCCGTCGACCCCGAAGCCTGGAACGCCAAGGTCCGCCACGACGACGACCCGAGTACGACTACTTCCACGACATCGACTACCTCGACTACATCGACTCCGGATGAACGACTACTTCAACTACTTCGACTACAATGACTACTTCGACTACTTATGCTCCAAATCCGAAGTTTCTCGTTCCCGATGTGCGACCCCAACCCTAAACCCCTATATGCCATATATATATGCGATATCTTATAAAATCATGCATCATTAATTAACCTCACACCCTTATCCATTTAGTCGAATTAAATCAATTTAACTATGGGATTTGTCCGGTGCATTTATATTATGCACCGATCCCATTTAAAATGCTTTGCCATGTGATAGGGAATAAAATTGGACAACCTTTAATTTGTCATGCATCATGTCATCAACATGCCGCTTCTTTTGCCGTAGAGTAAAATGCATCTTTTTCGTTGCCAGTGTTCGTTGCTTCTTCGGGATAGGCCGTTGAGTTGATGTGAGCAACGACAAGTTCTGCTACCTCTTCCGGATTGCAGGCAAGTGATACTCCCTTGCTATCTTTGCTTGTTTTCTGTCTCTCACTCGTCCTATCTTTTGTTCCTTTCTAGCCTTATGTATCGATGCTTGAGTCTCGATCCTATATGCATGTTTCCCTTGCAGCCATGATATAACCACACCCCCACATCCTATCACCTGTTGCTTGTTTACCTTGTTAGCCTTGCGAGTCCTAGTGCATGCTTAGGTGCTTTGCTTGAGTCCTGTTTTCTCTCTGTCTAGTTTTGTTTTTAACATGGTAGCTAGGCTCAACTAAAATGGTAATCTTTATTTTCTGTTGCGATGGGAATAACTTAATAAAGATAAGGCACCGGCGGAAGGCCAATCGTGGTGATTTGTTCTGCTAGTGTCGCCTAGGACCCGAGTTCTTTTCCGCTGATCCAAGACTGAGCGCGCTAACCATATGTGGGAGTTCTATGGGCCTCCCCGCAATCTATTACCGGATCCTCAAACCTGTCCAGGTGCCACAAGTAGTTCGGGTGTTTCCATTTGCGCGCGTATTACGATGATGATGAGAAGGTAAGATGATGATGGTTACGTGGTTACTTACGGTAGGGTTGCGGCACGTGGCGTTTATCGCATGTGGAAGGAGGGGCAATCGTATGAGTGTTCCCTCCCGAAGCCGTCCACGCAACGGTTAGGCCCACCTCGAAGCTTCGGCCGGACTCTCAAGGTGGATCAGACCTAGCTAGGTGGCTCCCTGGACTTGTTTGTAGAGAAGGGAAGTATTGCGTCGAACGCTCCACCGGTACACCTCTAAGCGAGAGTTTCGATGCGTGTGGGTTCATTGGTGCATCCCTGCAGGGTTAAATCTTTTCGAAAAGCCGTGTCCGCGGTTATGGACGACTTGGTGAAATGCGCTGGCTAAAAGATCATAGACAACTTGCACCTTATGATGATAATAACTTGACTAGTAAGATAGATTACTTGAATAATAACCTATAAAACTTGTCCACCGTGTGAGTGCCCGGACTTCTTCCTCGTGGGCTGAGGATACGAGGGAGTCGTTTTAGGGTGGGTTTGTTTGGTGTGTAGTATAGTTGGTTCCTTATGCGCTCTCTTACCTTGTCTCTGATAGACGAAAGTTGTAGCGTGTCTCTATAAGTTGTTAGTGCTTGCCGCCGCCTCAATTGCTAATCCTTTTTCCCCGGAATTCCAGCTTTGATATCTTGTGAGTATTACTTGCCAGTACTTCTACTAGTACTGACCCCTTCGGGGCTGCTATTCCAATGCAGCCAACAGGTTTGAAGTCTGACGACGTTAGCTTGGGAATCCCTCCGGCTTGGCCTGGGCAGGGTTATGGTGCTTGGTTATCTTCAGGACTCTTAGTCCATATTTGTATTCTTATCCGTACTCGGATACTATTTCGCTTCCGCTGTTGTTTGGATCTTTGTAATGTATCTTTTGTATTCTTGACTCTGTGAGTCGTTGCTGTATATATGTTATTTTGTGGGTTCCATCGAGAACTGTTGTAATGTTATCACAATTCCACCTGCATAACGTGTGTGTTGCGACCTGCACGTTATGCCTGGTGGGCGTCCTTTAGGATCGTTATTATGCGGATTTGGCTGGAACGCTAAAATCTGCATAGTACCGATCTTGGGGCGTTACAGCGGGGTCCCCTGGCTCGTTCTTGACGAACAAGCGGCCCTCTTCAGCCTTGGCGCACTTGTCCGCCAAGTCGAAAAGCTTGATGACGGTGGTGATGTTGTCGTGGATGCCGAGCTTCTCGAGCATCCGCACGTCCATGACTCCAGCCTGGAAGGCCGAAATGACCTGCGCGTCGGTGGCGTTGGGGATCTTGTTGCGCACCTGGCTGAAGCGCTAGATGTACTTGCGGAGGGTCTCGCCAGGCTTCTGGCGTACGGTGCGGAGATCGTTGTACGTGAGGCCGCGCTCATACGTGCCCTTGAAGTTGGCGACGAAGCACCGGCATAGGTCCTCCCAGGTGTTCATGGACTCGGTGGGGAGGTTCGTGAGCCATGAGGACGCGGAGTCCTTGAGGGCCATGGGGAACCAGTTCGCCATGACCTTGTCGTCGCCCCTGCGGCCTGGATGGCCAAGCTGTAGAGCTTCAGGAACTCCAGGGGGTTGTTCTTGCCATCGTAGCGCGGAGGAAGATCCGGCCTGAACTTGACCGGCCAGACGACGCGACAGAGGCTGCAAGTGAACGCGGTCGTCGTGCCGTAGGTGACCGGGCCGTTGGCGAGGGTGGCGCGGAGGTGGCGCCCCGCGGTGGCGACGTCATGGACGGCGCGGTTGTGGCAATCCTGGTGGCGCTCGATGCTCACGCGTGCGTCCTCCAGGGCTCGCTACACGATTTGGCAGTCATGCGGCGACGACGCGTGCGACGCAGCGCGGTTGTCGCGAGGAGGAGCCCCGGCTGGAGCGGGTTGCGGTGGAGCTGGTGGAGCTGGAGCGGGGGCAGGCGCGGGGTGACGAGGAGGTGCATGCGGCGCGCCGTGCGCCACGTCCCCTGCGCGTGCAGAGAGAACCAGCGAACGAGACGGTGCGGGAGCGGCGACGCGAGCGGCGCCGACGAGCTCGGAGAGGCGGTTGAGCCAGGCTTCTTGGGCCTCCGGCGTGGGACGGTACTGCAGCAGCTCCTGCGCCATGAGAAGCGCAGTTGCCGGGCTGGGCGCAGGGCAGCCCAGCGAGGAGGCAGCACGGTCCCGCGATGGGTGCAGGGAGGAATCCTCCTCTTCGCCGAGGTCGTCCTCGGCATGGTCGATGTCGTCGTCCTCCGGGTGCTCGAAGCGGGGCTCGGGGACGACGTGGCGCTCTGGAGCAGCACTTCCGCGCGGGCGGCCGCGCGGGTTGCCAGCGGGAGCAGTGGCGGCGTTGGCCGTCCGGCGAGCGAGACGTTCGGCGCGAGAGCCGGCCATGGCGGTGTCGAGGTTGAAGATGCGCCTCAGCCCCCTACCTGGCATGCCAAATGTCGGAGAACTGTCCCAGGAACTGAGTGTGTCTCACAAGGATCGAGTAAGGGGCTGAACACGGAATCAAACAACCCTCAACGTGCCTCGGCGACGATGCTCGTCGAGCTCGCTGCGGGACAACACTGCAGAGATGAACGCACGGTATTACCCAGGTTCAGGGCCCTCTAGGAGAGGTAAAACCCCTACGTCCTGCTTTTGGTGTATTGCACTGCTTGGAGAGGTTACAGTACACAGGGAGCTTGGCGAGCTCCAGGTGGCTAACAATGGCTACTGCTAGTCTCGCAGAACTCAGATCTAGGGTTTGGTCTAAACTCCAAGATTGTGAACCATTAAGAGTCGAACCCTTTGCCGAATGTGCTCCCCCTCCTTTTATAGGTGTCTTGGACCTCTTCCCCCAAATATCTTGGCGGGAAGGGCTACCACATGGCGACGAAGGAGGAGGACAGGTGCACGATAAAGGTTGAGTCCATGGACGCGGTCCATGGCAGGGAGTGGTGTCACCAAAGCTGGAAAAGCCACCGTCCAACCAGGACGGTGGGCTGGCGCCACTGAGGTGGGATGTGTCCCACGGTGACGTCGCCCTTGGAGGGTAGCTGCAGACGGTCCCCTTATCACCAAAGTGGCAATTCTTGGAGCTCCTCTGCTTGGTGCAGTGTTGTTGACAGCTTTATACATAAGAACGGCAACTGTGGCATGCCGTCACGACGCGCTGGCGCGGTCATCATCGCGCGCTGGTGCGCCCGTGACTCTGCGGAGGGTGCAGAGCCCATGTGCGCCCTGCCGCGGAGGCAGAGCTGGCTTCGCGAGGAAGGAACCCCGCAAGGCAGGAGGCCTCGCCGAGCCTTTCGGCTTGGTCCTTAGCAGAATTTGCAGGTAGCAACCAAGATGCCCTCTCGAGGAGAGGTGGTCCCTCACCGAGAGGAAAACCCTTGGCGAGGAGGAGATGTCCCTCGCGAGGAAAAACCCTCGCGAGGCTCGCCAGGCTTGGAGAGCCTGGTCCTTAGCGAAATCTTCTGAAGAATGCTGTGGGCCCTGGCAGGCCGGCCCGTGGTACCCTGGTTTCCACTGTGCCGACAAGATGCTTCTCGTTCTGGCCTTGCTTTGGCTTTATATACAGCAAATCAAGCTTCCTCTGCACCAGCTAGCACCAGTAAGAGCTTTTCTCCTTTTGTTACTACCCAAGTCAGAAGAAGTGCTAGGTCCAACAAGTATGATGGTTTTATGGTGCATAATGTCTCTGATGTTAAGGTCAGGAAGTCCAAGGTCAAGCAGATCAAGGTTCCCTCTATGTCTGACCAGATGCCACAAGGTTAGATGATGCAAGTAACCTCTTCTGATGCTGCACCTCCTCCAATGCCAATTCATGTGCTTCAAAGCATTGGAATTCAACTCTGTGGTGTTCCACCGGAGGCCCTTTTTCCCCTAAAAAGCTCCTAGCATCTCTTCAGGAGGAGGAGGGAAAGGATTTAGACTCTGCTTAATTATCGTTTCTTCAAGAGTTGTAATGAATTATCTTAAACAATGGCTTGTTTTGTGCTGGAATATCAGGGGTTTGAATGCTAAGTCTAAACAGTTAGCTCTGATGAATGCTATCAATGTTAGTGGTTGTGCTATCATTTGTTTGCAAGAAACTAAGAAATCTCATTTTGATATGGCTTTCATTAAATCTTGCTATCCAGAATGATTTGATGAATTTTTTATGTCCCTTCTGATGGTGCTTCTGGTGGTTTAATAATTATCTGGAATAGCTCCATCTTTTCTGGCCTTGTCATGCACTGTCAGCCATTTGCAATTTCTATTCACTTCATATCTAAGCAAGCCTCTTACTCGTGGACATTGATGAACATTTATGGCCCTTGTTCTGGAGAGTTGAGAGAGGAATTTATATCCTGGCTTTATGAGCTTAATATTCCTCATGAGGAGGACTAGCTAATTGTGGAGGATTTTAACTTTATCAGATCACCTGATAACAGGAGTAAACCTGGTGGAAATATTGATGACATGCTTGTTTTCAATGATATTATCAGAGCGCAACATTTAACAGAATTACCCATTAAGGGTCGGAGATTCACCTGGAGTAATATGCAGCAAGATCCTTTACTGGTTCAACTGGACTGGTTTTTTACCTCTCTGCATTGGACCACCTCATATCCTGCAACTGTGGTAAATCCCCAAGGCAAACCTACCTCTGATCACACCCCTTGTCTAGTTTCCATTCAAACTGATATTCTTGCCAGTTAGTTATTCAGATTTGAAAACTTTTGGGTTGCGCACTCTGGCTTTCTTGCAACAATATCAGCTAGCTGGGACAAACCAACTCATAAAGTAAATATCTGCCAATCTCAATGCCAAATTCAAAAGGCTTAGATATGATCTAAAATATTGGAGCAAGTCTATCTCTAAGCTTTCCATTTGCATTGATAATTGCAACAAGGCTTTATTGGAATTAGATAATTTGGAGGATAAGAGAGGTCTCACTGTCCCAGCTGAAGCTAACTTCAGAAGGATTCTTAAGGAGCATTTGCTGCTCTTGTTGGAGTATCAGAGGCAGTATTGGAAAAAGAGATGTACCATTCGTTGGACAAAATTTGGGGATGAAAATAGAAAATTCTTCCATTCTATTGCCACTGATAGGTATAGAAGAAACTCCATTTCCCAGCTGACCTCTCCACATGGTTCCCAGGTTTCTGCTCATGTGGATAAGGAGAAGTTGATCTATGACACTTGTAAGGACAGACTGGGCACTTCAGCTCATCCATCCATGGATTTTGACCTCTCTAGCCTCACAACTCCTGTTCCTGGCCTAGAAGTCCTCACTCTGCCATTCATAAATGAGGAAATTGATCACGTGGTAAGGACAATGCCTCCAGATAAAGCACCGGGCCCAGATGGATTTAATGGTCAGTTTTAAAATCTTGTTGGCATATCATCAATGAGGACATTTATAAATTGTGTCATGAGTTTTATGAAGGAAATCTTAATCTTGAAAGTATTAATAATGGATATATCACTCTGATCCCTAAGGTTGTTGCCCCTTCCTCTGTAAATGATTATAGGCCCATTACTTTATTGAATTGTTGCCTTAAGCTTATTACAAAGCTGCTAGCTAACAGATTGCAGAAGGTGATTCTGCAAATTGTTCACAAAAATCAGTATGGGTTCTTAAAAGGGCGAACAATTCAAGATTGTATTGCCTGGGCCTTTGAATTTATTTATCAGTGTGAGAGCTCCAAGAGGGAAATTATTTTGTTAAAGCTGGATTTTGCAAAAGCTTTTGATACTATTGATGTTGATTTAATTTGTTCCAAGAGCTCCATGCTTAGTAAATGTTATATTGTCCGGTGATTTAATTCCATGATATTGATGTTGATGGAATGATTCGGACATGGTGGTTGTAACATCCCAACTTTGTAATAAAGTGTAAATTAGTAAATCATGTTCATGGCATGCATTATGTTTTTTGCCCTAAGAAAATTTTGCATTATAAAATAATTAAAGGAAGTCATAAAGGCAATAATTCTTCCTCAAATCCCAAAACTCCACCAAGCTTTCAAAAATTCAAAATAAAAATATGTGGGGCCTCTTTATAATATTATAAGGCTCCATGAAATTTTTCAATATTTTTGAAGTTGTTTAACTGCTCTAACTAATTTTCTCAAAACCCAGGGGGTTATTCGGAAAATTCCCTTTTCCTTTGTTTTCTTCTTCTTCCTCCTTCTGGCCGTGGACAAAGGTCACCGCCGGTCGCGCCACCTCCACCCTGCCTCCTTGCTTGCTCTCCTTCGAGGATAAGAAGCCCGGTGCCGTCCCCATCGCTCACTCTCCCCTCCCTCTCTTCCCTTCTCCTCTCCTTCCTCTCTCTGGAGAGCTACGCGGCCGAACCCTAGCACGCCGGCCGTCGCGAATCGCCGCCGTCTCCGGCCACCCCAGCTCGGGCTGAGCACGCTCCGAGCTCTGCCTCGCCCTCCTCTTCCTCGTCTCCGAGCCGTGCGTGCAGGGACGTCCCCAACCCGGCGAATCGGGTCGCTGACGCCCGCCTTCCGCCGCCGTGTTCGAGCACGAGCTCGTCGCCGTTCGGCCTCCTCAGCCCTCACCGACCCCTCCGTTGGATTCCTGGTGAGCAGGGGATCCTCCCCGTGTCCTCTACCCTCTCCCTCTCGCCTCCGGCCGTCGATCTCGTCCAGCTCCGCCTCCGGTGACCAAATGGTCCAAGCGCCGCCACCTACTGGCTCGCCTCCCTCGTGCGCGTCTAACGCACCTGGCCGTGCGACCTGGGATGGCCGGAATCGGCCGGGCCGGTCACCGGCAGTGCCGTGCCCACCGCGGCTAACGTCAGCTGACGTCACGTGGGGCCGGCCTGTCAGCGTTTTAATATTTATGGAAAATATTTTTGGAAATTAATAAAATTATGACATGTGGGACCCCTCTGTCAGATATTTAATAATTTCAGAAATTCCAGAAAATGAATAAAATTGTAAAATTAATATCTTTTATTCTGTAAATCAGAAATATGTGGAAAAAATATCAAAATTTACAGAAAAGTGAGATCTACCTATTTATGTTAAAATCATGCATGTTTAAGAAACTAAAATTAGAAGTTGTTTACAATTACTAAAATGCCACCGTTTGTTAGATATGGGGATTTTGTCTATAAATGCTATAAAATAGCAAATGGACCCCATTTAAAATGTGCACTCGTATAGGGTTCAACTTTCAATTCCAATATCTGAAATTTGACATGCACTCATATTGCGCATTGCATCGATGCCATGTATTGATTGTTGTTTTCCTTTCCGGTGTTTGCTTCTTTGCGATAGGAGACGAGCCCGAGCCTGAGCTCAATACCGCCAACGACGACGAACAACTGAACCTTGTCGATCAAGGCAAGCACAACCCCCTCTTTCTATCTGAACCCATATTTTCAAGTACTTCGCTCTGTTAAGCATCATATCGGTTCCGGTGCTTTTGGTCAATAAGTAGGTCAGCCTATCGTTGCATGTTCCCTTGTCGCCATTACCTGTTATCCATCCTAGCATGATTAGGGTTGCTTGTGTTTCGCCAGAGCCTATACATGTGTGTTGCTTAGCCATGCTTAGCTTTATGGTCTGATCCGTCTGGTTGATGAATCAGAGCTCCGATCGAATCTAGCATGACAGGATAACGAGGAAAGTTAATGTGAACATGGTATTTTGACTATAGGCTTGGACAATGAGGCCACGGTGGGATGTGGTGGGTTGTCTTGTTCTTGCCGCCCTAGGACCCGAGTTCTCGCCTCTGAAGCCAAGACTGAGAGTACGACACACGCGGGCCCTTGAACCCCGCTCGGCTGTTACTTGTTTAGCTATGCATGTGAGACACGTAGTTTGCGATTTCCAACTGCGTGTGTGTGAGAAAATGTTTTGGAGAAAAGATAGGTCGTGTCTGGGGACAAGTGAAGGACGAACTGATCTTGGTCCCCACGCACAGAAATAGGGACCGTCAGGAGGTGGCCATCTTGTGTTAATGGCGGAATGGCCCTATTTGGGTTGAATCATGGGCATATCTAGGCAAGCTAAGAGTCGTGGTCGACCCCCATCTGCCGGCATTCCCCGGAAGAGTGCTAAATAGCTTGGCACCAGGAGTCGGTTGGCACGTGTGGACTAAACCATACACCCCTGCAGGGATAATCTATTCGAATAGCCGTGTCCACGGTTAAGGACGACTTGGTAACGGATTCTGTGATCATAGGTAACATGAACCTTCGTAAAATTTGATAACAACGTGTGCGGGGTTGTTTCCTCGAGGGTGAGTCGAGGGAGTGATCCCAGTAGAGCTGGTTTAGTTGATGAAGTTTCTGGTGGTTTCAGAGATGATCAAAGGTGGTACAAAAAATGATCTCTTACCTCCTTTTGAAAACTTCTGAGTAGACGAATTTCTAATTCTTCTCTCTCGATTGAAAAGTTGGCTTTATGCAAATGAGTCCTCAGATAGCCTCTAAGCCTTGCATTTTACCGTAACGGGTTACAGTCTTGACTGAGTACTCTGTACTCAGGCCTGCGCTAATTTTGTTTCAGAGCCCGACGACACCACCGACGGAGGTTTCTTCGTGGACATCGACGAGTAGTTTGGAGTTCCCAGGTAGCAGCCTGGAATCTGTGAATGGGACTTCGCCGTCTGCTTACTTATGGCCTCTTAGGCCTTTTGTTAAACTTGTTGTTAGAACAACATAATTTGCTTTCCGTTGCTTGTTGTAATGTTGGGTCATGTGACCTCTGCGTGTAATGTATCTTACTCTAGTAAGACTTGTATCATGTAAGTTCGTGTCGTAGAGTCACTGCTTTGACCGGTTGTCCACTTCCCTTCCGTGCATGATGAGTGTATGGATATAAAGTGCACGGTTGAGGGGTTATGGTTCTTGGGCTCATTGTTATGCAGTTTTGGCTATGCCTGTGTTATGGCGCAGCCGAGGGGTTGTGGTGCTGATGATCCATTCCGAGCACGCCTGCCGATGTTTACTCGGCCTGGGAGTGGTAACCCCAGTAACCCTCGGTTGTGTAGCATGATCAGTGACACATAGCATTTCTGTATAACTCTGAGGCCGAGTCCGACAGCTCAGCTTGATCCTAGGATTCTTCGTTATGCATCCCTGGTTATGATCAGCGTGTGGTAGTCTTCCGAGGGGTTTTGTGTGACCGGTGTTCCCGGCACGCCTGCAGTGAAATGCTGCCTGGGATTGGTACCCCAGTAACTCTCGGCTATCATGGCTGATAGGACATAACAGTTATGTATAACCTTGGATTCGGGGTCGCTATAGTGGTTACGTTTGGTACTTAATTAATTTGTTAAAAGGCTTGGATGAGTTGCCATCGGGGATGGTGTTTTGCCTCATTCCTGCCGCCTAGGCTGTGAGTGCTTTTAGCTAGAACCAAGAACCGAGCGTGCTGCCATTGGTGGGGGTATGTGCTCCTTACTAACTGAATAACTTGTGCAGGCGTATCCAAGGGTCCTCTAGTTTGCTATTTCCATTTGCGCGTGTGTGTGCGAGCGGAAAAAGAAATGATGAGGATGGTGGTGTTTAGGACGTGGCGATGGGGGCAGGGGTTGAAATAGGCTGGGTAAACTTGTCATGTCGCCACAGATGACTCTTTGATAGTCTCATGCGAGGTAAAGGTTTAACCGCGCCCACTCGCCGGCCTTCCCCGGAAGAGGGCCAATCAGGTGAGCCGGACGGTACCAATGGGTAAATTAGTACACCCCTGCAGGGTTTAATCTTTTCGAAAAGCCGTGTCCACGGTTATGGACAAACTCTTGGGAAAGGCGGATTAGCTCATAGAGAACCTGAACCTAATTAATAAATTTGGCAACTAGAGGTTGCAATCCAACGTGTGATAAAAGGTTCATTTCGTTGAGGGTGATTCGAGGGAGTGCCTTGGTGGAGATGAGATGCTTCTGGTTAAAAATGGTTCGTTGAGAACCAAAGATGAAAGCTTACTCTCTTATCCCTTTTCGGAAAACATTCTGAGTAGACGATGCAATGGGTCCGTATGTCTTTTAAAAGGAAAACTAGCTTTATGCAAATTAGCTACATTATACAGCATTAGAGCCTCCGTCAGCATTGGGCCTATATCGCCCTACTAATTCTTGCGAGTACGTCGTACTCAGCCTTGCTTTGTTGAATATTATTTGTTTCAGAGGAGGACGTCACCGAACTGGAAGGTGGGTTCTTTATTGACATCGAAGAGTAGTCTGGCGTTCCCAGGTGGCAGCTTGGGACGTCTCGGAACAGGCTGGCTGGGATATGTTATTTGTAGGCCTCTTAGGCCATAATTTGGATCTTGTTGTTAGACAACTATATTTGCTTCCGCATGATGTAATGATGGGTCTGTGACCTCTGATTGTGATATTTGTATCTTTCTCATATATGAGTTGCTATATGTTTTCTTGTGTCGTAGAGTCTGTGAAGTGCCAGTTGTTCCGCAGTCTTGGTCTCTCTACTATACGTGATAGCGATGTCTGAGCTTATGGCATGATCGAGGTGTTGTGTGTCGATGATCCATTCCGAGCACACCTGCCAATGAGTTTTGGCCTGGGATTGGTAAACCCAGTAACCTTCGATTGTGTAGCATGACCGGTTGCACAACGCTTCACTGTATAGTTCTGGGGTCGGGGCGCTACACCATGCTAACAAAGCAAACTAACAAAACAAAAATAAAGACTACACTAATTTTTTTGGGTTCTAAAATTTTTAAGCAAGCAAACAAGCAAAACAAGAAATAAACTAAGCAAGACAAAAGCAAAGTAAATGGATTGAAAGTATGAGACTCCCCTTGCCGTAGCTCCAAAGTCCTTGGCAACGGCGCCAGAGAACTGCTTAATGGTGTAGTTGATGGTAGCATTGGTGATGCCCCAAGCGAAGGCGTGGATGTAGCAAGTAGTAGTTTTCCCTGAGTGAAGAACCAAGGTTTAATCGAACTAGTAGATCTTTGAAATCAACAACGAGGTGCACGTTGACAATCTCTGGCGCTTAACCGTCAACAAACATGGACCTGTACACACTCAAACAATTACTTTGCCCCCAACGGCAGGAAGGTTGTCAATCTTCCCAGTCTGCTGAAAACAAAGCGGTTAAATGTATAGTGTAGTGGATGAAAATATGGAAACGGACCAGCGAGCAAGTGAATATTAAAAGCAAGTAAACGGTGTTGTAATCAATTGAAAAAGATGGATCAGGGGCCATGGGCTCACTAGTGGTGTCTCTCCAATAAATAAAATACTCATACGACGGGTAAACAAATTACAGCTAGGCAATTGACAAGATTATGGAACAAACTTAATCTAGCCAAATCAAAGAAGGCATCACGAAAAACAACAAAGACCATTGAGTCCAACTGCATCTTTGTCTAAAAAGTCCACCGCGGGATCGCTATGCAGCCTTTCAACCAACAGTATTAAGTTGCAAGCAACAGACATTTGCATTAAGTAAAGTGCATGATGTAAGCAATATCTATAATCACGTAGACATAAACACCGTTGCTTTCCCCTTAGTAACAACAGCATACCCTCATCCTTAGACGTTTCCATCACTCGTGCCAAGGCACAAGAGGGGGCATGAACCTATCATCTAGCATAGATACTCTCTCTTGGAGATACACACAATCACTTGGCCAAAGTAACTACGCACATCGGAGAGCATGCAAGAGCATAAATGAACATATAAGAACCAAGCACAATCTGATCATAACTTCATAATCCATCAGATCCCAGCAAACACATCATATAGCTTTACAATAATTGATCTTGATCATGTTAGGCAGCTCACAAGATCATAAACATGAAGCACAAGGGAGAGAGACAATCATCTAGCTACTACCATGGACCCGTAGTCCAAGGTGGAACTACTCATGCATCATCCTGGCGGAAGGCATGGAGATGTAGAGCCCTCCGGGATCAATCTCCCCTCCGATAGGGTGCCGGGAACAGCTTCAGAATCTCCCCGAATTAGGTTTCGAGGTAGCGGCGGCTTCGGATGGAGTTCATGGAAAATAATCACCGCCCCGTCAAAATTAGGTAAATTAGGATTTTATAGGCGTCGAGGGGGACCGAGGCAACCTCCAGGGGGCAGGGGCGGGTCCCATCCGCGGGTCCTGGTGGGGCCGCGGCCAGGGGTCGCCCCTGGCCCCTGGGTGGCCCCCCAGGTCGCCCTTTGGTCTCTGGCTCCTTCTTGACGAATAAAAATTCCCCGTAAATTTTCTTGCAATTCCGAGAATATTTCCATCAGTAGTTTTTCTGAAATAGAAAACAACAAAAACAGGGAACTGGCACTGGGCATCCTGTTAATAGGTTAGTCCAATAAAATAACTAAAAATGATATAATAACATAGTATAAACATGTGACAATGACACAAAACAAGCATGGATCAATCAAAAATTATAGATACGTTTGACACGTATCATACGCGAGCCAGTCTAGCACCACTGTTGTTCCTCTTCTTCTCCTCTGTATGGATGGAGTTATAGAAGCTAGGTCGCTAGAGTAAGAGAGTACATTTGTGCTATGTGCTCAAGGGATTAAGATAGTTTCATCTCACTTTTTTATATCATGGTAAAATTTGTCATCAGTTCCTCAACATGATTTCGATTGCACAAAGCAAATGAACATGACAATGAATGAATGCAGCACAAATCAAACAAAATTGACATGTTTCAATTCCAAAACTATAAACATTGATTTACATATGCAAACACATCACAACCATCCTTCCTTCTAATTTTCTTTGGTGGAACGAACAAAGCTTCACCTTGTACATAGCCATCAATCACTGCAACTTCACTTCATTTTTCGAGAATCTAGTGCTATCACGAACATCACAACGGAAGGAAATCTAGTGATTGCCCTGATATTCATAAGGGAGTTTGCCTCCTGCTGAAGTTAATGGCCAATGGGAGACGAGGCCATCTTGACATATGGCACCAATTTCACCCTTTACCCCTGAGTTCACACACAAATTAGACTTATGTTAGGTCTAGTGAGTTCTCATTGCAGAATGTAGTGCCATGTAGAGCAACTACTCATAGGAATAATGTAGTATGAGTTGATGCTCAAACTGACATTCATGCTGCAAAATGTAGTGCAATGTAGGTTCATTTAGTTCTAGCATATGCCTCGACGCTCCCTGACCACGTCGGTTAGAATTATTGCATTGGGCCACCCCATGTATTTCCAATTATATAATCCATAGTGAAAATCCAAAGACACATATGGCCTATTCATACATGACAAGAGGCCGGTGATACTAAAGTTTAATCTTACATTGCTAGTTTACAAAGTAGTTGGACCTCCTTATAGGGGATGCTCTCCAACTTAATGCATGAACATGAGAAGAAGAGACCTACATAGGCGCTCCTCCTCAGCCGGTCGCATCACCTCGTCTCATCACAACACGCCGCGTCGGGTTTCGGAAATGAGCCGAACTGAGTTAGGACCAATGCCACGTGTACATGATGTCTTTTTTATTTTCCACACATGTTTGGGGAATCCGAGCGACCTATCCAAAACTGAAACATTTTCATGTCCAACATGAGTGGAGAACGATTATGAATGGTTCGTCTCATTAGCTTGACTGCTTGTTTCACCTCCGTCGTCTATAAATAAGTTCCTACACGCACTAGACGGATACATAACACATGAGGCTTCCTTGTTCCAGAACATTGCACCGTCACCCAAGTCTTTCCCATCCCGTTTTCCTACATGCACCACGAGACGAGACAATAGGCCTTCGAGACACTGCTTCTCATGATCCTGTACGGGAGAGAGGTGATCACTGTTTTGGAGAGTGCACTCACACGGCTACTAGCAACGACGACTTCTTCCCTGACATCCACAACATCTTCAGCGACATGGATTATGACGCGAATGACGCGAACATGAATTGTCGTGGTGGTGTCACGGCAGATGCCATATAGGCTTGTTGTGGGGCCGATCGGACGCTGGAGGTACCGGGGAGGGCTTGCACGCACGGCGTACAGACACAAACACACACACACTCACACACACACTCACGCGATTTACCCAGGTTCGGGGCTCTCGTGAGGAGATAACACCCCTACTCCTGCTTGATGCTTGATTTATATGTGGATTATAACTAGTTACAAGCTTGCTCCTTGAGCTGTAAGCAAAGAGCTGCAAGATCTAAGCCTCTACCGAGTCTGGGACTAGCTCTCTGGCTCTCCTCCAGCTCCCAGGAACTGCTAAGTATTTGCTCAGCGTCTCTGCGTAGCGTCTGGGAATCGTCTTTGTAAGGGGAGCCCCTGGTACCCCTTATATAGGGAAACCCAGGGTTACAGTGTAAAACATTGCTACTGGCGCCATACTCCTTGGTCTCCGGCCGGCACGGGCGCCGCTGCGCCATACCCAGACCGTGGCAGCGCTGGTCGCCACGGTCGCCGCTGCACCCGACAGCACGCCCAAGCCTAGGCCAGCGCCACTGTGCCGCGCCGCACGCGTCAGAGGCGTGGCCGAGGCTTGGCACGCCGTCCACTTGCAGCACGCCGCCGCCCTTGTTTCGCTCCGTGTCTCAAGGAGCTTGGACCACCGTCCGAGATGACCCCATCCGGCATAGGCATACCCCATGCTCTTGACCCGGTTTAACCCTTCCTACACATAAGAACAACAAAGGGGATTCCGACATATAATAATCATGATCCGACATAGGGATATGTCGGTTAACCTTTACCCGGATGACCCCGGATAAAACCTGTATGGTATGTCGGTTTCCATTGACTCGGTCAACTCCGAGTCAACCTTATTTTACCATATTGACCCCACTCGGGGGCTTCCCCCCGACATTAGTCCCCGAAGCTGGCGCGGTCCTGCAGCCTCGGATGGAGGACCACGGCAGGTTTACCCGAAAGACCAGCATTCTTAAGTTGATTCCCGACATAACATATGCCGGCGAAATTCATATGTCGGAAAGCAGCTTTTGCCTTTCTCTGTGATATTCGACTTAGTGTCGGACTGTTCCGAATCACTGGAAGAACCCACGACTCTTCCGAGTCATTTGTTCCTCTACGTGGCAGAGCCTCTCTGCCCAACGCCTCGACACTCGCGCCCGGATGGACGTGCCACCGGCACGCACGCCACTTGCGTCACGCCGGTCGCTTCGGGAACTGTGCACACGACAGCACTTGATTGCAGCCTTGACCACACCGCCCGCGTCTCCTCGGGTCCTGCCCGATCAAGTGTGCGGCGTTATAACCGTTGCCACTCTGTGGCCTCTCGTGTGGCCGATCGGGCGGCGGTTAAGCCGCGGAGGAAATCGTGGAGGAGATCGTGGGGCCATAACTCCCCGTCCGTTACGGGATCGTGCGCAGCAGATCGCGCGCCCACGATCTCCTCAAATCGCCCTTAAATAGCAGGGAGAGGGCACCGTTTCACCCCTCCGCACTCCTTCTCGCCTCGCCTTCGTCCTCTTCTCCAGCGCTCCAAGCACAAGCAACACCGCACGCTTCCGCGCACCGCACCGCCGCCGCTTGCACGCACGGAGCGCGCACGCCGTCGAGCCACCGGACGCCAACGTCGCCGACGCACGACGCCACCGCCGCATACCGCGTCACCGCGGTAAGATTTCCTTCTCCTCCTCTCTTTTGCGCATTAACGTTTTGAATCTACGGGAGCTCTTGTTCTTGTTCTTCCTCATTTCTTCACTGCAACGACACATCCGGCGCCGCCGGTGAGTTTGTGGTCGCAGATGCGGTTTTACCGCCGGTGGACTAGCCGCCGTAGTTCTCTACCCTTTCCTTTCTTTTCATGTACTAGAGCCCTCTTCTATTTTTCCTTTTCTGTTTCTTTTTTCTGCAACGACTTTGATCTTAATGCCGTGACCCCTTTCACAGATCTTTGCAACTCATCTCCAACATGTCGAACAACCCCAACCTCGAGGTGGTCGAGGTAGAAGAGGGAGTGGCCGAGGAAACCACCCGGGCCAGCTGGGAAGGCTCTTATGTCGGCAGAGCCGACATAGACTGGCTGATCCGGACCCGGCGGATCCCAGCCGAGGTGGAATGTCGGCTCCCGGGTCCGGAGACCTCTCCGGATCTCAAAGAGGGAGAGTATGTCGTCTTCCTCGAACACTTCGAGCGAGGATTTGGTCTTCCTTCCAGCGATTTCTTCCGCAGTTTCCTCAACAAATTCGGTCTCCAACCCCATCAACTTCCGGCGAACGCCTTCACCACACTCTCTGCCTTTGCCTCCTTCATGGAGGGTTATCTCGGACTCTGGCCCACCGTCGAGGCGTGGTCTAAGTATTTCCATTTCCGGAAGCAAGTCATTCCGAATCCTGATCATCCGGGCGCACCCAAGGAAATGACTCAGTGCGGGGCCGCCACCGTCGTACCTCGGCGCGGCTCCATCTTCCCCCGGATCCAAGGGCTGGAGTCATGCCGGAAATGGCAGCGCTCCTTCTTCTACGTGAAGAACTCCACCGAGGCGGACCTGATCAACTTGCCGAGTTTCACCATCGGCCCACCAACCGCTCAACTCAACTGGGGGTACAACCCAACGGATACAAACTTGGTGGTCAACCACATCCAACAGGTCGTCGAGCAGCTCCGAGATGAAGGATTAACTGCGGACGACCTACTTGCAACTTTCATCAGCCGCCGAGTCCTGCCCCTCCAACGCCGAGTCCACAAGATCTGCCACATGAGTGGGCCGCTGGACCCGACCCGAGTCAGCACCGTCGAGCTGGATAATGCCCAGATTCGGCGGCGCATCAAAGCCATAGCCCGGACCAAGATGCCGGAGACATGGGAATGGGGCAAAGAACCCCATAGCCGGAACAACCTACCACCACACGTAAGCAACTCCGCCGACATAACTTTTTCACCGACATAAACTCTTATGTTGGTACAACTTGGTACTTGGTATTAATCATTTCTTGTTTTCTTTTCTCAGAGATTCGATCGCCAGTGGACGGAGGACGGAGAGAACCCCTCCGCCAACTGGGGTCGAGACCGGGTCGAGGCCGACTCGGAAGACCCGGACGACGAGGACAACGTGCCCATCCCGGACGCCAGCTTACTTTCTGCCACGGGTAAGGCTCGCGCTTCCTCCATCCGAAATTGGATCTGAAGATGAAGACGACAATTGTCGGGCTTTAGAGGTGTATGATCCTCTCCCCATTTCATACTCATATCCGATGTCCCCGCCCTCAGCTGACTCGGACGAGGTGATCGAGGTGGCGCCCCTCGCCACGGGTCCCAAGGGCGCAGCTCGGAAGCGCCCAGTAGCCGCATCTGCGGATGCCGGAACCTCCGGCACATCTGCTCCCGCGCCGAAGAAACAGCGGGTGAAGACCGCAGCAAAACGCAAACGCCCTGTCACCAAGGGGTAAGGTCCCCTTTTGCCGATATACATTTTATACACCAGATTGAACTTGCTCTTTCTGTATTTCCCCTTTTGACAACATACATTGCTGTTTTGATTTTCCAGCGCGGCTCCTCTGAAGACGAAGGCCCCCACTACTGGGTCTACCGACCGGATCCCACCAAGGACACCGACGCCACCTCGGCCCGACGATACTCGGGTTCCGAGTCCAATGAGAATGAGTCCGGTTGCGGACATCTCGGCTCCGGGATCCGGAGCCGGAACTGAAGACTCGGTCGGGGCCGCAACTGCAGCGCCTGAAGTAATTTATCTCGGGGCCAGCTCTTCGGCTCCCGAGGTCCAAGAGGACTCGGCACAGCCGAGTCAACAGCAGCAGCCAGAGCAGCAGACTCGGCCGCAACAACAACAACAACAGCAGCAGCAACCTCAGCAGCCACAAGCTCCGCCACCTCCATCACAGCAGCACCAAAAGAAGAAGCAGCAACAAACTCCAGCAGCACCGCCACCGCCAAAACACAAGTCGCAGCCTTCGTCCTCAAAATCCAAATCGACATCCACGGCCAAGCCGACACCGCCTCCGGCACAGCCGCAGCCGCCGCCACAGACATTTAAGGCCCCAGTTCCTGCTACTGGGGTATCGGCAGAAAAGGCACCGGCGACGTCAGTGTCGGCGAACCCGGAACGGCAGCTGGTTGTGCCACCGAGTCAAGGGACACCCTTGGTGGCTTTAACCAGCATTCAGCCCGCTGACTGGGTTCATGCCCCGGTGCGAACTGCTAGCGGAAAAAGCCTTGGCTCCCTTGAACATTACAATACGGAGTGGAACGCCGTCGACATGGGCGAAGTGAGCTCACGATCTCCAGCAGGTCAGGTCATAGAACATCCGGCGGGGCCGAGTCTGGTTGGCCAAAAGATGCACGCCGCAAAGGCCGCTCTTCTCGCAGCCGACCAAGCAGCCGCGGTAAGCTATGCCGAGTAAATATAACTCAGTTTATTTCTTTAATGTAGATATTATCCATCCCCAGTCCCCGAGATTCGGGTCGAGTGACCGAGACTCGGCTGAGTAAGGATAACTCGGGCTGAATCTTCATCAACAATATTAATATCTCTTCTTTTCAGATCTGCATGACCAAACGCACGCATGTGCACCGCAAGCTTCTGCTGGCCCACAAAAGCCTCTCCGATAAATACAAGTTGCTGCGAGCCAAGCTGGATCAAGTGGCGGACTCGGCACTCAAGGCCGAAGGATTGGAGAAACGGATCTCGGAAATCGAGTGTAAGCCATATTTTTGCCTTTGAACTTATACTTGCCTCAAATCTCTCCTTCTGACATCAGCCACCTCGACACAGCCGCACATAAGGAGCGCGAGCTTGCTCACGAGGCCGAGCTGAAGAGAGAGCAGGAGGAGATATCCCGGCTGAAGGCCGAGCTGGAGCAAACTCGGAGTCAGGCCGCCGAGTCGGAGAAAACCGCCGCCACAGAGAAGCAACTCCGAGAAGAGGAGACTCGGAAGCTGAAGGACTCTCTTGCAGAATCCAAATCCGAGGCAACCTCGGCTGCGAGCGAGCTCCGAGATCTGAAGGCCAAGATCGCGCAGTGGCTGGTGGATATCTCCAAATTAACTCCGAGATGGACAGTAAGCTCCTTCCCCTCCTGCCTTTATTCAATCTATTATTTTTCTTCGCAAATAACTCATTCTGGCGTTAGCCATTCCTTACTCAGAGCGCTTCCCCCACACCAAGGCTGCCGCGGACAAGAGCGCTGCCGAGCACCGGTTCAAGAAAATCAAGGATGGCCCAATCTCATCCGAGTGGGATATTGATGCCCACTTGGTGGCTCTGAAGGCTCGCTTGGTCCCAATGAGGTCCATCGGGATGAACCTCCTCACCGCTGCCATCCGAGCTTACAACGTTCTCTGGCCCGGGTGTGAGGCCCCTTTGGTTGTGGATGAACTGGCCACATGCCTGCTGGCTTCCGAGGCAAGACTCGATGATTGGCGATCATCCGCCGCCCGAGTCGGAGCGGATGAAGCGCTAACATATGTGCTATCTTGGTACGAGGAGCTTGACCTCGACGTGCTGAAGACAGTGCGGGACGGGTCCAGGTGGCTCTCTGACCCGGAGCACATCCAGCGCCGCCAAGAGTTGGCTCACTCGCTCATCCAGTATGCTCCAGTACACAGCTTTGTCCCGGGTGATCGGGTTCCCCACTCGGAAGAATTGGAGACCGACGGCGAAGGCGAAGGCGAAGAAGAAAATGAAGAGCCCGTCGATGAAGAAATCCAAGTCGATACTCCTCCCGACACAGCTACAGGCACCACTTCGGCCGCTGCGACCAAGGATAGCACCGAGACCTCGACCTCGGAACCGGCCAAGACCGATGCCGCTACCTCTGCTCCAAGTATCTAGAATCCTGCTGTCTAGACTTAGAAAAAACTCAAATCATCAAATCCCCGGAATGCCGGGTGCAAATGTAATATAAACCTTTAGCTCTTTATGCTTGGTACTTGGTTTGTTTACTTTGCACATTTTTAGCATATTTTACTTAGTATGCCGAATCATTCTGAACCGAGTCCCCGAGCTCGTTTTCTTGTTTACCATACTTAGCAACCCCTGCTCTTGCCTACCTCGATGGGTTTCTTGGCAGTCGAGTCACAAGATTACCGAGATACGGCATACAATACTAATGAACTTTGAGTCAAAGTTCATAATCATCCGACATAAAAATTAGGAACGAAACAACTTGTGCCGAAATGCACTTGGGCCGAGTCCCCGAGTTTGTTTTCTTGTGTACTACTTCTTGCAATCTCAGCCCTTGCCTACCTTGATGGGTTTCTTGGCATTCGGGTCATAAAACCACAATAACATAGCATACAATACTCAAAACTTTGAAACATGGTCTAGAGCCATCCGACATAAAACAGAAAAGAAAACCGAATCGCCCCTGGACCGAGTCCCCGAGTCTGTTTTCTTGT